>VZRW01014014.1:0-50535 GCA_013398125.1 Aegotheles bennettii
TAGTTGATTCCGTGATTCTGTGACATCACAAGTAGAGCTTGTTCAAACACCTTCTACAGTAAAGTGCTGATTCTGCTGGGTGCTTTGCAAGAAAATTAATACTTGCTCGGACACTGAGAGGATCCTTGTGGAATCCCAGTGTGCTGGTTTTGGCTGGAATAGAGTTAATTTTCTTCATAGCAGCTGGTATGGATTTGTGCTGGAAACAGTGTTGATAAGGCAGAGATCTTTTAGTTACTGCTGAGCAGTGCTTGCACAGAGTCAAGGCCTTTTCTGCTTCTCACACCACCCCACCAGCGAGTAGGCTGGGGGTGCATAAGAGGTTGGGAAGGGACACAGCTGGGACAGCTCACCCCAACCAAAGGGACATTCCACACCATATAAGGTCATACCTAACATATAAACCTGTAGGAAGAAGGAAGAGGGGAATGTTTGGAGTGACGGCATGGCGTTTTGTCTTCCCAAGTAACCATTACACATGACAGAGCCCTGCTTTTCTGGAGATGGCTGAACACCTGCCTGCCAATGGGAAGTAGCGAATGAATTTTTTGTTTTGTTTTGCTTTGCCTGCATGTGCAGCTTTTGCTTTACCTATTGAACTGTCTTTATCTCAACCCACGATTTTTCTCACTTTTAGTCTTCTGATTCGCTCCCCTGTCTAACTGGCGGGGGGGCACGGGACAGAGTGAGCAAGTGGCTGTGTGGTGCTTTGTTGCCAGCTAGGGTTAAAGCACCCAGCAGCATCCCAGTTGCATTTCAAACCACATCTGACAGACAAGCCCAGTGTTTAGCAATTTGCCCACAGCACAGCTCGGTGGCCTGAACTTCCTGACAGCCAAACCCTCAGGCTTTCAGTTCCACAGGCTATAGCAACTTGCTGAAGGAAGCTTATTTTCTTTGTATCAAATGCCAAAGTAAGATGACATTTCTACGGGAAACCAAATCATTTTTACAAACATAGTCAGAAACAGAGTAGAAGTTGAAGCACCATTACTCTGTCTGGACTAAGGAGTTCAATGTGTCACCAGCTCTAATCATGAGTCAACAGTATCTTCTGTGGGGAACCCACACACGAAGAAGCAAAATTAAGATGTTGAAGTTTCCCTTTGTTGATGTCTGTATTTTAAAGGCGGCACCCCCACCCCTCCAAGAAAAAACAAAAAACCCACAACAGAATTACGACACAATTTGCCTGATAAACAAAGCTAGGCCAACTCCTTCTCTGTAAGGACAGAACGATCAGTGTGGAGCACCAGGACACTCACGAGGAATGTCAGGAGGTAACAGAATGGCTGTGCAGCAATGTCCTGAGTGAGAATAGGAGCCCCTGCACTATGCATCTACTAGAGAAAAAGCAGTCACTTGTAACTCTGTGGTCCTCTCACATGATCATTTCTTCTCTGTACTGCCTCATTTCTCTTTGCACCTTTGGTCAACTCTTCTTTTCCAATGGCCAGGCATATCTTGTACTGTGCCACATTATGCAGGATCCCATGCAGCAGTAAAAGGTTTGTGACTGCACCTGCAGCCCTCTGGAAAGAGACAAAGCTAGATACAGAGCTCTCAAGGTTATTGCTCAGTGTTGCATGAGAAGAGAGAAGAAAACGAGTCTCATACTCAATTCCACTTTCAGAAGGAGGAACAGATCTGCCTGATGTCTGACTAGACTGACAGCCATAGATGTGAAAGTGTAGGACTAGTGTTTGTCCGATCTGGCTAAAGATAGATCAATCACTCCAAGTGGGGCCATACCTGTGGAGGCATACCAGCTTCACTCCCTGCCCTTTCCCCTTGTCTCCAGCATATCTTACTGCCATCCGAAGGTGAATTTCCACTTACAGCACAGTGGAACTGGAAAAAATACGGATTTTTATAACCGTACTCTGCAGATGCATATTTCTGGTGCCTCTCAGTTAGGATGAATTCACAACCCAGTAGTTCATCTCATGTGAATTGGAGAGCTCAGACTAGCTCTCTTGCACTAACTTACCCCTCCCATTTTATACATTGGATATATTTTTCCTAAGAAAATATATATATTACTTGAGAAAGCCTTACTTTCAATGCACCACACATATTAGACACAAGTTTTGCTGTTGGTATCTTTACATTGAACCCGCAGTTAAAATCCACACATGACAGGAATAGACAGTATGTTCTCCAGTCAGCTCAAATCGTACATCACTTCAACTTTACTCAAATTTTTCTAATTATTTCCTCTTTCTGTTTCAATCCTTATCTAAAGGAAACAACGTATCCTCAGACAATGTCCACCAGAGAGGTCAAGGTTAGTGACTTTTCTAGTTCTTCAACACTTGTAGGTTCCCAAGGATAAAACACAACCGTTTTCTTCTTTTTGGTCATGAGGAAGCCATTATCACTAAATTTGCCTTTTATACTGCCTACATCCAGAGAAACAAAAGGAGCAACTGCGGTGGTCTGAAGAACAAATATATAAATGTCATCTTGTTGGGATATAGAGGCCTGGAAGAGAAATAAACAAACAAATAAGTAAATAAATACATTTTAAATAAGAACCTAGTTAAACCCAAACTGGGAAAGACCTGCATGTCAGTGAAACAGACTGAACAACCACATTTGATCAAATTACTGTTCTCTTATGGAAATGTCTTCTGAAACAAAAGGCCAAACAAACAGGATTCATATGTAACAATCATGCAAAACCTGCAAATGTTATTATAGCCTTCCTACAGAATACTACAGATTGTGGAAAAATGCCACACAGTGTTATCACTCTACCATCTTCTTATGAAAATAACTGAATAAACGGTAATCTGACTTGTATCTAGCACTAGTGTCCTCTATATACTGCCATGGAAGAGATTTGTCCTTTCACGAACAGACTTCACCCAACCTATAAATTCACAACTACTAAGGTAGCTGGCCTTTCCAATTACATCAGTAACAGAAATATACAGAAGCAAAAGATGGTAAAAATCACAGTAACACCGGAGGTCAACTCATGGAACATGGCAGTGAGGTCCTTACACTACATTTAGAAGGCTGCTATGTTGTGAAGTATCAGGACAAGCTGTAATGTTTTACATTAAGTTCTGTGAGTAGCTAATCTCAGAGAGTCTTAAACGCACAACGAGGATGCATTTTGATGTAGCACTCCCCATTCAACATCATGCAATATGCTACATCATTTAACTATATATAAAAAGCAGATAAATTATGTTAAGTGCAGAAATCACATCCTGATTACAAGAAAAACACCACTATTCATTTTTAAGAAAAAGCACACATCTTTTACATTTTCTGTTTTCTAAAAAAACACTAGTCTTCACATTTCTTAAAAGCAACACTACGAAAAGTAGCACTTCAATTAGTAATGTATTTGAAAGTTTGGTTAGTTTATTAGTTAAGTATAGAAGCACCAGCTACTCACAGAATAATTTTTTAAATCTCAGCTGCATATGTTCTTAAAATAACCACTTTGCATTTAGCCTTGCCAGCTATCCTTGTTAGTTAGTACTGCAGAGACAACACAGTCACAGGAAAATGAAGTGAAATTTCCCAAAGATGCTCCAGTTGCAGAGCCTTTGTTATTGATGATGTCATCCACAAAAAACCCCAGTATGACTCAGACTACAGATTGTGCCACCAGCTGAAAAAAAAATAAAAACAGGCTGACTTCTTTCCTTTGGATATTCAGGAGGCAGGCCATGCTGCCATGAAAGAGATAAGAGGGGAAAATCTGGCCCATTTTGGTTTTGTAAAGCAATTATGCTGGTCCAGATTCAAAGAGATTAAAGACCTCTATGCCCCCCTTGTTTAGTTTAGCTCTAAAGAGCAAAGCTGCAGTTTGGAAGCCAAATGTGAGAACACACAGGTCCCCATCCTGCCAATTTACTGATTAAGAATTTTCCTATAAGATTTTCATGCTAAGAAGTGAGGCTTAAAAAAATTTGAGTGTACACACACACAGAGACCACGCTTACTCTATATAGAGTACACTAGCTAGGAGTGGAAGAAACCTAGGGAAAAGCAGCAAATGGACTAAATGACAGTGTTATACAACACAGCTGCTTTTCGTGTTTGTTCAGAAGACTTGCCAGATATTAAGAAATAATCACTATTATGCAAATCAGAACCCTTAGCTGGAGGGCAGGGATTTGCAGGAGGAAAGGAACATGCAATATTGCATGTTAGCAATGGTACACTGATCTGAGAGTTCGAGCACTTCAAGCGGAAATACTGCTGAAAATAATGCACTCTACACTCAACTGAACTAGCATCACCTAGTATCTACAGTACTGTCTGCAAGCCAAAACACTTGCCATAATGCTATTTGCTATGTAGGGATAAAAAGAATGAAAGGATCAATGCTGCAGCAGTCAGGCAAAAGACAGCCAAAACAAATGAAATGGAGACTTCATTATTTAAAACAAAACCCAAACAAAAAAAAACCACCAAAAAAACCCAAAATAAACAAAAAAGACCAACCACCAAACCTCGCCAGTGTTATTTACATATGCATTAAGTGACACAGAAAAAAACCATCTGATTTTGAACTCAACACGGAAGTTAGAATTGCAACAGCTAAAGAGAAAGAACATTCAGTGGAATCAGACACTGCATAGCAAGCAAACAACTCAAAATAGTTCAATCAGCAAAACCAAATAGAGCAATTTAGCATGACTGATGCTTACATTAAGCTGGGTCTTCTCTAACCCCACAGCATCCTTTAGAGATGAGAGGAAGTGATGGTTCACAGGACTCTGGAGTCCATCTTCTCCCACGAGACAGAAAGTAATAACACAGCTTTTCCTGGTACAATTTCTGCATCTTCCCAGCAAATCATTTATGGACTCCTTATAGATGGGGACAGCATTTTGTGCTTTAATAATCACACCGTCTTTGGCGAGAGTGCATACTGGCTCCAAAGAACTCCAGGTGTGCACAATGACCTATCAGGCACGTTGAGAGATCACACAGCTTTAGAAGAAAAGTTACATCTGTGAAGATAACCCATCAGTTTGGATTGTTCATTGCCAGAGATGTTCTCCTGACAGTACCAAGTTAGCAAGAAACTCCACAAAGATTTACTCAATAGATACAGAATAATAGTTAGACCATTATATAAATCTAACAAGAACTCTGTTTCAAACAGTCTGGATCTGTTGTTCTTCTTGATTCACAAAGCTTTTTGTTTTCTCCAGGGTCCTTGAGAGGAGGGGGTTCCCAATTCCTGCCAAGGGAGTGCTGGGAAATGGAATTGCTAAGTGACTAATTTGTTGACTCTTTTTCCTCCCCTCTTTGATTCAAAAAAGTCAAACAAAGGATTTTCTTGAGATTGCTCAGTGTTATCTGATGTAACCCAACTGGATAACCTAGAGCTTCTGCACAATCACCGTTCAACAGAAGCAAATGGCATCATCTTAAAAGGGAAGTTATATTAAAACAGTAAAACAGTTATATTAAACAGTAAAATTCCCAGAGGTCACACCTGCATTATGAATGTACCTTTTACCTTAAATAAAATAAATAAATGCATAATTTGGAAGATAGGCACTTAATGAGGATTACAGCATTCTCTCTCTTCTTACTTTTTAAGTTATTTTTGAACTTTCTGTCTGCAGACAGAAACAGATCTTAACTCCTTTCAAAAGTTTTAAGTTCCAACTTCTCCTGAAGTGTGAAACAGTATTCATCAGAACTACCCTACTGCCAATGTTTCTCTGGCATTATAAGAAAATCTGAATGTAAGCCTGTTACAATAACTCAGACCAGAAATAAACAATTTCATTAAGTGAAGTCCTACTCTAAGAATCGACTATCCACAAATGACAACCATTTTCTATATTATTGTGGAATTTGAGGAAATTCCTAGACAGCTCTATACAAAGAATCCACAAAAATCCTTGCTAAATCTTGTGTACTCCGGGAAGGGATAAACCTTTCCGTCTAGCACGGGATGCCTTATGAGCAGAGGCCTTTGTGAAGGCAAAGACTTCTGCTTGACTAGCAAGATAAAACTGATAACAGTCCTTGACTTTGTTTACTGATAACAGTCCTTTGTTTCAAGGAGCCATGATTGCCCAAAGGGTAACCTTTTCCTCATTTACCTACGAAAAGTTGACAGCCTCATCTATGCTAATGAAGATTTTGGTGTACATGCTATACATGTATGACTATAGCACTTGTCTCTCCACCCAAATCATACTACATGTCACCTGTGGGTGGGAACCTTGTAGCTTTGGGGATAAAAGACAGGAAAAAGGATCATTGGGACACATTTACAAACTCACTCATACACACATTCACACACCCATTCATTCACACACGTTCAATCAGACAGACACACAGTGAGAATAGGAGAGAAAAGGAGAAGAACTGGAAAGACGATCAGACCAGTCAACGGACTGTGTTCTCTTTCTCTATCCCAGACAAGGACACCTATCTGGTTAAGCATTTGTGCTTTTCACCTTTGGAGTGGAAGTATCTCTGGGTTGTATTATTTACTATTGATGCTAGCAATATCATTAATAGTGGTTTTGCAGTCAGTGCATTTATCAACAGCAATTCCGAACCTGTTGTATCTGTCGCCTTAATAAACTCTATTTTTGCAACTTTGTGCATCTGTTTCAGTGCAAGTCCTTATGACTCTGATACTGACAAAGTCATCTGCTTATGACTTTGTGAATCTGTTTCAGTGCAAGTCCTTAGTAGGACTCTGGACAGACAAAGTTTGCATCTTACAGCTTTTTGCATCTGTTTCGGTGAAAGCTCCTAGTAGGGCTCTGGTACAGACAAAATTGGCTTCTTATGACTTTGTGAATCTGTTTCGGTGCAAGTTCTTGGTACAGAACTCTGGACAGACAAAGTTGTATCTAAACCTTGACTCAACAAGAGGGTTTTCCCCCAGCCACCTCACAGAGGTTTTACCTTTCTTCTCCCCTTTTTAACGCGACAACTATATATTATTATACATAAGTAACTTTATAAATCTGAACGTTTCTGCCCACCAGACAGAGCAGTGAACTAGGAACTGACATACTCGTACTACTAGTTCCAAAATGACTAGTGAGTCACTCCAGGCCTCTAGGTCTTTTTTTCCATCCTTCCCAGCCTTTTCATGTTGGATGCCCTTTTATGTCAGGAATTGCATCTCATAGTGCACAATGGCCCCTAAATTTGTTTGGGATCTGGTTGCCACATGATTAACAGCAACAAAATGTAACAAATTAAAGAGCAAAACTGTGTTCTACAGGACAACTCAGCAGCCCAAATACTGCCTAAGAACACCTATCAGTTTCTACAGCATTGTCAGAAAACAATTATGGCATCAATTTTGAAATGGTGACATTGCATAGGTGACCTTGCAATTAAAGTACATCTAGATGTTCTGTTGCTATTTCAGAAAATAATCTAGTTCTTTTTCCCAAAGCAGTGTAGTTTGAGTACTCATAAGCAATGGTACAATCCCTCCACTTTGCCAGTTAATCTAGTTCTAACAACCAGGGAACAGTTTTGTTAAGTAGCAAGGTACTATTTTTCACATTTTGTTCTATTTAACCATCAACCCTTTTAAGATTCAACAGAATATTTAATTTCAGGCCTGTACCTACAGGCTATAAGCTAGGCAATTAATTCCTTGTTCTGTGAAGCAGTACACACTACTATTAATAAAGGATAGTGTTTCCCCTAATTAGATTAAAGATAAGAATTGCAACCCTTTCTGGTTGAGCATGGACTTACTGAAGCTTGCCCATACAAAGATGAGCTCATTTCAGCTTCTCTCATTTTTGCAGGAGGGACACAAGAGTGGTGAGAGAGGCGTCACTTACCCTCAAAGTCAGCTTGTGGTCCACATGAAGATCTGAGACACCATAAATGTACAACACACCTTTGTCTTCATAGGCCACAGGCAGCAGTGGTGCAAAGAAGTTCTGGGCAAAATAATGGAGCAGTTTCCACTTACCACCATACTCTAAAAAGGGTTAAAAGGAAAAAATATTCAAATTGAATCCAAGATTGCCTTGGCACACCATCCCTTCCTGTGTTGTCTGTTCCTGCTGTGGCAATACAATATCCCTCTTCACCCTTTTTCATCTCTATCAGCTGCAGATAATAACTGGTTACTCTTGTTTTCTTCCAGTCAAGGCTCTGCCTTGGAAGGGATTTAATGATCTTTCAAGCTTTTCTTTGCACCTCACCAAAAGATCACATTTTTTAAGTGTTGGTCCTATCGTTGCTATGCTGTTACTCAGTTAAAGAAAGCCTTACACGTAAGTGACATTAACAAAACCAACAGAGTGTACTACACATTAAGCAAGCAGCTGGAGCACCTGTGTTATCAAGAATCCAGACAAACACACTGGCATTGCTGGCATTGCCACAAACTACCACCACTGCAAAAAGACTAGAATCTGGCTTTCGGTGCTTATACAAAGCAGTCGTTTCCCCTTTTCCAGTGCTCCTCTTGCAGTTCTTCCTTAGAGGAACATCAATAGCAACAAAGACAAAAAAACAAGTTCTCAAACCAAAGACAACTCTGAGTTAGGCAAAATGAATTTGCCAAGATCCAGAGACAACACTTAATTTATGGGAGTTAGTATACATGACATAGACATATACCAATCAGTTCGCTTTGCCTCTTTAATGGAAAGCTGTATCTCATTAATTTCAATACTTCGAAAGTCTGCCATTAACAAACTGGAAAAGCCATGAAGCATATTTTCTCCAAAAGAAGCAATTTTGGCAGATGCAACACTGCCACACAACCATTTTGGAAGAGAAGCTGCTTTCTTTCTCTATTAATTTTCCACCTAGCACCCTCTGTCAGCATTTTAACTGTCTCAGCTCAATCATTATCTAGTCATTGAAATAGCACTAAAAAGAAGTAGCAAGTCAGCTGCATCATCTCATAAGAAAATAAAAGTTAGATACTGGTTTCATTCTTGTTTCTGGCTCTTTGTTTTATATAACAGGTTTAAAGTCCAGGGATGCTGAAAAATATTTCCTGTCATATGTTTTTGTTGTAACTAATCACTTCTCCATGTTTCGGTTCTTGTACAAAATTCATCCAGAGTGATATAGTCTCTAAAGGGTGTGTTTGTGGCTTTCACAGGCAGACCTGAACACCCTCTGCCTGCACTCCACATGGACATTAAAGAACTTTGTGGAGAGCAAAGTGAATTAATTCCAGCTTAGCATCTTGCACATCACCTTGTTTTCAGCAAGCTCACAACCAGCCAGCTTGGAGAACAGCTCGTATCTGCCTGGAAAACTCATACAAGATTCAACTGTGCTATGAGATCAGACTGTTGCCAACAAAACACCACTGACATTCAAGTTAATAGCACTGAAGCAAACTGAAGAAATGAAGTCTGAAAGAAAACTTCAGGAGAGGCTGCTGAGTCTCTTCAAAGCAGAGACTATTGACAAACTGCTTAACATACTCAGCATATTGGCGCTGTTCAGTGTATGAACGAAGCCACATTTTTGCATTCCAAGGACAATTCCTGGCAGAAAACATTGGTGGTCTGAAGGACAATTCCATCAAAACCAGGGAGTGCTAACAAGTTACTTTTCAGGGTCATGAAATTTTACAAGATGAGAGATTTGAATTGGGGAGGGATTATCTGAACAGAACTGTGGAACAGCATCCTATCTAAAAAATAAAAGCAACAGGCCTTGTATAAGAAACAGGCACAGCACCTAACCTCACACTTTGGGAGGGGTGAACTCTCTGAAGCCCTCAGGACTGCCACAAGGCTCTCAGGCATTTCAATTATCAGTGCAAGAGGTACTGCTCACTGCAGGCCTCAGACAGAGGCCACCAAAAGCGCAGGCAAGTTACCCTGCCTGGGCTGAGGTTTCAGTGCCTGCTGACCTGAATTCTTTCCTCAGCTTTACTTACATGATGAAAATCAAGGCTTCAACTGTCTTAAATATGAAAATTAATAGTGCAAAGTAGAGCAATTTCTGTTACTTAGTGTAATATAAAATCCCATTCCACTTTGAATGGGTCCTACCCTCAATTTCTGCCGTGCCTTGATTTCCAGCTGGATTACATAATCGCATCGCAGCGGTTACTGGAGGGAAAGAGAGAAAGTTTGCTACCTAGGCAGCAGATACAGAGATCCTCAAAAAACTTGTACAGTGGAGAAAACAACTCAAAACTAACCTTGGCATTATACTTCCACAGGGAAAAACAAACATACAAAACCAACCAACGAACAAAAGTAATCAAACCACACATTTAAAAGTGGCTACCATTTCAAAACTTATTCTAGGGTTCAACTACTACAGCTATGGTTTTGGGATGTTTGCAAACATCACTAGTCTGCTTACCTCAGATCAGCTTTTTAAGTTTGTTATTTCCCTTCCCAAAAAGCCTGAAGCCATTTGAAGAACAAAGCTCAACTGCTGAAGCAGTTTCGCACAGGAAGGGTCTTCAAAAGATAACTTTTCCAGCAACAGCATCTTGGTAATACAATTGTCAAAGTAACTTCAGACAGCATAGAGAACTGAAGCTCACTGGTAAAAAAAGTCACATTCTTCAGCTCATCTGTTGTCTTGATTTCCTTAAGACCAGAGTCACATTTCTTGATTTAAAAATAGGCAAGCTGCATATAAAATACTCCCCCTAGTCCAAAAATGGATTTAAGAAACCTGGAGATCAGGTAGCTAACATGAGAAATTTCTGGGCTTTAACTCTCCCGTTACAGATATGTATGCCCAAAGGCAACAGTCAGAAGTTATTTAAAATAGCCCTGGGGTGGTTTTCTCCTCCTCCCCTGACATTTAAATGAATTCTTACAGAAATTCAAGTTCCCCAGTTTTTTCCTGATAATAACATGGGGTCTGCACTCTCTGCAGCATCAAACTTCAGAACAGGAAACTAAAATCAGGTTTGCAATGAGACTCCAGTACTCTTTTTTTCTGACTGTTCCCTGAAGCCTTCTACACTGATAGCATGAGTGAGAACAAACAGCTCTCCCCGGAATGGATTTTATATTAATCACTTCACACCCTTAAATGCAACCTGAGAAACATGCTGCTAGTTTTTGCCTCACCTCAGTCTCATGTATTCAGATCTATTATTACTCATAAAAGCCTGTAGTTTCAGCTCACGTGGGGCTCTAAATACCTAACCTGCAATAAAAGCCAGGTATCTGCTCAAGGGAATCTCATGACAACCGAGTTGGGTACCCCAAGGTGACACTTGTGTGGGAGTGAGAAAAATTGCCTTGGGTATCCCAGCACTCTTCACCAAAACACACTGCTTAGATGCTAAAGCATTCAACATGGCACAATTAGCTCCACAACAAGGCACTAACAATCAAAGTCCAGTTGTATAAAAGCTGTTCAATTCTGAACTAAATGTAGAACTACTACAACAGGAGTGCTATGCTGTGTCTTCATTCAATCCCTAGCAAACATCTTAAAGGTAAGTTAAAAGGAGAAACATTTGCTACCTTCTTCTCTCCCCATTTCAGGAGGAAACACGCTTTGTATGGGAAATTATGTAAGCCCCTCCATAGCTCTCTGTGAAGTAACAGATTTAAATAAGAAGCACTCATTGGTGTTACTACTGTGCCATCTAACAAGATGCAGAAACGTGTTTTGAAGTGCAAATAAAACTAATTTCTTTGAAGTTTTGCATAATTTCAGTCATTAGCATTTCAAAAATCCCTCTACCACACTGCCTAATTAAATGAATATTAAACCTTTCCTCATTCCATTGAGGGAATAGAACAAAACAAAGGGACAGCTGTATTTCTGCTGAGCTTCTTTTTTGTAAACTAACTTTGACAACATATGAATAATTCAAGTATTTTTATATATTTTCTACAATGACATCAGCTCTGTACTTAAAAAGACATTTACAGTCTCCACAACCACTTCATCTATCAATACACCTGTCTTTACAAAGATATATTTTCCCAAGCATCTTTTTCTCTTGAGGCACTTAAAGCCTAAGAGCATCAGACACTGCTAGAATCATAAAAATGAAGATTGGGATGTTCCATTTCCTAATACAAGTCTAGAAAGTCCAGAAAGATAAGTACTACAGTTGGACCTCTGCCTTAACTTTTAAATAAAACAGCCTGCTTATTCTATTGGTTTGTCTTTCTTTGTTGGACAAATAAAGGAAAAAAAAATAACAAAATGAAGGGAGAGGGACAAATGCATCCCAGAGAAAGAGGACGAGAATGGGGTGAGCTGATTTTTTTTAAAGCAAAGCCAAATGGAATTTTGTTCTAAAGACAGATTGAGAACTTTATACTAACTTTTCCTAGTTCACTCATATTTCTCCACACATGAAATTCTTAAATAAAGATTTTCAAAAACAGAGTATGTGAGAAATAACTAAAATTGAAACAGAATCTACTGAAGTCTTATACAGCTGCCATAAAACAGCTTCTCCATTTCAGAATGACTTCTAGACAAATGTTTAGAACGTGAAACACAGCCACTTCCCTATTGCCTCCTGTTTCTTACTGCCTAAGTGATTTTGTCTAATTACTCCATTTTTGTGTTCTAAAAGGGAAAAATACATATATAACATATAAGGAGATATGATGTGCAAAGCCAGCATACTAGCAGAATAATTTAGTCACAAAGAGTGATTCACCTCACCTGTCAATAAGTTAGACACCAAATCTCAGCTAGTCATCTTCTCCTATAAAGAGCTTCTCTGAAGTTATGCTGGGTGAGAGGTGTCAAATAAAGTTCTATGAAAATCAAATCCAGCATGGAGAAGATAATTCATCCCACTTATTAGACAGGTAAGGACACAATGAATTGCACTCTGGAGATCACAGAATCACAGAATCACACAGAATCACAGAATCCTAGGGGTTGGAAGGGACCTCGAAAGATCATCTAGTCCAACCCCCCTGCCAGAGCAGGGTCACCTAGAGTACATCACACAGGAACGCATCCAGGTGGGGTTTGAATGTCTCCAGCGAAGGAGACTCCACAACCTCTCTGGGCAGCCTGTTCCAGTGCTCTGTCACTCTCACAGTAAAGAAGTTTTTCCTGATATTCACATGGAACCTCCTATGCTCCAGTTTGCAACCATTGCCCCTTGTCCTATCATTGGTCATCACTGAAAAAAGCTTTGCTCCATCGTCCTGACACTCACCCTTTACATATTTGTAAACATGGATGAGGTCACCCCTCAGTCTCCTTTTCTCCAAGCTAAAGAGACCCAGCTCCCTCAGCCTTTCCTCATAAGGGAGATGTTCCACTCCCTTNCAGGATGCCATTGGCCTTCTTGGCCACAAGGGCACATTGCTGGCTCATGGTCATCCTCCTGTCCACCAGGACCCCCAGGTCCCTTTCTCCTACACTGCTCTCCAGCAGGTCAGCCCCCAGCCTGTACTGGTGCATGGGGTTGTTCTTCCCCAGATGCAAAACTCTGCACTTGCCCTTGTTGAATTTCATTAAGTTTCTCCCCGCCCAACTCTCCAGCCTATCAAGGTCTCTTTGAATGGCAGCACAACCCTCTGGTGTGTCAGCCACTCCTCCCAGTTTAGTGTCATCAGCAAACTTGCTGAGGGTACATTCTGCACCCTCATCCAGGTCGTTGATGAAGATATTGAACAACACCGGTCCCAGTACCGACCCCTGATAACCATCTCTCCTGCAACTGACTACAGAAGAAATCTAGATGCCTAGTCTTTACAAACTAAATCTCATCCTGCTCAGAACAGGATCACAGTTCTGTAGGCTTTGTTTGACAGTGGACTACGGCCTACTGAAGGGAGAGGTTTTGATTATTTTATGATAGAGGGCAAGGGGGATAAAATCAAGCAAATTTGTCGGGATTATGGAAAGCATAAATATACATGGGTGCTCCTTCTTACCCTTCTATCCCACTAGCACCCTCTCTGTCCATCCTCACCCAGAGTGGCTGGGTACATACATGCATCCGTACAGTCGAGACAATAAATATAATCAGAGATTTCTAAGATAGGCTCTTTTGGAATCAGAATTTCTTATAAGTTTCAAATTTTAAAAGAATTTATCTTTCTACATTTAAAAGAATCAAACTTGCAAAAAATGCAAAATTTCTCTAGAATAACCTGGATGATATACCGCACACAGTTTCAGGAAGATCCATCTCTACATGAGAACAGCAAGGGTAAATGAAAGTTTACTTCACAAGGGGGTTGTGCCCTCAATTTTAAGCATCATTGCTTCTTAGTAGGCAGCTCTGTCTGGCTTCAATGATAGTCTCCTTCATATGATGAGTCTCCTCTGGAGACATTCAAATCCCAACTGGATGCATTTCTGTGTGACCTGCTCTAGGTTGTCCTGCTCTGACAGGGGGTTTGGACTGGATGATCTCTCAAGGTTCCTTCCAACTCCTAACATTCTGCGATTCTGTGATTCTGTGTGATACTACTTCCTTGGGAGAAATGAGAATACTTCTTATAGAAAAAAAAATGTATTTTTAAGAAATTAGGAGTTACATACAATTTTAACTTAACTAAACCTTGCTAAAACAAGGGTAAGAGTTGGTGGCTGCTAAATCTGAACTTAAACAGCAAAACTTCCATAGGAAAAGAATTGCTTTGTTCTTTACCTTCTTCCACTTCCACAGACTATTAGGATGATCCTGCAAATCACTTTCCTGGAAAGCATTTCTAAAGGATGGACTGAAACATGTTAAAAGTTTGCAAACTTGCCCAAGAGAGAGAACAGGGTCTTACTTCTTATTCTGAAAACAAAGCAAGACTCATAGTTGGTGCTTTTTACCATACTGTCACAAAACTTACCCAAGGAAGCCCAAGAAGGTGCCTGCCAAATGTCATTGAGTTGCCAGTAGAGAGCTCCCATTGTGTGTCCTTCTCCCTTGATTATTTCACTTCGACTAAAACGATAAAATTCAGTTTCTGTCTTTATACACTGAGCCTGCATCACCTTGGTCAACAAACACATAAGAGAAAAAAAATGTTGGTGTACTATATTTTACTTTACTTTCAAAGCATGTGTGTATCTACTAACATACAACACAGATTTCAGAGCAACAGCACATAACTTCAAACTTGAGCCTTCAAAAGTATACATTTACAGTGCAGTAGGCCTCTGCTTGAATGAGATCTCTTCCTAACAGTTCCCAACAGCTTTACAAGCTATATCTTCAGGGAAACTCTGGAGAGGCTACCTCCTGCCTTCTGTTCAGTGAAGATCATTGGGCAACAGAGTCTTTGAAAGCAAATGGAAGACAAGGGAAAGAAAAATAAATTTAAAATAAATATTTTTTTAATTAATGTAAATAAAAACCCCAAGAGTTGCAAAATGAGGCTATATCTCCAGGTATAAATTACCATGACGTCCACATCCCTATACTCTGAACATATAACACTTGTTCCCAGTATACAGTCAAAATTGTGCACTGAAAGAGTAATCTTTTTTCACCTGCACTCCCACTTCTTCTCCCTTTCCCACTTTGTCTTTAAAAAACACTCTTCAGAATTTTTCATTGGCCAAGTTCCCAATAGAAGCCAAACAACCTGTTATTTTCTTCATGAAGTATCTAGGCTGGGGAGGTATTAAAAGAAAGTCTCAAAATAAACAAAAAAGTTACTCTTTAGAACAGCTCAAAAGGTAAAGATAAAACTTCTAGTTAATCACTAGAGCCAAATTTACTCTCCTTATCCTTCTTGCTATCCTTATTTTGGTGTTCTTAAATTGTTTAACTTGTTAATAAGGCCCTAACAGACTTAACTTTGCAGAAACTCATCTTTTTGAGTCAGGACCTCACTACACACATTTTATCCCTGTTTTCAATTTCACAGCATCATTTATCCTTGTTCTCCTGTCACTGGTGCCTAAAGTTCTCCAGCTGTTTTGTCTTTATATAAAACTTGCTGACAGCAGCACTCAAACATTTAAAAACTTAAGTAAGTGTGCAGTTATTCCCATGAGGAGTGTTTCTGAAAATCTTGGAACACAACAAAAAGCAAGAGCACTTTAAAATTGCCTAGCAGCATTAAAAAGTCACTTAACACCATTTTAAAGCCACATAGAAAGAAACAAGCATGAGGTAAACTACTACAGATGAAGAGCAAAATACAACCTACTGATTTAAAACCAACCCAAAACAGATTCTCTAAAATATCAATATCTGAGTCCATAACGAAATAAAAGCTACTAATAATCTCATCCACAGAGAAGCACATTCTCTAGAAACTATGTTGTTTCAAAAGCTCATGTATTCCTTGTGGCACAAAGCAAATCAGTGAGCCTACAAGGACTACATGAAGTGCACAACATACCCACCCAGAACAGGCAGTAACAGTGTAGCACTAGGAATAATGGTATTCCATGGAAGGCCAGCACATCCCTGCATCCCCAACCAGCTTCATGAGTGGGCCCAGCTGGGGACAGGGACCAAGGCAGCACATGCAGCCAGACTTTCTACCAGTTGAGCCAGTTTCTGGGAAGCTCACTGAGAAGTATTCCAGCCCTTCTATGATGAAAGTTGGAGTCTCTTCTAATAAACAAGAGCAAACTAGTTCCAAGTTAAACTGGACTATCCAATGCTTCAGTGCAAAAACTTCCTGTCTGACTTAACATTACCCAGCAGAATAGGCCCAGTTTTAACCACGGACAGTATCTAATGGAACGAGTATTGACTGCTACTTATATTTAAGACATCGCTGTTACCTGAGTAAGGTAAATCATATCTTTGAACTTCTTTATGGGATCTGTGCTCTGAGGAAGCTTGAAATGATGCCCTATCTGTTGAAGCATCTGATCATTGCCATTTTCATGGTGTTGCCGATGGAGAGAAAAATTGCTTGTGTAGGACCAGTCCTCAGTGGAGGAAACCTTTTAAAAACCACAAAAGTAAGAGATCAGAAGTGCACATTTAAAGACAGTACAGTCTGCTGACATCATCCAAAAATGTTTAAAATTCATAGTATACTTCTATAGTGCCTCATGTAGTAAAGAGAGGATTTTGAATCAGTAACACCCTTTGCTTATGCTCCTTGTACAAATAAATGAAAACAGACATTGCTGTTGAACCCAGAAGTGCAGCTTCTGGATCAATAGCATTTAACTGTCCTAAGGTACAGTTTGGCCAAGGGATCTCAGAGGTTTGCTTGCATTCATAGTAAATCAGAAACACCCTAGGTTAAGGTGGAAGAATGTGCTGTAGTCAAACACACTTAGGCATAGGTTACAAAAGGTAGTAGGGCTCTAAATTCTATTAATGTGTATATTTTCAAAACTTGCCTCTGAAAATAAATGATCATGAAACAGTTTCTTTCAACCAAGGACAACAATGCAGCATAGCTCATATAGGTATTATTGTCAAGCTTTCAATGTAATTACAATCTCCACAAAATTGTTTAATTTAAATTTGTTCCTTTTTAGGCTAGATTGAATAATTTTCATTGTTATTAATATGGATGAATGTACTGTTTACATCTCAGATAATATACTTTGCTCAGCAAATCATAAGGAACATTCTGAACTCTTTTTAGTTGCATGTCATCTCTCTCTGAACAAACAGACAAACAGCATGACAAGTCTCTGCTCCAACTGGATAAATAAGAGAACATACAACACCTAAATTTAACAGGAGACAAAACCAAACCCTTTTATATGCAATACATAAAGAAACAAATTATTTAAGTAAAAGAAATTGGTACAAATTATAAAAATCAATACATTTTAGAGTTCAGCACAATTCGGCACTTGTGATGTTTCTTATTTCTAAATGAGCACATATCCTTAGACACAGCAAAAGGAAACAGTTGTTTGGCAATCATTACTAATCTATACATTAAATAGAATTAATACTAATTTTAAATAGTATCATAACAGTCTCTCATCCAAACCTGGTTCCTCTTGAAACATCAAGGTAAATATATTGAACACTGAGGAGGGAAACAGTCCAGTCGCATCCCCACCCTCCACACCAGCACACACCTCTGTCCCACCTGTGCCATACGACACCTAACAATGTATTATCCAAACTACCATTTCGATGCTGTAGTTTGTTAGAATAGACACATTGCCCTCACTGATTAAGAGCAGAGGGGACAGTAAGGTGTGGAAGCCCAGCCTTACCTTTTCAATTGTGCTGAAGGAAGGCCAGGATTGAAATCCATATTCTGAAGCAAAACGAGTTTTAGGATACACTGTCCAGTTCCAGCAGTCACTGATGTAGTCATAAAAGTGAGTGTCACCATAATGGGTATCATAAGGATTCTGAGAGAGCCAACCTTCTTTAACTGACTCCAAGCCATTGGTGGGACTGGATGCAATAAAAGGACGACTCTTATCTTCCTGGGATTTAAAAAAACAAAACAGAACAAAACAAAACCAAAACCCCTCACAAGTGATTGGCTTTTATCATCTGAATACACAGACCACATTTTGAAAAGGGGGGACGAGGCGGGGAGAACTTGCCTTTTTCAAATTTCTGAGTCACCACCTAGAAACATTCCCCTTTGTGTTCTAACATTCATCATCTTTACTTGCTTAATTAGCTCCTTATTTATGTTCTTGGAGGGCAGCTGGGTATGATACTGCTTGCTCTTCTGTTCTAAGGGATTCTTTCCTCACATCAAGAGATTTTCTATTTTATGTGCTTCTAAATTCTTAATGAAAGCTATTTAAAGTGTGTCTCATGAAAAATAAACTCAAGGAACATTGATATTTGAGTAGTGTGACCCCTTTATGGAAAATCATTACTTTTGCAGTGTTTTTGCAGGAATAAGGCCATGATTTTTCCCCCTTCTAAATTTAGTCTAACAAAGCCAAAGTATTCTGCTACTAATGCTTGCAGGTTACTGTCATTTTGGCTTGCTCTGCATGTTAAGATAGGTGAGACTGAAGAAGGATTACATTTCAAATTGTTCAGAGCTGCCTTTATTCACAGCCTTAGTACTAAATCTTTTAGCAGTATCCTACAAAGTACCGAAGGAATCCTTTTGCAGGTATAATTCATTTAGCACCCTACTCATAGTAAGATAGAGACCTGAGTTAGTTACCAGTCACAAGTTACAGCAAAGCACCTAGATATGTGCTTCATTTTAAGAAATATTTCCATTCCCCCATCCTTTTTTTTTGACATGAGTAATTAATCATTAACTGAAACAATTTACTACAGGATATCCTGTATTTCCTCAAGTCTTTAACTCAAACTTAGAAGTCTTTTTAAGTTTTACAGTCCAGTACTACAAGTAGTTACAAGTTTCCTCAACTGGCTTGTATTACACAGGACCTGAAATTATTTCACTGTACAGTTCCTTCTGGCACTCAAAAGAGTTATTCTATGTGTTTAAAACAAAAGAGGGTCCGCCCTGGACAGCAGAGCTACACCAGCGAACTGTAATTAAAAAACAGTACTAAGCCAGAACACCTCACTTTGCTGTACATGTACTGGTCATCCAACTCATATAGCTAATCACAGAAATACCACAGCATACCTTTACAAACAACTCAGTTCCAAAAAGCCTAACTGAAATCCAGAATCAAGACGTTGAGTAGGAACAGAAGACACCATTACCATTTAGAATGCGTAACTGTCCTCAAGAGCAGCATCCTTTTCAGCAGGTTCTTTCAAACCTGGCCTCATCTTTATTTTTTCCTCATATCTCAACTTTTCCAATAGAAAGATATTCTAAACTCTCAGAGTAGAACTACTTTGACAATGCCAGCAGGCTCCAATAACAAACAATAATATTGCTGTCACCTACACACTGAGTGCCTGTTTCAGCAAAGGGAAACTTCAGGTCACATATCTGATCCTGAAAAGGACAGAGATTAGCCTAGAACGATCATACCCTGAAGTCAGTAACATCATGCTGTACAAAGGATAACTAAGTACAAAAAGGCCACTAGCATTTTTAAGTTAACAAAAACTCACACTACTGTTGAAGAGGGATGTTCTAAGCGGACAATATTCTTGCAATACGTTGTCCCTTAGCTCACAGGGGAGTTAAGAATACTCACTTGTGGTTCAGGCATTGTTTTTTAATCTTTATACAGTTATGCGACATCAATTTGGGACTTCTATGTGTGTATGTAGAGTGAAATTGATTTAAAAGGTAGTTAAAAGCAGATTCCATTAAATAATGAAGAACTGCAATATGTATGCAATTCTTCTAGGAGGAGAAATAAAACTGCAAAAGCTGCACAAAATGGGTAGTGCCAAATCACAGCAGACTTCATCATGGATTCCAGGTGCTTCTGGTCTGTGTGCTCACAGTTTAAGTCTTATCTCAAAATATTTTATTTTGTCTTCATACACTGTAAAATACCATTAGTCTGTTTTTCAAAAATACACAATATAATGACTACACAGCACAAAGACAATGTTTAGCATAGCTTTCATTTAACCTGCTTCAGCCAAAAAAAATGAAGTCAAATACTGGAAGAGCACACTGAATATATAACATCTTAATAATTTCTTCAACTGCTATTAAAAGGCCTGAGGGTTGTAAATCCTTTTTACAGTATCCTTCAACAAAATCAGGATAAAGGAAATCTGATCATCTAATGAACTAATTAATGGGCAAGTTGATTTTTTTCCACTGGAAATGAAGGAATTTGCGGAGGTATTACAAATAGGAAGGAAAAAAGAAGCAAGATTTTCAGGTCTTTCTTTACATATCATGAAGCATTAAAGATGTAAGTATTTTTTTTTGTTTTACTTTGAGGACAACCCTTGAGTTTAGAAAGTTGTTTACAAGAGCTTGGAAAGTGCAATTTCTCAATAATGTGCTGTTTTTAATTTCTCAAAAGGATTTTTTTTTTTATATAGAAAAGAAAGAAATCCCCAGTTGCTCAAATTGCAAACATTAAAACCTTTTGCCAAGCCATATCCCCATACAATTTCTTGAGATCACTTACGGTAAGAACTGTTTCTCGGATGTTCTTCACATAGAGCATCACATAGTCTTTGATATAGACTTCTAGGTCAGCATGAGGTATGGAGAACCAGTTGCTTGCAATTGCTGCTTCATTTTCATTGTTACCACTCCACAGAATAATTGATGGATGGGATTTTAAACGCCTTACCTGAAATACAACTTACCATTTCAGAAGTCAAGCAAAATTCTCTTAAAAAAATAAAACAAAACCAAAAAAACTTTATTCCTACTTGAATTACAAATCCACATGCATATTACATATGCTGAGTCAGTATTCCTCAGCTCTCCACCAGGCTCAAACTTTTGTTATATACTCTTACAGAGGGGCAAATTTTTAATATGCTGACATATATCCACCACGTGCACCTGTGTACCTCCATCTCCATCTACTCAGCCACACATGAAGGGTAAATTCTGTGCTAAGGCATGTTGCAATCATTAGAGCTCACTCTCAGTGAATGCTCTTAAACATCCTTGAGAAGAGGGTAGTTTGGACATGAGGAAGGACTGTACCTCTGCTTGACTGACTATTCCTGCAACCAAGTTAAAGAGGATTTAGTAAGGTTACATTTCGTGTCTGCTACATAAAGGTATACTAACAAACACTTCCAAATAAGCATTTTTGGAAAGCTAACTTTCACAATCAGTCAATCAAAAATAGGTAATGGGAAATAGAGCTTCAACACACAGACAAAATACCTGATGAGAAACTTCTGCTTTTACAGATTCTAAATAATTCTGGTCGGTTGGATATAGTGCACATGCAAACATAAAATCCTGCCAAATCTACAAGGAAAAGGAAAGAAAATTAAAAAAAAAAAAAAGTTCGTTAGCAAATCATTTTACATACTTGAAAAATATACAGCTATAAATATACAGCTATTGGGATGCACAATTCTTTGTTCTGACACAAGTTATTTATCTTAAAAAGAATTAAACTGAAATGTTCTATTTGTTATTCTTGGAAAGTACCAATCACAAGTTCCATGAGGTTCAATATGTGCATACTCCACCCTGGTTTTCCTCAGTATCAGAGTTATAAAGTATTTACCCTTAGGAATCAAACCCTGATAGCCTTCACTGATGAGTATAATACTGCTCAGTATATAGCATTCAGTAAGCTTCAAAGGAATAATTAAAAGCCATACACTGCTCAATTTGTATTTACTACTTTGCAGATGTAACAGCAAATTCCCCATTATGTATTAAAATGAGACAGCAATTCTTCTGAGGTAGTACTGAGCACACATAACAGATGTTCAAGTGTACTTGTTAACACTTCCATACCAAATGCACAAACTGATCTTAAAAAGAACAAAACTTAGCTAGTAAGAGGGACAGAAACAAACTAGATCCTCTAACAACACAGTGATCTTTCTCTTCAAAGAAAGATCAAGTAGATATTACTAGAGAACAGCAAGCCTTTCAATTCAACAAAGAATTCCTTTTGTAACTTGAAGAATTATAAAAAATGAAGAAGCCCAATGAGATGGGTAAGAATTCTTGATTTACCTGTTCTGTTACCTGTTCTCTTGAGAAGCAAATTAACCCATAAGAGTCTGTAAGACTATGCTTTTCTGAACACCATACTACATAACCAATGGAGAGAGCCAGACCGGCTTTTCATATAATTGCATTTTCTTGGAGTGAGAATGTGCTTTTCCATAACTCTTTTCAACATACATTCCCTAAGAAAACTGAAGATAGGGAACAGGACAGTGGAAGGTAATGGATCCATTAATAACTGTTACACTCCTAGCGCTGTACAAAAAAAGCAAAGCTATTGCTGAAGAATCACTCGCAATCCTTCAATGACTGTGTAAAGTCAAAACCCTCTATTGAAAGAAACTTTCTCTTGCTAGTTCCTTCAGTGAGCTATCACTGTTTTCCCTAAAGCACAGTTTGATTCTAATGCACTTTCAAGCATTTGCAAGACCATCAGAAGAAACAAAACCAAAAGCCTCCAGCACCACCCCCTCCAGAATCCGGGTATGATCTTCTCCATCTACTTGCTATTTTGGCTGCTAAATAAGATCTAAATCTTGCATTAAGCACTATATAGGCACAGATCTAAGTGGCCTACTTAGATGCCTAGTGTCAAAAAGAACTGTAAGTGCTCAGAAGCCCTGAAAATCAGGACACTCATTCAGATGACTAAAATAGATGTAACTTTTTTTTTCAAGCACACACAGCAGAAGGCAGCAAGTTATCAATTCTGCTTCCGTGCTTTTTATGCTGTAGAATAAGACCAAACACACTTCTTGGGATTTTAATACCAGATGCAACTTGGCCTTCACCCATTTAACCACTATTTCATAAAACTTATTAACATCTGCCTCCAAATTCACATAATCAAAGGTACTCATCTAGGATTATCAGTATTTGCAGCCGGTGTTCCCCTTACAGCTACATTTATAACCAACTATAGCTTGTTCAAAATGGCCCTTTGGATAAAGACTTCCATGCTTGGCTTCAGGTCAAGAGAAATATTTTTGTTCAAAAAGTTTGAAACAAAAAAAAAACCCCAAAACATTTCAGTTATTGCTATAAAGGAGAAAATATTTTAAGAGAAATAAAATCCACTTTCACAGCAGAGAAAAGCATGACTACCTTCTTTGGTGTTTCGACAACTCAGAGGTTGCTGCAAGCACAAAACTCAAATACAGTACACCTTAAATCCTCATTGAGGCAAGATTGCAAAGCCTTTGCTCTCAACCTGGGGCATATACTCAAACACTCAGACTCCTCAGCAGGACTATTCTCACATAAGTAAGCTGTAAACACAGCTTTGGGGTCCCACAGACTGACTGCTACAGAAAAACCATTTAATCTTGTGAATAAACTCCCTTCCCATGCACTACTTGTTTCACAACTATTTGACTGAGTGTCGCAAGTCCATGTTGATGCCTACAGTCCACAGAAGTTCTTCATCATGCTCATCATTAGTGTAAACATATTCCTGCATTCAGTGACATCACTAGTACCAGTCCCTCAGTTGTTCATTTCTTCTCTCATTTTTTCGCTCAAGTAGGAAATGGAGAACTGCGAGAGAGGTACAGTATATAAAGGTGAAACTTTTGGTCTGAAAAGAGATAGAAGGCAGGAAGTTAAAGCCACAGTCCTTTTGTGCTGATTTCGGGAAATGTAATGGGAGTGGGGAGGAAAGACAGTGGAGAGAAAAGGAAGTAGAGACGAAGGAGAGACTCTGGGCTGCAAATGGAGGTGGGGATGACTAAGGAACAGTGTTGTAGCCTTAGTTACAAGAAGAAATACAAGCTGGAGTTATATAAAGTCTTCAAAATACCACTTCCATTTCCAACAGACAGCTCAGTAATCAGGAGCCACTCAAATTAAAAAGAAACTAAAAAAAAAAATCAGGTTGATCTGACTTCTCAGGTTAGTACTCCACCATGTCCTCTGGAAAGATGGCAAGAACGTATGTATTAATTCTCTTATTTTGTTCATTTAGAATGGATTTTTTTTTTACATGTTCTTGTCAGTTTCTAAATAAGTGTGCTATGCTTATTGTTTTTACCATTATTCCTAGTTCATCGCAAATACTGTAAAAATCATCTTGTTCATATACTCCTCCTCCCCAAACCCGAAGTGCATTCATGTTAGCATCTGCTGCAGACTTCAAGAGTAGCCATAATCTGTCAAACAAAAAAAGAAGATTTATACAAGTTTTGTGAAACTGTATCACTTATGAGTTTCTAATGTTACATAAAAAAACCAACCCAAACATTCATCATTAGCAGGCAATCTAAGACTTTTAACTCTGGTAGAAAGCAGACTATTTTGACACCTTTTTAAGCTTGAATGTCTGGACAGAGCTCTCAAAAAGCAATTTTTTGTGCAGGAAACATTACTTGGTCCTGTTAAGACTTATGAAATAGATGGAGTGACACATGCAAGTAAGTGCTTTCACAGAAGTATTAGCAGGACCAGATTTGGAAATACTGTATTTCATTAATCAGGTTGCTGCTTTCTCCTTAGATATTACTTGCTTTAAATATCAATCACTTGAATTCAAATCCTCTTTTAAACATGTAAATATTTACATCTACAACAGAAATACGTATTCTTTTCCTGAGTTCCACAATACATAGTGGGAACGGGGGGAGTGAGAGAGGGAGGAGAAAGACTGAGACTCTGAATCTCATTTTAAGGGATTCGTGCTCCATTAATTTTTCCTTAATCATGCTGGAAGCCTCTAAATTGCATGTGAATGCACACTGCAACGTGCCTTGTTGTTCCTAGTTCCCCAACTACCCAGAGCAAAGCTTAGTCAAAGTACGGTGTGACTACCATTCCACCTGCATCTCTGGGGTACTGTATCACTGAAATCCAAGAAGCCTGGACCAGAAGGCGAAAAAAGGGAGAGAGGCTACTGTGCATTTATGTCTCCCTACACGAGGTGGGTTAGGACATGGCTGAAGTGCAATTCCTCTGAGTACCACTGAACATGCTCCAGGCAGTAGGATCAAACAGCCTGAGGATCATCCCTAAAAATACCTGAAAGGCCAGTAACCTGTGGAGAGCAAACAACCATCTTCCCATCAGTTACTGCACTTACATGACTTGAACATCATTCAAATCTATTAAAGTTAATTAAGCCCTAATTTTGAGGCCTCCAACCCACAACTATTAGTGTCCTGCCTTCAAAGGAGTTCCACTTCCCAATGCCACCTTTTGATAGAAGGTGGATAGAACAATCAGGAGGAGGAAAACATAATCCTTTCTCCTTAGAGATCAAATATGGCTTACGTGTCATAGGTCACTCTGTCCTGGAAAGAATCTGCTGGAATCCAGTTTGAGCCCTTGATGAAAATGGGTCGGCCGTTGATTCTGAAGTAGAAACTCAGGCCTGGTGAGCCAGGAATAGGCTCCTGAACAAGTTCTACTGTCCGAAAATAGGCCTGTAAAGACATGAAACTTAGGTTTAAAGCAAACAAAAATTAATTAAAACAAACTAAATCAAGAAAACCATTACAAAAGGATTCAACTGAACACTACAGAGGAACTTGGCAGAGGAACTTGCCAAGCCACTCTCCATCATCTATCAGCAGTCCTGGTTATCGGGTGAGGTCCCAGATGACTGGAAACTTGCCAATGTGATGCCCATCTACAAGAAGGGCAGGAAGGAGGATCCGGGGAACTACAGGCCTGTCAGCCTGACCTCGGTGCCAGGGAAGATTATGGAAAGGTTCATCTTGGGGGAGATCACGTGGCAAGTGCAGGACAACAGGGGGATCAGGTCTACCCAGCACGGGTTCACGAAGGGCAAGTCCTGTTTAACCAACTTGATCTCCTTCTATGATCAGGTGACCCGCCTAGTGGATGAGGGAAAAGCGGTGGATGTTGTCTTCCTGGATTTCAGGAAGGCATTTGACACTGTCCCCCACAGCATCCTGCTGCAGAAGCTGGCGGCTCATGGTCTAGACAGGTGGACTCTTCACTGGGTTAAAAACTGGCTGGATGGCCGAGCCCAGAGAGTGGTGGTGAATGGAGTTAAATCCAGATGGAGACCGGTCACAAGCGGTGTCCCTCAGGGCTCGGTCTTGGGGCCAGTCTTGTTTAATGTCTTTATCGATGACCTGGATGAGGGGATCGAATGCACCCTCAGTAAATTTGCAGATGACACGAAATTGAGTGGGAGTGTCGATCTGCCTGAGGGTAGGGAGGCTCTGCAGCGGGATTTGGACAGGCTGGAGCGATGGGCTGAGGCCAATTGCATGAGGTTTAACAAGGGTAAGTGCCGGGTCCTGCACTTCGGCCACAACAACCCCATGCAGCGCTCCAGGCTTGGGGAAGAGTGGCTGGAAAGCAGCCTGGCGGAAAAGGACCTGGGGGTGTTGGTTGACAGCCGGCTGAACATGAGCCAGCAGTGTGCCCAGGTGGCCAAGAAGGCCAACGGCATCCTG
The DNA here is from genome assembly GCA_013398125.1 of Aegotheles bennettii. Taxonomy (NCBI): domain Eukaryota; kingdom Metazoa; phylum Chordata; class Aves; order Caprimulgiformes; family Aegothelidae; genus Aegotheles; species Aegotheles bennettii. The sequence continues at coordinate 26,804 of VZRW01014014.1, forward strand.
GCCTGTATCAGAAACGGTGTGACCAGCAGGAGTAGGGAGGTGATCGTGCCCCTGTACTCGGCACTCGTGAGACCGCACCTTGAGTACTGCGTCCAGTTCTGGGCACCGCAGGATGGGAAGGACATTGAGGTGCTGGAGCGAGTCCAGAGAAGGGCAACGAGGCTGGTGAGAGGTCTGGAAAACAAGCCTTATGGAGACCAGCTGAGGGAACTGGGGTTATTTAGCCTGGAGAAGAGGAGACTGAGAGGAGACCTTATTGCCCTCTATAGCTACCTAAAGGGAGGTTGTAGTGAGGCTGGTGTTGGTCTCTTCTCCCCAATTGCTAATGACAGGATGAGAGGAAATGGCCTCAAGTTACATCAGGGGAAGTTCAGGTTGGATATTAGGAAGAAGTTCTTTACTGAGAGGGTGGTTGGGCACTGGAATGGGCTGCCCAGGGAGGTGGTGGAGTTACCATCCCTGGGAGTGTTCAAAAAATGGGTTGATGAGGCACTTGAGGCCATGGTCTAATGGTCAGGAATATGATGGGATAAAGGTTGGACTTGATGACCCTGGAGGTCCCTTCCAACCATAATGATTCTATTCTACAGCTTAGAATTTGTCAAAAAGTCAAAAGACATGGTCTCACCTCTAAATTCCTGCTTGATTAAAACACACTGTAACAGGGCTAAAACAAATCCTTCTGGTAAGTTACTATTATAGCAAGAAAGAGAGATAAAGCATGCACAAATGAGCGTGCATATGCACACATGCATATATATGCGTATAAGAGACAAGTACATGTTCATTTGCTGAAGAATTCAGTTGAAAGTTCAGCTGAGGACCAGCAAGAGGAATGCAGTGGTTGCATTAGGTCAGACACACCATTTAGTCTATAATTTTCTCCTTATAGAAGGAGACTGCAGGAGCTCAGCTATAAGCCTTGTCCCTGAATGCTTAGCTTCAGGTTCATTCAGTAAAAGCAGAATCTTCTTCTTTTGCTGCCCTTAAATGATACCTTTGTAATAGCTGTAGCAATTAAAGAGAAAAAGATACATGCATGCAAACGTAAATGCTGGTTTGGAAGTAAAGGGCCCTCTGGCCATCACAGCTGTGTTTGAGTAACATGATCAGCAACAAAGTTTCAGAGAGACCAGTCCAGCTAAATAACCACTAGCTCTGTGTAAGGTATTAAAGGTCACTCCAGATAAAAGCACATCTCAAGCAGAAGTCAAAATTTTACAGCTACCCTTTCAGCCCAGTATCTGGTATTGTGTACTGCAGAGGCAAAAAAAAACAAAAAGAAAACATTCCTCCTTCCTGCTGTGGGTGGAAGCAAAGTTCTCAAGAAATCATTATGGACGTTTTCTGGGACTTTATTTCAAGTCAAAGCAACAATGCTGCTCTGAGGGGTATCCTGACTGCACTGACATAAGTAGTCAATGCCACAGTCATGAGAAAGCAGTCAGTTTACTGCAATAATACTTTGCACTGACCCCTTACTTGTAGAGGCGCCTACCCCACCTGCCATGGGGCAGATGTGGATCAGCTGCCATGTTAGGCTCCTGCACAGCTACAAAGTGTTACAGAAAACATCTCTTTCAGGGAGGCTTTGGACTTCTTTTTCTCCTGTATCCTTGTTCCAGTTCAACTTATCTAAATGAGAAAGAAGATTCTTATTCCTTGTGGTACCTGTTGCTCATTGTCATAGGGAGATAACTGGGAAATTAAATAAGGTGAAGGAAGCAAATTTCAGCCAACTTACACCAAGCAGCCAGTTTGGGTCAGGAGGGCAGGAACCTCACTTTTTTTAGACTATCCCTAAGATAGCAACCACTCCTCCCTCAAATGACTATTTGCTATACATTTTCAAAAGATCAGCTTGTAGAGTACAGCCTGTTCTCTCTGCCACAAGCTACAGTTGAGACAAGTATCTGTCAGTAAATCAGGCTAAAATTAACCCAGTTAAGTGCAACTGATACACCTGACTTTAAGATAAAATGTAATTCTTTGTTTCACACAATAGACAAGGCTGAAGTTCAAACGGGAAATGACTAAACGCCTGTGGGACTGTGTTTTTTAAATTTTCAGCTTATCAAAAATCACAGATAGACAGAAAATTATTTCTAATGCTAGAGAAGACGAAGAAAATCACTGCTTTTTTTGCTTGCTCTTTGGTGTTTCTTAATCAATTATCAAACACCTGGACGGAGACAATGCACATGACAAACTAAATGCATGAGTGGAGACCACAGATCACTGATCTCGACCTAAACCCCTTCACATCATGGCAACAAACAAAACACAGAAACTGAATGAATAACAAAAAATAGGACTTGTTCCAAGTCCTGCAGTGTTGCCCTGGGGCAAGTGGGGCAAGTGGGGCTCAGCATACATACCGCTAAAGAAATTCCCAGCTAGGGAAAAACTACAAAGTCAGACCACTGAGGGGACATTTCAGACTCTGTCCAATATCTCTGTGCACACACATGTACTGAGGACAGAGCGTGCCCTGCCTTTTTTGTACTGTGATCCTGTTGTATGCTCGGTTGGCTGAATATAGATCAGTATGATGAACTCAGTTTTAGGACAGGAATTTTGCACCCATTCAAAGAAATTTACACATTTATTTTAACATGAGAAGTTGAATTAAAAAAATAACTAATATTTTATACAACTTTCTGAGTTTAGCATAACTACTGAAGGCTACAAAAGAAAAACTACATTATGAGTACTAGACTAGTGAAAAAGTTCTGATCTTCCTCCAGTGAATTCAATTACTTGGAGAAAAATTCCTTGGTCTCTAGCGTAGCTCTTTTTTGTGGCACAAAATGGAATGGGATTTATAGCTGGGGCTCCCAAAGTATTTGAGAGGTCTTCTAAATGGGTACCATCAAGCAGGTTGCAACTATCTCAGAGTGCCTTTGTAGTGGAGTTTTTATATTACTAACAGAAATAATGTGATATCGCTTTATTCATGCTCAAGTAGAACTCATGCAACTAGCCAAATCCAAGGCAATTCTGAGAGGCTGAAACATCCAGCCAGGACCACCCATACAGCACAAGTAAGGGTAAAAGCTCCTCAGCCCTGTCTCACATACCCAGGCCTTCAGGGTCTGCTGCCTTTGCGTTCCCACTCCATTGTTCCCCAGGGGCCCACCCAGTAATGCAGCATCTCTTCCTGTTCCTATAGCAATTTCCTTCTGCTTTCTGGGGTAAAAGAAGGGCAAGGGGAGACAACTAGCATCTGGCATGCCTGGTTACATGCCTTTCTGGCTACCAAGACCTTGCTGCCTAAGGACTGAACATTTCTCCCAGTCTTGGAGCACACAACAAGAGGCTCTCTAGCCGCCACAGACCAATCACTGGTTCTGTGCACAATTAAGAAACAAACACCTACCTTTTTGAGTCACATACAAAGGCTGCATACCCAGTTAAGTGACCTGTGGATCACACTTGGCATTCCCAGATTTAGCAGTAGGAAAAGTAATAGGGATGAAGATGCCTAGAGACGAAATAAAATCACAAAATGCCCCAGTGACCTAACAAATTAGCATGCAGCATGAAAGCAGTGTGAAAACTACAAAGCCAAAATGAAAGAAAGTCTTCTGGAAGTCATGCTAAGGCCTGGGGGAAAAAGAGGGTGTACAGGGAAGGAGGGAAAGACAGCTAGAGGTTAAGATCTTCCAAGTACTGAAATAGCCTCATGAAATAAAAAACTCTGATTACAGTGTTGAAGAAATAAGCCCTTTAGTTTTCACTTGTCCAGAGTTATGTAGATACTCATATGGCGACAAACCACTTACCAAATGTCTCACCCCATTTTTTTTATTTTTAAAGAGCGATGTATTCCACCTGAATACAGTACTAGCTGGACAACAGAACAACAACTTTCAGGAACACTTACCCCTGATTGTATCTCCTGAACTGCACAAAGTTCTTATTAAGCCTTATGTATGTTGCTATTCAGTCCTGCTGACATGAGAGCAAATTATGCTAGAACGTGAAAAAAACTGCATATGGAGCCTTTTTCCACTAGTACAGATTTGGGCAGGGGTGGGGGTGGTGTGTGTGTGTGTGTCAGAATCCATGACAGAGCTTCACAGAACATATGAAGGAAGACTAGACTTTACACTATGGATCTGTAAAGGCTTCATATGCTAGTTAATTTATAATGCCCACTATGTGGTGTGTTTGCTTTTTTTCGCCTCTTTCCCCTTAAGAAGATGTTACTTCTTAAAGGTGAAGTACATCTATCACATTATAATAAATGAATGTATATTAGCATTTTAGGAATGTGTCTTACATTTTTTAAAAAAACTGAATTAATAAGATAAATCTAACCTTCACATAATCTATATAAATCTAAAAGGTTTTTTCAGTGCATGATACAAAAACGTCAGCATGATATATCAAGTTTAGAAGTGGTTTTTTTCATAAGACAGAAAACTTAAGAAGTAAATATCTTTTCTTTTCTGAGGTTTCCAATTAACTGTAAGCTATCTTCCAGTCTGAATGCAAAGTAAAGGCACCCATACAAGCTAAAGCTATCAGAAAACAGGTAAACATGCATTGTGACATTAAACACTCTTGTTTCTCATTAGCATTTTCACATGCATGTTACAATCCAGCAAAACATTTAAGAGTTATAGGTAACTGCTATGCAGAGCAGATGCCCTAACAGTAGCAGTGCAATGCCAGCTGTAATCAAGCTGAAGGGCTCACCTTTGAAAATTTCTCAATCTGGTATCCTTCCTCCATGATGAAAGTTGTTGTCATGTTGTATCCAGTTTGCTTTCCATGTCCATTTGGCCACCAAGCCTCCACTGTAGAGCTCTTGAACGGACAAGAGAGAAAGTCAGTGCAATGTGTATAAAAAGAGGCATAATATGTACTAGGGGGCTCAGATATCTTTAGATGAATTAACACAAGTCTAATAAGTTTATGTGCCTCAGCTGAGCCATGGTAACTGGGATCTCTCCAGCTGCAGCTCAGAGGTGAAAACTATTTAAAGAGAGAAGTATGATTTCTTCCACTGAAGTCCAGGCTGTCACTTCATCTTGCATCCACAATAGGCCATGAGCACGCATACATGTTCATGTGCATGTCTAGCTGACACCCTTCAGCTCAGGTATGTTGACAGAATATTCCTCCAAAACTCAAATATCTATGTCAGGAGCAGACGTTGTTCACTGGCCTCTGCAACATACCCCTCCTCTCATTGACTCTTTTACATATCACACAGAACATTCAATATATAGAAGTGATGCTTTTCAATTGTGCTTTGTTAATATGTGACCATACCAACTGCTTCACTTATGTCAAGCTTTTATTCAGATTTTAAATTTCATTCTTTCCTTTCAGTGCTTTCCTTTCCTTTTCTGCTTTTTCTCTGTGCTTCCTAATCACATCATTACTACTACATCATTTTTACAAACATAAAAACCTACCTCTAGGATGACAATTTTTTCATTTTCTCATTTATCTAGTCACACAGTAATATTTTTATCTTCATTCCAGAAGCCTACTTCTGCTGCTCAATCCACTGCCAACATTTGCCAGGTGAGTGCACAACACAAAAATCGTGGAAAGAAAGCAATAATGCACACAACCAAACAATGGAGGGATCAGCACCGAACAGAATCATGTAAGGAGTGCCTCAATCTTTTCAAATAAAATGAGGCCAGGGAGCAGCCCAACAATATGTTTTGCTGTAGCCATATTGAATACAATCATGAACGTATCTACTAACATTTCAGCTTCCCCAATACAGAATTATCATAATTGCAGAAATACTCATCTCTGTGTTGCATGGATACAAATGGAAGCACAAAATCAGCGTGTGCCTCAACAATAAGGGAGTGTTCACAGCCACCTGGCACGGCTGGAATGTCTCATTGGTCACTAATGATGTCATCCCTATGCTCACCATTAGCTGATAAGCAAAATCCTGTCATGTTAGCAACACAGCACTTTGTGTGGCAATTGCAGGAAGACTGCTACACATCTTGGGTGATGTGCACCACTCACACGCCCACTAACTTCACTATATAATAAGCAATGAGCTCTCAACTAGAAATAAATTTTTGGTGAGGTCTCACCTTTTAACATGCACCACACAAGTCTGTCCTACAGAGTAAGGGCTCTGTTAGGTTCATTGATAAATGAGAACATATTGAAGGGCTTCTTGTAGAATCAGCTGATCATGCAGCAAAATCTTTTGTGTACAAAGAATAATAAAACACTGTTGCCTCTGCTCTGAAGGAAGTGCTTCCTCACAAACTTGGCAGTCATACTCCACTGACAGATTTCTTCTGAGGTTAGGAGTGGGGCAATTAAATATATGAAAATAATTTTTGAAGTTTCACATTGAAGTGCCTGCTTAATGTAATCCCTGAAAAGGCTAAACAGAGACTAATGATTGTTTTAAATGAAACTGGGTATTTGTAATTCCTCATGCAACTTGCATGTCAGATGACAACAGTAACAAAAATCATGTTTGTATGCTTTGAATTTTTTTATGCTTTTCATGTCCTACACCAGAGCACATAAGTGCACCAGAGCAAGTCACTGAGTGTGCATAGTAAAACATAAATACCCTGCTTGCCTTTAACACATGCTTTTTCTCCACTCCCAACAACTGACAAGAAAGCTACACTCATAACACATTCAAACTGGGAAACAAATACAGAGGTACACAGCAACAGAGAAAATCAGTAGAGCCAGTAAAATACACAAAGGTTAGAGGTCAGAATTATCAGAAGCCACAGATTCCTGCTCACAGCACATCACTCACCCACAAATATAAGTGTGCCCTGTGGTAGTGAAGCAGACAGTGGCTCCAGTGGAGAACACCATCAGCTGCAGCTGCCGTTGTGCCTGCCAAAGCTCCCACCCTGACCACTGGCCTGGGCCTGCCACTATCTAGGGCCCTGTTCTCTAAGCAAGGAGCCAAGACAAAATGCATGCTCCTTTTTGTCACTCCAGGCTCACTGCCCAATTCCAGACACCTACCTACTTGTCAGCTAGAAAAGACACACTGATTTGCTTCATCTATCAAGCCTACATATCTTTTCTTAATTACACCTGTGTGATAAAACTCAACAGTTTCTAAAAAAATAAATACAAAACAAATCCTATAGAACTGAAATTATGTTGCTGAATTAAGTTTGCCACCAGATAGTTTCCCAGCACACTCTGAAGATAAACTGACCAATTCTTTCCTTTTTCATCCCTGGGGTGTATATCAAATTCATCATTTTTCAATTGATGCTCTTCTCATTAGAGCATCCTTTGCCTTTGTAAAATTCCTCCAGAGTTTTGCTTACCCAAGGGACTACAAACCAATATAAGGAAATACTACTCCACAAAACTTTCATCCGCATTACTGCCAGTCAAGTTCTTTATACAGCTCTTTTGCTTTTATTTACCTGAAAGGGTATATACTGAGAGGTTAGAGGAATGTTTCCTCTCTTTCCTGGGAGAGCCATGCATATTGTAGTACATTCATTCTAGTCCCTATCAGACCACTAACAATAGCATGGGAGACAAGATATCCACTGCCACTTAAGTGAAGTGACCCAGGGTACCCAAACTTTATCTACCTAAGTATCTCATTTAACAGTGGCCAGTGATAATGCAATATTTTTGTTTTGCAGTAAGGGAAAGGCTTCATTATCTTTTTTATCACTGAGCTACATAGCCCCAGAGACATAAATTTTTAGAGGGGAAAAGAACTATTCTCCCATCCTGTAAGGGGTACAGAAGAACTGTTGTTAAAGTCAGGAGCAAATTAAGGAAGAGGAGGGAGGCCTAACATTGGCATGGAGGCAGAAAGACACATTGGAAACCAGAGGAAACATTTTGCAGTTGGATAGGGTTCCACACACACCTTCTTACCTTGCTGATGTTTACCAGCAGCACAATGCTGCCTTCTCTAGGTTGAAGCTTCACATTGAATGTTTGCTGCGTTTGCAATTTGGGAATGTTCACAGTCACAAGACCTGCAATTGGCTTGGAGCTGACTACATCAAAAACAGACTGGACTTCAAGACTCCACTGCTGAGCACTCTTTACTAAGTGAAGGGGGAGAAAAGATGGAAATTTAGGAATTATGTTTATATACTTATTAGTTAACATGATCTCTCACCAAAGAAACATTTCAAACACCCCAGATTAAATCTAACAATTTTCAGGCTGTGTTTGAATCAGATCTACAAGGTTAATCTTGTTTTGTGCTGTGTTTACATTTTCTGACTCAGAAGAGAACTATGCAATATGATTTATGTTTTATAACTCTCTCTTTTTTTTATTCAAAAGGCATCCAAGGGTTTTTCAGAATTCTGTACAAAAGTCAGAGACCATGACACCAGTCACTTCATTAGGAAGGATTTTTTTCCCACCAACTGCCATAGACATTATATTTGCTTTTAGTCAGCACTCGTATGAACATGGCACTCTTTGGGAAAGATCGTAATCACAAGGCAGTACAATCCCTTTTGTCGATGAAACAAAACCAGTATTAACAGAAAACAAGCTGAATTTATCCCAGAGTCACTAGACAAAATGAATGGAGTTATGCTGGGAATGAATTGGGCCCATTGTGTCTAGACTTGACAGGCTGTATCTTTATGTCCCTTCTGCCACCAAAGTGTGATGGAGGAAACAAGTTAATGACTTCCCAGAGATCTCGCTACAGTTACCTCAGAGGGCCCTCTCCATTACACAACTTACTCAATAAAGCAAGCCAGGGTCAAGGGTGCTCAAGATTATTGTGTGAATTTCCCATTAACTTCAGCAACTAAATTATCTATCTACAAACATAGCCTGGTTAATCCTATAGCTCAAATATTACAGATGAACATCTATCTAAGCAAAAGCAAATAAAACAGAAAACAAGGAAAACTAGAACTAAGACATATTTTGTATACACAACCTACTAATTACTTACTATTTTCATGTATATGTTCTAGCTCTCCTTCCTCCAGGAGAGAAAGAGAACTCTCTCCAAAAGCAAAGAATAGCATTCAGCCCTGGTGTGATTCTCACTGTCTTTTGTAGAATGAAGAGCAATGAATGTGTTCCCAAGTTTATATTACACCCAGCATTACCCAGGGAAGACCAATTTTCAGAAATGTTGAAGGAGTTAAAAAACCGCCCACCCCACCAAGGTCAGCCATTACAGTGCCTCTTCCCTCCCCTCCAAGGACATAGAGAAATTCCAGCCCATTCTCAACTGCATGAACTGTGAGGCACAGATATCAAGAATCACAAATCTTTTACAGACTCAGTGGTCAAAAGGCTATGACACCAAATCTCATGAGCTGCATAGGCAGGTTAAATTCAAGTGCTTAATTTACTCCTTATTTTTCAAATGTTATGCTTGAATATTAATAAGCTCTGGATCTGGTTCCAAACCACTCTCTGCTGAATGAACGAGGTTTGCTCTCTCCACTAATCCAGTCAGCAAGACTCTACCTACCAGAAGGTGGAGTTGTGAGAATGTGGGAGGGACCAGAAAAGATTTTTACTGTAACTAAATTTTACGGAGCACACAGGGTCTGTGCTGGGGCTTTCCATGGAAATTCCAGTCACGTTAATTCTAGCTAAGACCTGCAGCTATTTCAGGAAGCTTTAAAAGTAGCCAGTGAGTGACGTCTTCCTCTTTTATTCATACACAACACACTATTCCCAAGGGCTGAAATTCAACCCAGTGCAGAGGACTCACATGCTAGCCTTTCCTCCACTGAGGACTGGGCTCAACAGGCAGTGAAAGAAAGCATGTGGGTGGTCTACAATTGGGCATATTACCATTTATAGAAAGTTTCAACAGCAAATTAACTACTTTTGCTCAGTTGAAATGATCTTCAGAACAAAGGAGTGGAAAATCAAAGACCACGTCAAGGGAGGAAACCGGTTAGGTAAGTTAGGTAGCAGGAATGCAGGAGACTGTCCTCTCAAATTGCAGCCTTAATAAATTATCCTTGCATAGCACGACTGCTCTTCTCTCTCAGACTTCATGTTGTGTCCTGAAAACTCAGCACTCTTGAAACCTTGCTCGCAGTGCATTTGTCTTCCCAAGACAAAACTAAAATTCCCATAGCAGCTTTGCCCTTTTTTTAGATGGATTTGAGACAAAAGTGAGACGCATTTATTTGCAGTCTTGGTGAAAAACACATGCCAATAAAAAAAAATAATTCTAAACTGGAGAACTGGGGCTAACCTCGGCTATATTACATATATTTCAGCAGTTATTTAGGGATCTTCAAGCTAAAAAAGATTCTGAATTCTAACATTTTTAATCACTATTGTTAGTACTGAAGTACTGTTTCAAGACCTGAAAGGGTGTGCTGTGCTAAGAACTACACACAGTCATAATAAAACAAAAGAACCTTTCCTAAACTGACAGTTAATTGATATTAACAATAAAATGGCTTGTATTCCAAAGGTGAAACAACAATAAAAAGTAGTAACACCACTTACCAAAGAAAGAAGTCAAAGAAAAGTAAATCAGGTGATAATGGTTATAGGCCTCAATCCTAACATCCTTCCAGATTCCTTGAGTGGGAAAAGAAGGGCCCCAGTCCCAACTAAATGAACACTGCTCCTGGAATATAGAATGATTATGTTACAATTGCTTATTTTTCAAACAGACATTGATGCTGTGCTAGAAATAAAAAATATTTGCTATCTAGAAATAAAATATTGCCATGCACCGAGTTTTTCCAACTTCCATAAACTCAGAAGAGCCTACAGTTCTCTTATTTCTTGACCAAACTCAGCTGCTACTACCTGAATTATATAAAAAAATACAATTTTGTATTAAACATCCATGTATAGCAAAATTTTATTAATAGTGAGAGAGCAAAACACCAACTAACCCACCACTTACAAAAACCCAAAACAGTAAAGATTAAAAAAAAAAGCCAGTAGGTTACTCTCAAATCAGCTCTGAATTATCATAGTTTGCAATGTCAGAATTTAACTGTATACCTAAAAGACAAAGTAAACAAAACTGATGGTTACAAATGTGAAAGTATTCTAAAAGAAAAGCATCAAAATAAAATCATGGGTATAGCTGAAATACTTTATTCCTATTTTTTGGTGTACCACCACAGGTGACTATAAGGAAAGAGATATACATGTCTGGTGCATTTGTGTAGTTCAGTCATGTTCACTGTTTCTCCCTTTTTTATGGTTCTCTTGTACAAAAATAAAGGGAATATGGTTGAGAAATAGCTTAGTTCTGTTCAGGCACAGAAGCACCTACACTGCTTTCCATTTAGCTGTTTTCAAACCTGGTCAGACCTCTAGTTAACAAGTTCCTTGAAGACATCTATTCAGCTGCCCTCCAAGCTTCACACAGCCCCAGCCCCAAAGCAAAAACAATAGATCTCCTTAAAGTCTTGTACAGTGACCTACAGTTCTAAATTTAGAGACTAATAACTTACAGCTAAGGCATACTAAGTTTGGCAAATCACATTGCACAAGCCTGGCCTATCGGTTGCATTGCTGGAGTCAGCCTGCCTGACTATCAAGTTGCAAATGAGCCTTCCAGGAAGAAAGCACTGTACCTATTTCAAATGTGAAAACAGATATATCATATTCTTAGAAAACAAGTCAGATTGAAAGTAATTTTCCCTTTATAAAAAACTTAAACAAACAGACTGTCAGGTTTCACAAATAATATTGCAGAGACCACTATCAGAAACAGTACGTCACAAGAACAATACACTTGTATCACTGAAGTACATTACCAGTGAAAGGCTTGCATCTTGCCACAAATTCCTATTAAGATTTAGACAGTTACTGCACTTAATAGTGAACCCCAAATGTGTAAACAGCTCTCCACTACTTTAAGATGGTAAGCAGCCAGGTTACTTTAGCAATGTCCTAGTATGTTTGTTTACTTTTAAATGTGACATCGCTGCTGTTCTTGCCATATACTTGGAACTAAAAATATTTCTGGAAACGTCTGGTGCAACTTCCAAGTACAGTCAAACAACTCCTCTGAGGAAAAGCACTAGAGTGCTTTCTTACAAATTTAAAGATATAGTACAGTAAAGCTTAAAAACATTCCTGGCCAATTTTGCTCTATAAATAAGACTACAGCTGTTTAAGTGCCTTCTTCCTTTCAGGCTCCTCCCTGCACTGATTTCTAAGAAACACAGTGGACTCAGAAGAATTAATCAAGTTTCTAAAATGTAGTGAAAATAAAAGTAGCAGCAAGTAGTAAGAAAGACAACATATTAATCCTGAAGGATATTCCCAGGTCAACCTCCACCTCTCTATTAACAGATTTTACAGGAAACCATGTCCAGGTTTAGATTAAGAGGATTCCAGTCATTATTTTGAGGATGCTCTAGAAAGACTTTATTGAAAAAACAGTTAACAAGAAAGGCCTTTAAGTGAACGCAAACATGCAAAAACACCCAAAAAGAGGAAGTTCAATTCTAGCTGCTGCAAAGGTATCAGAAATATACGAGATACTACTCAAATGATAGTTTGCTTCCAGTAAGTTTTAACAGCAATGAAGCTATGTCTTTGAAAACAGAGTTTCTGAGCTTCATTAATGTATATTACATTGTTGTTTTCACTGACTATGTACTTATAAGTCACACTTCACAATACTGTAATAAGATTATAACAGATCCTCTGTTAGATAACACTTCTCGGGACATGCTAGAACTGCCCAGTATAAATAGCACAGCACATGAGCAACAGCAAACACTCACAAAGCTGCTTGGCTGAGACTTCTACAACCTTGGCAATCTACACTGGTGTGAACTCTATTGTCAGCATACATTGCTAAACCCACCCAGTGGATCAAAATTTAATGATTACACATTTCCCAGTGCTATCCTGCTCTCTTTGCAGCAAGTCTTCTTGCTGGCTGCTTGACAAAAACAGCCTTTTAAACATTCTTATGACCTAGCTATGAAGCCTGGCCTTCCTATGCCTCTTGTATTATCGACATGCCAGATTACAGGTTTCAGGAGGGGACAGGAGAAGGAAGCAGCAGTGAAAAAGTTCCCTAATTATAAAATGACATTGCAGGTTTCAGAATATGTGTGTAAGGACAGCATGTGGTGTATTCCTCTTTCCAAGCCTGAAGCCAGAGACAGACAATTCTGCACTCACCTTTCTGATGAAATTAGCATGGCACTCTCCTTTCTGCACAGGTGGAGGGCATGCTGGGGGGATGCTGTATGCTTTGTGACATCTGCTCTGCTGTGTTGCATATGAAATGGCTGATAAGAAACGGACTTCAACAAAATTGACCTCCTGGATCACGCTGGTAATATCAAAGGTCTAGGTCAAGAAAACAGTATGAAATCATTATAGCACTGACATTTATTTATGAGGTTTATAATCGGTGTTACATTGGGATTTTAATACCATGCATGTATTATGCAAAAGCATTTCAGCTACCGTCTCAACAGGCTCTGGTTTTGAAGGAAGAAGAAAGCTACTTCTTAAGCTGAAAAAAGAAAATACACAGTAACATTCCAGATACAAGAAGATGTTTCTGGTCAAACCACTTTCCACTCTGCTTGCACACAGAGTGCTTGAAGGATAAGGACAACAAGAGAATCTTTACCCTCCTTCCTCACTCGGAACTCACCTGCATCCTTAAAAAGACACCTCATTCCAACTCAGAAAGCTGGTCTATACAGGAGTCCTTCCAAATGACACTGTGCTGCCAGCTTACCTACCGCAAAGCACTGACCTGTCTTCCATGTTATTTCATGCCACCTGCATGCTCTTCCCCAGAATGTATAGATACACACTTTATGCCAGTACCAAAAAAAGCATTTCGGGGCTTCCTCACTGGTTTACAAAATCCCTTTGAGTGTGGCTGGATAGAAGGTTAAATGTTCCATTTCATAATTATTCTGTGCTACCCAGATAATATGGTTCCAATGTCTAATACCCATTTCTTCTTCACAGTGTTCATTTACGACAAGCCAGGCATTGTCTTGGCATCTTTTTTTGCTTGTAAGCAGCCCATCTACCATCACTCACACTGGTAGCATACAGCAGAAAATTACAAAGCAAACAGCATCCCCCATACAGAGCCTTCACAGAGTCCTTCCTGCAGACCTAGCTCTTGTGTGGAACAGGTGAACAAAGCAGAAGTCTGGGTCACAGCAATCCTAGACACCATCTAATACAGTTCACCCTAGTTTTACATTGAAGGCCATTTCATGAACATGTTACAGTCTGAGACAGAACGAAGAGAAATAAGGGCAAAATAATATCACTTTCCTATTCTACAGAGCCCATAACTGGCAATCCCTTAGATACTCTCCAAAGAGTAAATAATTACAATTTCATAAAAGCTCTATGAAATTTCGTATTTCACAGATAGTAAAACTAAGTCACAGAGAAACTAAGTGGTTTGTCCCAGGTTACACAGACCCAGGTAGCAGAATCTAGGTCTCATGTCTCAAGCCAGTACCTCTGCAATAAAACCTGCCAGAATGGTAAGCACTGAGATATGAAGACATGAGATTTCCTTTGTAATTCAGTTATTCCACTAACACTCTTCCTTTAACTTTCCCTTTTCTGATTATTTTAAGAGAAAAGCAAGGACTGTCCCTTATGGTAACACCCAGAATAATTTTGTATTTTAAAGCTATAAAATTAATTTGAATGTTTTTGCCACTCTCAAGATCATTCCATGATCTTGACATGACATAGGCCAAGCCCAAAAACACAAGACAATATTATCAAAAGCCCAATATTGAAAAAAAAAACTATATAAAAAAAAGCATGGAAACACAAAGGCTTTGTAATGTGCATTTTCATTCCAGTATTCACATGTAAACTATTCTAATACCGATTAGTAAGCAGATTTACAGGTAATATAACAGATTCAAGCTTACGTTTTCTTGGAGCTGTGACAGATCCCAAGAAGCAAGACTTATATTATTAGCTGAACTGATCCTCTTGCATGAGTCCATGCATTTAGAGCAAGACACATGCTATTGAAAAGGTTAAGTACACCTCTCTTTCTAACAGTTATCTGATTACACATGCAGTCCTCAGGTCAACACTTTCTGTGTCCAAGTACCTATTTTTATGTGTATTTGAATGCACTGAAAGTGCTCAGCACAAAAGGGTCTGAAGAAAAAACAGAAGCACTTTCAGAAATAAACACATTACTTACATATCTGCTGAACATGTTGTCTGTTCTCCCAAGAGTGACATTGTTCATCAGGATCTGTGCTACCGTATCTACTCCCTCAAAAACCAAATTCACTTTCTGCCACTTTCTACAGAAGATAACATACACATAAAAACTGTTAGAATACCTAGAGTTAACAACACACATGAAACAGACAATATAAAGGTGTATGTTACCATTATCGCTAACTGCAGTTGTCTCAATTACCTGACTTAGTGTGGCTGTATTATATATTTAAATAGTCAAATTAAGATGACAGCTGAAGTGGCTCAAGTCTGCAACACAGTGTTCACATACCTACCAGCTATCAGATGGGCTAGTTTCCAATTAGCTTAAGTATTATCCTTTCTTAGTTGGCAATTCGTAAGTAATTTTTTAACAATTAAAAAAAATTTAAAAAGCAACTACCAAAATGTTCTTTAGCAACAGCTTTATAGCTGAACATTATTGCTTAAGTTGTTTATTAGATACAAAAGTTTTAAGCAGATTTTCAGCTGATGGATTAACTACCAATTCTGCATGAAAGATGGCACAGAAATATTTTAGACATATCTTTACTGTATACCTGACATCAAAAGGAGTTTTGAATGGCCTGCTGTAAGTCCAGTTATCCAAGGAGATCCATCTGTACATCACGTCATTAAATCTATAGTATGGATCCTAATAACAGACCAACAAAAAGAAAATTACAAGACTTATTTAGTAATAGTGTTACTACATGAAATGCATCATAATATCCTCAGATGAGCAATTCTTACTTCACACAGTCTGCAAATGCAAAATCCACCTTGCTTAGTTAGTCCTGATATTCCTTTTCACCTTTGAAATAATACATGAAAGCAAAGCTTTGGTAATATTTGACTTTACTTAGATAGGTCAAAACCTGCTTGCTATAATCATTCATACTCAAACTAGAGGGAACAGGATCTGTTTTTACATAAGAAATGACTGGGCTGGCAATTAAAAAAAAATTATGACAGCTTCTGACTTAATGAGGAGAAACATGATCACTCTCATAAATGATGGAGAAAGTAAAACTAATAGAGTTTTAAGAGGCAAAGAAACAGCATTTTAGGCCTCTAGGGACAGCAGTTAACAAATGTCTATAGTTTAAAATAAGGCTAAATGAACTTGTTGTATTTGGAGGGAGGGAGAAAGAGAAGAAGGAGAAGCAACACAATTTGCTGTATAAAATTAAACAACTTCTTTTGAGAATAATGTTGAATTTATACCAATTGTGTTCTTTTCCCTTTAGTCACATCACCCAGGAAGAATAAAGGCACAGTTGGTCTCAGCTCTGCCCTTGACCTTTTAGGCCAAGTGAATATCCAGATTCACACTGAAGAAAATCTGCCCACCTTTTTTTTTTTTCCTCCTGCTGAAGCTCATTTTTTCTCCCCATTTCAGGAGTCAGTATAGATACTAATGACACTTCTGAATTTGAAATCTTCTGAAAAACATTGTTTCATATCTCATATTTGTTTTACAACTAATAGGGTCAGGCTCTGTAGTATAAACACAAACCTGTGTACATAGCAGAGCAAAATCATAACATCTAAGTGACTGTCCTCAACAGTATAATGTCTTCTGGAGCCCCACAGCTATATAAACATCACTCCTCAAGCCTATACAGAGGGAAAGCTGTCTTCTTGCCTCTACATTGCAATGCTCGATCAAATTTTCTTACTGAAAGGAAATAAGAGGCAAGAAGGAAGTCTTGTTACCTCAGTAAAACTGTCCTCTGTATTGGTAAAACAGTGTATTCTCTAAAAGTTAAGTCATCATTAGCTTATCAGAACAATTAGTGAATTTTAAGATATCCATGCCATTACTTTTATATACAAAATGCTTGGGATTTATCAGACTTCCATTAAGATGAAAAATTTAAGGCTAACAAATACATATTAAAATGGAAAATTTATACTCATAAAAGAAACTCTGTCAAGATTACTGTATTGAGTCAATGAAAGGCCAGCATCAAATTCAGACTATGAAAACCACAATATGTCCTTAAAAGCACATTTTTAAGAACCGACTTTTTTTAACTTTACATACTATTTTATTTTAGGTTATGCTTTGGAAAATGTGCATGTTAAACTTCAATCATTGCCACTTTTATGTGTGAAACAAAAGGCGTAAGATACAAGTTAAAAATGCACTAGCAACAGCAGACTGTAAAGCTAAAACCAATTTGGTTAGTGGTCAAACAATCTACATCAGCGCCTCATCGAAGATCAAGACCCTGCATAAAAAAACCTGCAGTTTCTCCACAAAACCGCAGATACCGAGATGTTAATGAAGAAAGACCTGATGCCTGGAGAACACAAAATTGGTTATCTAGCAGCAGAGAGAAACATAGAAATGTTCCATAAGAGGCAGAAAATACATCATCACATGGGCTCTTACAGCAGTTTACAAACAGAGCTGCCTGTTTAATTCTCCACAGAGTGTACTGCAGATCCTTTTTCCTGAAGGGGCTTTCTTCTTCTGAATTAGTGTAAAGGCTTCAAACTTAAGAAATGCATTGCTTGCTAAACTAGGTGTCATAGAAGGTGCTAATCAGCCCCTCCAACTCGCAGAAATACTGTTTCTTTCTCACAGTTATCCACCTTCTTAGATGGGAAGCTCTTAGTTCTGTGTACCTGTATACAAAACTTAACAGCTTACTGATATAATTGCTACATAACTAGTAAAACAGCTTACATATCACACAAAAAAGCTGTTAAAAGCTAATACTGGTTAGTTATCTTAAGCATGACAAATGTTTCTTGTTGTAAAACCAGTCACATGGCAATGTTTGAGCAATGCTTTTAAGGCAATTCTCAAGGTTCAGGAAGAATGCCTGACCACAACGAAGTCCTATAAGAAAGGAAAATTACTTCTCCAATACACTTGCAATGTTATTGACTTTTTCATTATTATATGCATCTGTTTTGAGAGCTGAAAGGTGTACCCATAGAAGTCAAATTGTTTGGATTTATCTGAAACAGAATTTCATCCCACATTAAATCAGCCCACATTAAAATTAAAGGTTTATGTCAGAAAACTAGATGAAAAATAGACAAATTTAAAACTTATGGGCACTGGGAGAATTTGAAAGATGGGAGGAGATAGACTGCACATGTATTAAATACATTTCACATTCATTAGCTAAACATCCTCCTGGAAGCAACTCATAGAGGGGTGGAGACAACTACAGCTATTTTTAGATCCCACCAAACATGACAGCCTTGCATTTTCCTGCTCCCTGCAATTTTGGGGAAAAATTCCGAACCACTTAACCTCCCTTCCCGTTTGTTCTCTGCTCCCAATTTCAATGCTGTAAGCAAGTAGCAAATCACCTGTTAAAATGAGGTAAAAAGCCCTGCTACAGAGCATCAAAAGGAAGCATTTCCAGTTCAGATAACAGGATGTCAGCAGGACTTCAAAAGCACTGGCAGCACTAAATAGAAGACACTGCCAAGCGGCTAGGTGGCAAATCCACCTTGCGATGATTTTAAGGGGATATTGAAAAGCTACAGTCCTATAAGCCAAGAGCTTCTCCTGTTAAGCAGGAAATGGATGAGACATAAGCACAGCAGAAGCGAAACTCAAAGCCTAAATTGTGCCTGGCACGCCCTGGCCTCACCAAGGGCCAGCTCCAGGCCCCCGCACCACCAGGAGTCCAGGGGAGAACGGTGCAAACACCTGAGCCACACAAGACAGTGTCAGCTGGATCCAGGTGGAAGATCAGCACCTAATACAAAGAAATGTAATAAAGGGAACAAGAAACAGGTTCCTTTGCCTTACCTTACTTTTGTTATGATCCAATTTGAAGCTGCCTAGCAGGCTCTTCTCTCATAAATCAACTCTGCTGATATTTTATAATGCACACCGTAAGAAAATCCTGCTGACCTAACAGATTACCAAAATAAAACTTGCAAGCGATGTTTCATGATCTACAATTTAATGATTTTGCTCTTGCCAACTTCAGACTGGAAGCTAAATAGTGATAGCAGTCAGGACATTCATACAATTTTCAGCAAGCCCAGTTTCACATATTTACAGCTTGAAGTCAAGCTGAACTAACAGCAGTGATGAATGGATTGTATTAGTGAAACATGCGTTTTGGAAGTGCATCTTAAAGTGATTCATTTTCAGTAGTTACTCCAACAAAGCAGTAAACTGAATGTCACCTTATGCTCAACTATTTCATCAATGAATGCCATAACCTGTTAGAACCATAGGATATCCAATGCAATTGTTAACTGGCTTGCTCTGAAAAAATCTAAGTTACAGTGTGGTGTCAGAAAATACGCAACAATGTATTTTATACAGATGCAGAAGAAGCTACAAAAAATATATACTACTTTACAGAACTGCAGAAATATCACTTGATATACATAAGCTTCTGTCTCTTCTAATATATTTTAATATCCAAGTATGATCAAGACCACTGTAACCTGTGTCCAGTGCGTGCCGCTGTTGCATAACGCAGCAAAAACTGCAGCGCTATCCAGTCCCTATATTAGCATCACAGTTGCAGACCCCGCATAATAGTTCTTTACAGATCAAAGTGACAGCTATTAAGACAAAACAGCCTCTCTGTATGAATGCAAACAGCTGGCAGATGAGAAAACCCAGCTACAATAGCCATATTCATTAGAACTAAAAACTTGTGAGTCACCTGCCAGCAGAAATGGCATCATGCAGTACTTGGACAGTACACATTAGAGGATGTCTATTTCTAGCACAAAGATTTAACGCACAAGTTACCTGCTGATACATCTCACTTATCACAACTGTGCCTGAAAGAAAATCCTACGTTGACAGTAGTTAAGAACTACATCTTCACACAAAGTGGCTTCTGCAGATCTTTTTTTTTCCAGAGATGTAGGGTTAGCAATAGATTTGCCACAAGTTTGTAAAATGTCTGCACTTATGCCCCAGTTTTGCACTAACTTCATTCAAGTGACTATTACCCTTGTTTATGTGCATTTTTCATGCTTTTAAAAATTTTGCATGTAAATAGTAGCAAGAGCTTTGGAGTCCTAATTAAATATTAAAACAACCCATCTGAACACATACTTTGATGCTTGGTGCTTATATCATAGTTAATCCACTATTTGAACTGTTGCTTGAACACAGAAGAAAATACTACTTCAGTAGGAAACTCAAAAGTATCTTCCCCAACAGCATTTCCCAGACACATGCATCAGGTGCACTCAAACAGATGTGTTCAATCCATGCCTACTTTATAAGCCAAAGAGTAAAGACATCTCTAGAACGAATGCTAAAAGGATGCAGAGAGATGAGTAATGAACCAACTGTGTCACAGAGATGTCTTTCAATTCAAATGTATAGCCTGCACAGCAGATTAAAGTAAGGCTACAGACATGCCATCAGCTAGAGCATCCCTGAGCAAAACCAGTTTGTGCATCAACCTAAATTTGAAATGAACCACACACTGACAAGTAAGTTGTTTGCAGCCTACTCTTGCAATCTAAGCCACATTTTGCAGGTTTAATATCCAGCAGCTTATTCTTGCTGCTTTCCTTCCCCTGATTTGTGAGATGCCCACTAATTGTTGGAGTAGGCTTTCCCAGATTTTATTTTAAATTTCTGTTTTGACTGCTAACACATGAACAATTCCCACGGATACAGAAGCAAAGGATGCAGTGCTATTTGCCATGTGTGATTTCTGCAAATCACACAGAAAAACACTGCATGGATTTCACTAGGTCGCTGAACACACAGGTCTTGCTAGCCAGAATAATTTAGTTCCCACCAGCTTTGTTCTATTTCCTGGTACAGCTTTTCAGACCAATCTTTGCTTTTGAGTACAAGCAGTAAGCTTTTGGATTGTGGATATACTGACATTTTCAGTGGGATGAATAAAAACCCTACACTCCATGGCAAAGAGCAAAAGGAGCAAAATAAAAAACTGATCAAGATCAAAGTTTTTGTATTTAGGAAACTATAATAAAATTCTACACTTGACACAACCCCAAAAAGGGCTCATTTCCAGAGATAATGAGCACTGAAGAAGCAAAGCAACCAGTGCTCTGTGCCTCTAAATCTCAGGCCGTGTGCATGCTTTTGTATAAATAGGAATACAGGAATATGTTTTAGGCAGCTGCATTTGAAAATATTTGGTCATAAGCATTTTCACCACAATGAAGAAACCTCAGGACAAACAGCTGAGCCACACTGTGCAGCATGAAACCACGTGTTGCAGTGAAGAATCATGTCATTGACTCCCTACAAACAACTCAGGTCTGCTGTTTTGTAGAACGCTACAACTATGGCAGCAGGAACTGACTACATTTAACACTATCTGTGACAGATTTGAAATCTGCTAAGGCTGCTCCTGTATTTTGGTATGCTCTCCACTCTGTCTTTTAAACCAAAGTGTGATTTTAAAACAATTTAGCTATCCTGGTGCAAATATTTGTATGAATGCTTCCTTCCTTCTAAACTGAGTAAGAATGGGTTTAAATTGATCAGTTACCTGCACACACCTGTACATAGAAACTAGTTAGCTCATTCTGAGCTTGGAACTAGCCAGACACCAGCCAGCTCCAGTCCAGAGGTCAAGCAACCACACTAGTGAGGTATTTTTTGTTAACTCAGCTCCTCAGGTTTCCAGACCAAAGCAGGTTCATACTCGTATCAGCAAGTGTTTGGAGCAAGTTTGTACTCCTATTCCTGTAAACATACTCCTAAGTGTCCACAACCAACCATCACTGATTTAATTAGCTAAGCTATATACCTATTGGCAAGACCTGTACTGCTGGCCAGCAGGCTGACTAAGCTTTCATGCCTCTGTGCAGGCTTGGGATTCTGCCCAGGCACATAGAGAGTTTATGATTGCAGCCTCCTTTCCAAACATCATACTGCTACTTAAAATGACTAAAATTACAAGTCAGTTTACAGCAATGCAGTTAAATTAGCAATCACATTTTCTCACTTTGTAAGAGGACTTACTGTGAGTAGTTAAATGTGAATCTTTCACTACGTCATTGTCTTGTGCAGGTCAGTGCATTGGTCAGTAAATCCTGAATGATTCTTCACATTTCTTACAGCAACACCTCCCAGCACAGCTGAACATCTGAGACATTAAATTCTGCACTTTTGCATGGGAGAAACTGGCACAGTTCTCCTCACTGATAGTCCATACCTAGTGGGTCCACCTACCCACTGCACTTTTAAAAACATTAGAAAAGCCATTTTAAAACCTTAATGTTCAAAATGTCATGTCACCTACCAAACAGATGTTGAAACAACAGACCATCATGGCTTGCTTGTCCCTTCTTCGTGTATTTACTTTTCCAATGTTGACTATTTCTTTTATTTGGCAATGGCACTCTTTGGAATCTATTATTAGTACTGGGATTCCCAACCCATGTCAACACAAAATAACACTAAAATTATCCTGCCTGAAGTGGTGTCACTTTCTCCTTGTACCTAACATTAGTCACTGCAGAGCAGGATAATTGAAGAATAAAAAATAAAGAACAGAAAATAGAAAATGCATGTATCCAGAATTTATTTTTTAAATAAATACTGTGAAAGAAATGCAACATTGGGCCTACAATAAATACAATGTATAGATATGTCTGGTGGACACTGTATGACAGTACTTGACATTTTGTAGTACAGAAGTGTATTTATCAGTTTTATAGATGATTTCACTAAGTTTGATTTCTTTTCCATGTTCCAGGAACACATTTCACTTTCCACATATTTCCTTTTAGAAAGGCATCTTACTTTAATGACCCAGTTAGTGCTGTGTTGCTTATCAGGTCTGAGTGACAAGGAGCTTATGCTGGTAGCAGGATACTTTGCTACCCATCTACAACCACAGTTTTGATCATTTGTCCCAGAAAGTGGTCACTATGTTTTTGTAAGTCTAAAAACTAAAAGAGGCAGTAGTAAACAGAAGCAGCAAAGCTTCTTAGAAGTGTTCAGGCAGGAACCAGTCTTTTTAATGTACCAGTTTTATACTCATGTTTCAGAATATACTTCCCTTAGGCAGCATGGGAGTATACAATCCCAGCTGTTCTGATGCGCTCTGCAAGTGTTAAAAGGGATTTTTAATGGACTGAAATGCCTGAAACCCGTAGACTTCTTGCAGCAACAAGTCAAACTTAGTTTTTCATTCTTGTGAGGAAATTGTGTAGGTAAACATCGCTTACACGCTGTGACAGTTGTCAGTGTCTGCTGTCAGGACCACAGACTCTCACACACCGCGGGGCACAGGCTTTGAGGCCACTCTGCCGTGAGGATGCTGCAGCCACTGAGCCCTTTGCCACCGGCGGGGCCAAGGATAGGACCCCCGGCTGCTGCAGCGGCAGTGCCAGCAAACCCTGCAGCCGCCGAGGCACCTCCCGGCACAGAGCCGTGCCTGGGGTGTGAGGGGGCTGTCTCTGACCGCACTGCCGGAGACCCCACACGGGGCGCTGTTTCTTCAGTTTGTGGCAGGGTGCCCACTCCGGAGCGGCACCGCGGGTGCGAGGCTGCTCCTGGGGGGCCGCCACACCGCAGCGCCCCGCCTGGCGCTCCCCGCCGCGGCCCAGGCACA
>VZRW01014014.1:51108-89503 GCA_013398125.1 Aegotheles bennettii
CGTGCCGGGCAGCCGGCGCGGGGCCCACCCCCGCCTTCCCGCCCCCTGCCCGCCCCGAGCGGTGCGAGCACGCAGGGTGAGGGGAGGCAGGGGGTGCCGAGCAGGCGGGCACGGGGGCGGCAGGAGGAAAAAAAGAAAAAAACAGCCGTTTTTTTCTGCGAGAAGAGGCGAAGCGGAACATCGATAACGGGAGCAGTGTAAGGCGACAAACGCTGCAGGTGCAGCAGATCAGGGCGCTGGAACACTGCAGCGGGGTGGGAGGCCTGAGGGGCAGCAGTGCCGGCCCGCGCAGGTAACAGCCGGCACCGCCTCTCTCGAGCACGGGGCCGTGCGCGGTCCCCGCCTCCCGCTCCCGCTCCCGCTCGGCTACTCAGGCGCCGGGGCAGGGCTCCGGGCGCTCACAGGGCAGCGCTGGTGCCTACGGGAACGGCTCCAGAGGAACAGCCTGAAGCGTGGCTTCCAAACCCCACTGCAGCTTTCCCACCTGCCATCGCGAGCTTAATCCTTCATCCACAGCCCCAAACCAGGAATTAAAGCAACAAGTTCTGAAACGGCTCCGTGAAAGGGGCAAAAGGCGATCCATGGCCTGAGCTACTCTGTAGGGGCAGCCAGCCACTCCGCTGTGTGCTCTGCTGCCACTGAACGCTGGTGCAGAGGGGCCCAGAGCACCGCTGTGGACTGGAGATTTTTGACCCCGTGGCACGGTTGCACTGCATCCAGCTGCTCCCCGGCTGAAGCTGTAGCTGGGCAGATGGGAAACGGCTCTGCCACCCACCCAGCCTCATGTCGCAATACAGAAAAGTGCTCGGACCTCAAGGACTCTTGCAGTTGCAAGAGTGACTCGCCCCTGTACCTTCTGAAAGCTATGACAGCACAGAAGCCTTAGGTAACTTTCCAGACTAGATCCCCTGCATCTTAGCTCAGTATTTCTGTATCTCTGCTCAGCTGTCAGCAGTCTGTTTGCCTGGGATACAAATGACTCCTTTCCCTCACACAGCTCAACATGAAATTGAAAATGTTGATTTCAGCAGCTACTCCATGACCTTAGCTTAAGGTTTGTAGCATTTTGGGGAGTTCTGGGTTTGGGTTTGTGGTTTTCTTTGGTGGTGGTGTTTCTTTGTTGTTATTAAAGCATGGTTGATTAAACAAGTGTTCCGTTTGGATTTATGTAAGTTTTACTTCACTTATGAGCCAGGTCAGAATCTTGGTCAGGCAGGTAATTTGCTGTCTCAGGTGAAATATGCATAAACAGACCTTCTTGCAAATTTCTTTAAAGAGGTAATACTACCAGTAGTATCACTTATCTTCCTGTTACTATATATTTTTTTTCTTCTTTTAACAGAACAGCCAGGTCATTGTGCATACAAAGAAAGCAAACTACTAATGGCATGTAGGTGCACACACTTGATTCTGCATAGAAATGCAACCAACCAGTAGTAAACCCAATGCAAACCCAATGAACTGCAGGACTTTGAATATTCAGTTTTTCCATTTCTGTCCTTGTGTTTTCTTATTGTCTATAATTAAAGACTAAAATCAGAAGAGGAAAGAATACGTAAAGCATCTTGGGATGCTAAAGAGTTACTTTAACAACATATATACAATTCATATACCAAATCATGTAAGAATTGTGACTGACAAAAAAAAGATGCTGCTGCTCCTAGTACACAGCATAGAATACAAGAGTGAACTGCACACAAGAATAGGGATACCAGTTTTGTTTTAGCTTCAGGCTTTCACACACTCAAATTCAGCACACCGTAAGAATCCACCTGAGGTATGTCTTTGAAACTTAACATGTTCTACATGCCTTTGTATTTTTGATCCAAATCCTTTTGAGCTGACAACTGTTTCAATACAAGAAAAATGGCAGTCCTTCCATTCATCTACCATATAAAGTACACAATATAACCACACATGATATTTTTCACCTGTGAGAGCACAGGGGAGCACAGTTATGAGAAATACTAGTCCAAGGAGAGAAACAGTAACTGATCTTTTTGTCACTCTGAAAAAAATCTCTGCTCCCAACTTTCAAAAAAGGATGGCTGGGACACATGCTGTTTGTCAGCAGAAGCCTGTGCAGAAATTTAGCTGTTGGAATTTACTCTGTGCATGTATTTTTAAGACCCCCATTCAATATACTGACTAACTGAAATGCAGGTTCCATTTCAGTTTTACTCCCATACATCTTTTAGTGACATTGGCAAAAAAAAAAGGATTATCATCATAGTCTGGCTTTGCATGTTGTAGAATTCAGTCAGAATCAATTATCTTCTCACCTTTAAAAGTTCAGATTATAAAATCATTATACCTTAAAAGTAGAAAGCCTTGTTCTTTTTCAGCCCTCAGCTGTCAGTGCATAATGCTTTCAGGACTACCAAACAATTCTGTGTGTTTTCCTTACATACAACACTAAAAGCATTTTAACACTGTAGTGATGCTTGAGAGATCTTGTAGGATATTATTTCTCAAGAAGTAGAGTTAGAGATAATTAGATTTTAATGCTACCACAGCACAACTGCAAGCTGTCTTTTTTTTTTTAATAAATCTTTTTCAGCAAGTCATGCGGTAGCTTCCCAGGAAGAAGGAAACTGCATTCCAAGATGTTTAGTGTACTGCTGTGTTTTCTTTGCCTTTTATTCTTTCTGCTGAAGACTGACTGCAGCAATAAACAAAACTCAACCCAAAACCAATGCTGTTACTAAGTAATCTGAGAACATGCTTCTTCCTTGTTCAAGACTTATACTGAAGTTAAATCATGTCTCATTTTCATGTCCCAGTTTTACAGGGTTTTTTTTGTTTGTTTGAGGGTATTTTTAAACAAATGACATTTTTACTGTTTAAAGATAATAGCCTTAAAGGCTGTAGTTTTATCTTTTCAAATCTTAAGACACAGAGCAAGATCTTTTGTGTGGCTTTCTTTTACTGTGTACCATATTCAATTTCTTTCTGAAATGTCACAAATTTAGGTTACTATAATTGCTACTTAAAGAGTATCTGCTTGCAGTATTGTAATCAACTAAGACAAAAGGGAGAAGCCAAAACCATGCCTTTGGCTCTATTAGAATAAATTCAAGTAGTTCCATTGAAGCTGCCCAAATTCTGCCATGTTAATCCAGAAGTCTTTTAAAAAAAGTTACCAATTGCTATGCAATCTCTATCGCCACAGCAGACTGCTGCTGTTTTCTTTCAAATTCATGTTCAATGAGTTCACGCAAATGCTTTAAACAAACAGGTTCTCACCAATTTGGCTGTAGTACTTTAAGATATTACTGCCCCCACCTGTTCACCCTGTGCCATTCTTCTACTGAAGGTTACCACCTTTGAAGCAGAATAGGACTTGTGTTCACACCAGTCCATATGAGGGCCTGCTGTCTCTTTCGGTAACCTTACACCACTGCAGATACCACCACCACAGACCATTTGTCAAAGATGCAAAACAACTGTAGGATCATCTATTTTGGGGAGCTTTGCATAGATGCAGCAATATTGATACAAACATGTTGGATAAATACCAATGTAAAACTGGACTGGTGTTTGCACAACTGTAAATACCTTCAGACAGTACAGCACATCTGTATGAAAGCCCTACAATTCCTCAACATAATGCCTGTTTCATGACTGCCTCTGCAAAACATAGAACTGCTATGTAAAATAGTTACTCTGAGCTGGCGTAGAGGCAGTATGGTGCAGGAAGGCCTCCAGCTATGGATTTGTAAAGCACAGGCAGAAAGAACACATTTCAGGCACTATTCTGTATTTATTTTTAATTCCTTCCACAAAGGATGTTAAAAATAAAGTGAGGAAATAAATTAGCATCACTTTTAGATGAGGACACTATTAATATATCACTAGAAGAGAATGTTGTACTAGGCTACCATGAGCAAAATACAAAACGACAGTCTAAGTGGTTGGCTAAAATTTCTTTCATAATTATTGTAAACTCTGTAGGTCATTGTAGGGGGATTTCCTTAGCAAACAAAATTACTCAACACTAACAATCACAAGTAATTAAAAATAAGCATGTGGAAGGGAAGCTACTGCTGCAGGCAAATGCTAGATGGAGGGGAAAAAGGAAAATATAGGCAATAACAACTTTAAAATTGCACAAGCAGAAAGGCAGGTGATACCCCAAGTATACCCTTAAACTTCTCCAGGTATGACAGGGCAAAAGCCAGTATTTATACCTTTACATCAACCCTTGTTTTGAGATGGACTCAAACAACAGGATTTAGGTTTCAGGTCACCACTTTCTATTGCACAGACAAAACGCATAATCTTAAAAGCCAGCATCACCAGATTTCTAAAGACAAGTTGAAATTCCCACAGGTTATCTTTAATTTATAAACAATTCTGAAACAATTATAATCTATTTATAAGATTACATAAGACAGATCATTGCTGCTCATGAGAAGAAGGGTAAATGACAAAGTCACTATCTTAAGACTAAGTATGGTGCTGTCCAACCTCCCCATGAACTCTCATTTAAACAATAAAACATATCTAGAATCAAAACAGATTCTCTGGCACTTACAGAAAATCAGTAGCACATATGGGGACAGTATGAAACAGCTCGCTTAGCCTTTCTTAAAGGTCTAAAACAGTCACCTGTGACCACAATACAATACGACTCCCCCCAAACACCTAAAATTAAAATCCCTCAAAAGGTGGCTATCACAGGTAACAAACTGTTTCTCCCATGACAGAGGTTTGAGGGGCTTCACCGAATCTTACTGTGTACTTCTCTTGGTATTTTGCCAGCTGAGTGCAGGACATAACAGATTACACTAAATGTGAAACATACTCAGCCTACTGTTCTAATGACTGTTTTCTGGGAAGGTATTATAAGGAAGTCAACAAAAATTTAGCTGATAAATTAGATGAGTAAACTTAAATGGATTTGGAGTTGCCAAAACAGCTGGGAGTTGCATTTCTTTTTCTAGCTTAGTCACTCTGACAAACCACTGGGGCAGGTCAGGACCTCTGTTTCTCAGAACCTTTAGTGAGGGTAATGCACCTGGTTTCAGTGCTCAGACAAACTCTGTCCACTCATTTCTGCAAGTGACCCTAATGCAAGCACCAGGGAATATTCATTCACTGCACTCCTACAAATGTCTCAGGAGTAAGAGTTACAGAAATTGACTCACACACGTTCATCAAGCAGACATACTTTAATATGGGCTCTATTTTTTTCCCCCAAATGACTTAGTACATAAACAACACTAAAAATACTACTTTACACATTCCCATCTGTAAAAAAAAAAAAGCATTACGTGTTCGATTCTCATTGTAACAAAAAGGAAAAACTACCGCAGCAAACAGAACAAGGAGTACTAGAAGAATCACTGAGTATCTCAAGTTGGGAGAGACCTGTAAGGATCTTCAAGACCAACTCCCTGCTCCTTGCAGGACTACCTAAAACTAAACCATAGGACTAAGAGCATCATCCAGACGCTCCTTGAACTCTGACAGGCTTGGTGCTGTGACCACTTCCCTGAGGAGCCTGTTCCAGTGACTGACCGCTCACCCTCTCAGTGAAGAGCCTTTTCCTAATGTCCAGTCTGAATCTCCCCTGATGCGACTTTGTTCCATTTCCACATCCTGTCATACTCTGGTACTGTCCGACTACAAATTTCTTGTTTTGGTACTGGTTAAAATTTTGGTATTTTGATACTTACACTGAAAGCAGGGAAGGCAGGCAGTAGTTTTATGGCTAGAACATAGTAAAGAGCCTTAGAATTTGAAAAGAACCTTGTACCTTCAACGTAGTCCTTGCTGAAAGAAGGGCCCTTAAGCTCTTCAAGGAGTGGCTACATTAATATACTACTCACACTCATTTTGTTTACAGCTAAATTCTC
The DNA here is from genome assembly GCA_013398125.1 of Aegotheles bennettii. Lineage (NCBI taxonomy): Eukaryota > Metazoa > Chordata > Aves > Caprimulgiformes > Aegothelidae > Aegotheles > Aegotheles bennettii. Next base: position 56,970 of record VZRW01014014.1, read on the forward strand.
TGCCGGGTGGATCCAAATAATATGGTGCTCAAATTATTGCCTATAGCTTTGATAGCTGCTACAAGTGTCACAGTTCCATGGAAGAGCTCTGTTTTCTCACCACTAGGACTGCAGATAGGCACAAAGGCAACAGCACCCTGTAAGAAAGGATCTAAAATACACAAGACATCACTGCTTGAAATCCTCCAAGACTGTTTCAGCAAGGACAAAGGTTCTCAGCTAGTAGAGAGTACTTCAAAAAGATGGACCCAATTTCAACTGAAGGTCCATTTCACATGGGTCCATCCTTTTGAAACACCTTGTAATCTACTGAAAGAAGGAAAACTACACTATAACTTCAATTAACTCTTTGTATAAAAACATTCAGCATGCATTTTGATTCTGTAGAATATTTCACAAAAGTGCCACATTAATCTGAAGGTATTTAAATTATTTGTGAGTTGAAGACTGAACAGCTACTTAAGTTTCTGGCACTTTTTACATACTAGCAAAATAAACAGCATTCAGCAATCATTTCCAAAAGTATGGCTCTCTGTTAAAAGGGCATCTTCACCACAGAAAGCTGTCATGACTCCAAAAGGATATTAAGCACATAACAAGGTTTAGGATGCAAAATCATCTTGAAAACTTACCTGTCAATAAAGGTTCTGTTATGCTGGTTCTAGCAGCATTTTTTGAACACCATTTATCAGCAGTGGTCATATTGACGAATAGTTTTAAAGGCCTGGAACTATGCCCTGAGGAATTTCAGTCACACCAAAACTATTTGACTTAAAGCTATTAAAAAAAAAAAAAAGGGCAACTTAGTCTAATGAAGTAGTTCAATATGCCTTGCACGTTGACAAATAACATTTCTTCCTTTTTATTCACTTTGGAGTCCTTCATACCTGGTTGCAGTCATGCAGGTTTACTTGGAGGACAGAAAGGTACAACCAAGCCTCCTCCTGCCATCTCCTGCTTTGACAGTTAACAGTGGACAGCTTAACACTGGCATGAGAAAGCCACTGCATGACTGGAAAGTCATTGTTTAGTGAAAATCTTAGTGACAATTTTAACTTGGGAGATTTTTCAAGACCTCTTCTGTTTTGTTGTGTTCTCTTAATACCAAGGATGCTGATTCGCTGTTTACCCTTCCAGCTTCCCGGCAATGACCCATAATCTTGTAACCACAAACTATGATTACTGCTACTTCCTCCTAGCACAACTCTTCTACAAGAGCTTATCAGTTAGCTGCAGCTGGCTCAGAAGGTACAGCTGGCCACGCTATCCACTGTCCACACCCTGAATTATTCATGATGCATGTGTCAGCATATGCTACATAGTAACTTCTTTAAAAATTTTAAAACATCAAGCTCTTCCCCTTCACTCTTTGTCTCTGCATATTTGCAGTCTAGATTCCTAACCCTAATATATGGCAGTTGTTTTACCTACACTCATTTAACCTAAAAATCTAAGTTTCTTAATCTATTTTTTTCAGTATTTTTACAAGCTCTCCTCCCAACCAGAAGCACTGCAACATTTAATAGACTAAAAAGGTTCTTTTCTAAGTTACCCCTTCCCTTTCTTCATGCTTTGCACCTCAAGAGGCATTACTTGCCCTAGTAATTGCATAAAATAGTGGTTCACAATTTAGAAGCATGCAGAGGCCCCAGGCACTGTCTTGCTAAGTTTCATGAAAGAGATTCCCCATCAGATCAGAGAAGGCAGCAAAAAGAAGCCCTATCTTGCAGGGTAGGTGTATGTGCGAGAAACGGGCAAAGAGAAGTTCAGGTCCCTAAAGGGTGGGGACAAACACTGCAGAGTGGCTGTGGAAAGGAAAGCAAGGTTAAAAGGGCTGATTGTTTCTGTAGCAGGTCTCCTACCCTGTAAACAAGAGATATTGTAGCTTCAGTTAAGCAGCACAAGCAGCAAACAGCAACTTCTCTTTTCATCCTCCTCTTCTCCTGCCCTCCATAAAGCACAGCACAATGCACGTGTGGCTAGTAAGATGCCGCATTAAAGAAAAGCGGTTTCAAGGAAATAGTTCTACATCCAAAAGTTTCAAGGTAACTGGTTAATGGCTTTCCACAAGCTTGTCTTTCCATGTTTTTCTCTGAAAAACTGGAATATTTTTCTACATCAGTATTGGAAAGAACATTACATATGAAAATATGCTTTGGGGTTACCTGCATTTTCTTAAAGCTTGAGTTTTCTCCTATCACTTATGGTTAATCAGAATGCATTTTTACTTCTTTCCCAATTTATAAATCAGAAGGCTACAAAAATTCACATCCTTTGCACTGAAACAGTAATTCTGAATGTGAAGTGCAGCACATACGGAGTAGAAAAAAGTCTAGCTAAATTAACTAACAATCACCTGCCTAGCTCTGCTCTAATTCAATTGCTTGTGATTGTGTGATGATACCTTAAAGTGCAGCTTTCAATGAATTTGGAATGGATTCTCAGGAAACATAAATCATTATGTAAACAAGACTTAGAGATATCCTCATGAAAAACAAACTGTAAAAACATTAAGAACAGTTAGTACAGTCAACAATAGAAACAAGGGGTCACTACTCACTTACACAAGAAAGTTCTACCTCTTATGCTGGTTAGACTCCATATCTGCATTTGTCCCATGGCAGCTTGTTACTGTGCTTAGAACTCATTCCTATGCAAACCACAAACTCTCAAACCAAAGGGTTTTTATACTACAAGAACTGGGGTCAAAGGAGGCTTACACTAGTGTACGTTGTATACTGCACACTTCGGTGTATGCATTTCAGGTAACTTCTCTGTGTAAACAAACCATGAGAAACTGTCCTGCTTTTTATAGCAATACTACTTACCAATATAAAACTTCCATTTTCTGAGCGTATGAAAACCTCTTCATTATTTATGCAAAGCTAACTGTATTAAGCACCCCAAGCATACAGAAATGATTGTATCCCAAAGATCTTATAGTGTTATTACTACATTAATAATTTGCAAAATAAGCTTATGCAAAGCCACGTTCATTCTCTTCTGGAAGACTTGTATTTATTTCTACCACACGTAACAGATTTGCAGAATCGCACAGTGGCACAGTACACAGCAATGGCACGCCACCTTTATAAGCTTATGTTATTTTCTACTCATTATAACATCACTGAAGCAAGAAAGCCTTCTCCAAACACCATGCATCTTACTTGCACTTATTTTAATTGAACTGGCTAATGTATTTCTATTTGGTTTGTCCTCTGCCCCTTAAAAAAAAAAATATAAAAATCTCAATCCTCTCAAAGGTCAGCACTGTGAGTTCTAATGGAAGTCTGCTGAAACTTTAAGAAATTAAATCCTCACTGGCTTTTACAGTAAGCAGAAAAACTGAAGAAAGGGTGGAGTGGAAGAACACAAGCATAAAAAAGCTGAGCAAAACACAAACAAAACCCACTAAAATTTGTACTTCCAAGTTTGTCAAGGCACGTATGTCAATTAGAACAGACATATATGCTTCAGAGGTGCAAGACTTTAAAGGACTTTTCACAAAGATTGAACAACACTCAGTCCCAAATACTAAATTCAATTATCCATTCTATAAAAGGATGTATCAGTGCCATGTTCCAGAAGTTACCCTGTTCTCCAATAAGTTTGTTACCCGAGAACTCCTACGGTCACTAACAGCGGTATCTTCCTCAACGCTCTTCTGAGTACAGACACAAAATCTAGTACCTTATGAAGAGATCTGGACCTCTTGGTTCAGTAAACCTTGCAATAGGAAAACTAATAATGGTTATATAGAATAGATCCTTCAGTTTCCAAAATACCTGGGAATTAAGTTTTCCACATTCACTGTCAGAGCAGGATTAACACCACAGCAAAGAATCTACAAACCTTGTTTAAGCAAGAGTATCCTTCCCCAGAGAATTAACAGCTCCATACTGAATAGTGGTCTTTGCCAGAGGTAGGACACATCTTTGCTATTTACCCTCACAAAGCTGTCAGGAGAAAGGGGCTATAGACTCACATTAAGCTTTGTCCATGAAGTTACAAACTGCAGTTGTTTGCTTAGATGCTATGAGGACCCAAGTTGTACATTCAATAAAAAAATTGTGTTCCAGGAAATTCTCTTAAAAAAAAAAAATCAAACAAAAAATAATCCAAACAAAACCAACCAACCAAAACCAAACAAAAAAAACCCCATGGAACTCATGATTATAGGTAGATGGTTTCTTTTTAGACTTGCATCAAATACAGTGAGATGAGAAGTGCTGAGCCTTACCTGGCCAGAGGGAAAAAAAGCAAGCGTGATTTAGAAACAAGCACAGGCTTCTCTTAGCTTCATCTGCTGTTATAAAACTAGATACAGTGCTACCGAGCAGAATGTTTTTACACACATATAAAAATGTGTTTATACTCATATTTTCAACCAATACAGAAGATATTGTGTGCATCAGCGACAGGGGAGAAGAAAACATCTCTAACCAAAGCTACTGATCAAATTTTTCCTGTATACTGAAAAGACTAAAAAATGTACTTAAAACCACTGGAAGTTTTTCAACTGAATTTGGATAAGCTGCCTGGAATTATGCTGTCAAACTCGATCTAAACACAGCAAAAAATCTTAAAAAAATTATTCCAGAAACAAGTTTAAAATGTAAGTTTCTTCCCTTGTTACGTTTGTTAAATCTGTCTTAGCCTGACACTTTTGTTCTCTATAAATGCACTCAAAGAAAAGCCATTTAAATGAAGAAAGAAAGAAAAAGATATTATGTTCAATCAAAGACTTTTAGGATGGAGCTGGCCTCTGTGTTCTGAAGCTATTATTGCATTTATCATCCTGAAGTAAGTCTTAACAGAGCTGAATAGGACAACTCACTCCAGTGTTTTCCAAAACCTTCATTTTTCACATGAAGCTCAAACTGAGAAGTCTTTTTTTTCCTTCATGTTTCATGTTAATCAAGATATACGATATACTTTTTGAACCATCTGATTTTGGTAATCACTAATTAAGGTTTTTGTTTTGGTAAAAGTTCTTAAATTCTTCCGCCATCTCCTAATTAGCTCACGTTAAGCAGCTCCCCCCCCCCTTCAACAACAAACCCAAACATAGCTTCCACAGGAAGCCTTCAGAAGACACTGAGACTGCTTCAAGGACAAACCACCTGCCATTTCCCACTTCACAAATGTAAGATTTTCAGTCTCAGCATGACCTCCAGCATACATACAGAACATCTACAATCCACCCAGACTTCTTTCACCAAAATACATACTTTCTAATTACAGAAAATTATCACAGAAGGACCATTATGGATGTACAAGAGAAATATATAGTGGTCCAAAAACTACTTCCACCTTCCATGCAATATTTTACTATCTTTTCCTTCTCTAACCGTTCCTCATCCACACCTCCTTGAGTTTTATAAAGCCTGTTGCCTTACATCTCACAAAACATCTTTCTAGTTGATCACACAAATGGCTTCAGTGTATGACTCCAAGACAAAGTAATAAGCATCAAATTAACACAATTATTAAAAAGGTGAGAGCATCATTATTTGTAAGCTTAGAAATATAAACTTTTACCTCAGCAGCAATGCTACTGGCAGGTGTATTTTAAGTATATTCAATTTTCCAGCAAAATGGTGTAAGCAAAAAAATTTGGTTAGCAAAGCAAAAATACTGCATGAACTGCAACTTCATTCACAAGTTTCAGAATGTCATTTCAGTGAGGCATGCGCTGTTAAAGAGAGCTCAGGTTTCCAAATGTCAAGCCAACTAGACTTTAAAATAAGTTCACTTTCATAGTTTAGAACCAGAACAAACCATGTCCAAACTACATATTCAAATGTTTATAAAAATTAAGGTTTAACATTTATTTTATATCTAGCTTTCCACATCCACGTGGGGACAAGGAATCAGATTGTACATAACTATAAGCAGTGCAAAGTGGTGGCAGTGCGAAGTCACAGATGCACAATAAAGTGATAGTACAAGACTAGAGAAAAATGAAACTATGGATGTTAAGAACGGAGACAAAAAAATACTCAAACAAGTTGAATTATGAAGGGAGAGGGCAGGAAAGAGGAGAGCCAGATGTTTAATAATGCCCTTGCTGCTGCAAAGATAAACTAATGGCACAAGACAATGTTTCTTGTAGAACAAAAATCCAATAGCAATGAGTCTTTATTCACGTTTAGTCGCCTGACATGAGAAAAGTGTCTGTTGCATTAGAATAGTCATCAATGTAAATGGCAGCATGGCTGAACAAGTCCTTTTCAATGGTAACGAACATCCCACATAGTAAAGTCACTTCAACACAGCCTCATGACAATTCCCACATCAAAACAGTACTTTATTTTATATTTTTTTTGCCTCATTACTCCCACATTAAGATCTTTCAGCTGTCAAGTGTACAGGGTGAAGAAAAAAGTTCTCAGTCAGCAAACAAAGGTGCATCAGGAAGTATCTCCACGATACACCACTTCAGATCTGCTGGGTCCCAAGTCCATCCTTGAACGCTGGGCTCCCAGCACCAAGTGTAGCACACTACTAAGGCTACACTCCTATGTTAGCTTATTAATTCTGCATACAACAGGCCGAACAATGTGTCAACCTGCAACAGACTGAGCATTATAACTGAAAATGGCAAAAGATTCACTCTATTGAACTTTACATCATTATTTGATGTTAAACAATGAGGCAAATCTCAACAGTATATACAAAAACCAGCTTTGCTTTTACAAAAGATTTTGTTTCCCATATTGATTAATCCAGGCAGCTAACTCATTGGTTTATGCAACTTTATTGAAGAAAATAAATCAATTACTAGTAGAGCTATTAGTTGATCACTCATCCATTGACAACTTGCATCATTTATTCAGTGCTATATTAAACAGTGTTTTGGAAGACAGATTAACTAATAGCTCCAAGCCTCCTAACAAAATTTAAATGAATTACAAAAATGTTCTTAGACCCTATTTTGGAATACAAGGGATGTTTGACTTCCAATTTCCATTCTCTGTAAAACAAGAACTGGTCATTCCTTTATTGACATGCATAAGATACATCACATTTTCTGTTCTGCTGATGCTATAGATTCAGTACCAATTCTCCAGACACACCAGTTATGAGCAAAAGTATATAATAAAACCTCAGTTCTCTAACACCGGAAGGTTTGGAACAAGATGGATGTTGCTACAGCAATGTTACTTCTTTCATGGGAGAAAACTGAACATCCATCTCCCTTCCCCCCTTCAGGTGATATCTTCAGTGTCTGTTAGAGCAGTGAGGAATGTTTGTTTTTAATCTCATAACCAAGTTAGAATGAAGACATTGGCCACATAATACACATGCTCCATTAAAAAAAAATCTGAATCTTGGGCAATTGTTCTTGTGTAACTACTTTACAGATTCTAAAAGCAGTTATTGTCCAAAGCTGGAAGAACTAAAGTCTTCTCAGATGAGCATGTGCATGAATGGAAGGAGGTAAACAAAAAAATAAAAAAAGATGAGGTCTGAAAGAGGAGCAGCCGGATAAGAAAATCAAAAAAGGAACAGTAATTTAAAGTTTATTCCAGCTATAATGCAGGTTATTCTGACTTTAAGGTAGCATCACATGGCATACTTCTGAGTCCATTCCCGAGATATTCTGTTGTACCTGCAAACAAAAACATGAATTGAATTTGCCTCAGTGTGAAAATTACAATTTCCTAAACAGTTAATGATTAAGTATCACTTTATCCCCATTATCTTCACACTAAAAGTCTATCTATAGTAAGATATACTTGAAGATATACTTGAAAAAAAAATTGGAACAAATCCCTCCCTAGACTAACTAGGGTATTCTTTGCTTTATGTGAAACACTTCAAATTCAAGACAAGCAGATTTGCTGGAAGTCTGTAATGAAGAACTACCGAAGGGGAAGGAATAGGGACCACCTGGGGTGAGAGAGACAAGGAGAGCACTTTGTTTAAATATTGTTGTTAGGTAAAGATTACAGAGTATCACATGCCATAAGTAAAGATTATTGGGTTAATTATATGATTGGATACAGAATGTCAAATTTCCCATTTTAGAGTAAAGCAACACTAGGCATTTCTTCACACTTAATATTCTCTTTCCACATCAATATACTGCTCAAACAATTTCTTAAAAGGATATTGAAAGAATATTTAAGTACACTATTTCCACAGGAAATAAGCTGACAATTAGTTTATACTTAACTCCATGCTTGTCAGTAAGAAGTTAATTTTCAACCACACAAGCAGAAAATAATCCCCCATATGTTTTCCTAGTTTATATGTAGAAGACAGACACTGCTGCATAACAAAAACTTGAAACTTGGATTGTCTAAATTCACCCATGTCTATGCATGAGGTCCTGCTACAGGGAATCACTTTTAACAAAATTCTGACAAAATCTGGGTAAATACTTACCAGAACAAGTTGACAAACTGGCTCAAAACTTGATAATTAATTTCATACTACCTTTTTATGTTTGGCCATGCAAGAGCAGTATCTGTGAGAAACAGTGACTAGCCAATACATTTCACACTAACCACAGATCAAGCTGTTAAATATCTAAGTTCAGTAACTGGTGCATCCATTATCTGTTAGTTAATCCAGTGCCTTAGAGCATGCAGCACCCAAGTGCTGACAAGTTTCCATTTTGTTAAACGCACCATATTGTGCAGATATTCTTACCCTACAGCATAGCGTATTTCTCTGTCCACTCTCTTGCTAACCTATTGTACCTAATTGGACAAGTATATTTAGCATTAATAGGTATATATATAAAAAAACCAAAGTCTACTTCATATAATACTATCTGTGCAAAATGTGGAAAACACGTAAGAAAAAAAAAAGTTGTTTTAACACAGATAGGAAAAAAGTTGTGAAGCATTTTTTCAAGGGGAGCACCAAAATTAAAGGCCAAGCTGCTACCAAATAAGGCACCAAAATAACAAAGCAGATATTCCTATCGAGGAAAAGATAAACTATATTCTACTTACGCACAATAAACAAAAAACTTGGCAATACATACTTTAAAATATTGCCACAAATCTGAGAAAGAGATTGAGAAAAAGATCCTTTACCCACAACTGCAAAGATAGTAAGCCCCTTTGGTTTTGAATTATGCACTACCAAGAACAGGTGTTTCTTTGACACCCAAGTTCTCTCCATCACAGATTTTCACAAAAGGCTCACCCAACACAACTGCTGTCTGGCAAAGCACTTACAAAATTTGTTAAAGTATTAGTGCTACGCAAAACTACTTACTTGTCTCTGTCTGTTTTATAGATACGTGCAATCTCTGGCACTAGTGGGTCGTCTGGATTTGGATCACATAACAGTGAACAAATGGATAAGAGAACTGTAAAAAAAAAATTCTCAATAGCAAAACAGGAGCAACAATGTCAGAAACAATGGAGAACAGATTTTTGCATTAGCACAATGTCAGCACAGGAGAGAACTTATAAAGCCTTTTGCTGATAATAACCAAAATAAATTTGCAACCCAGTCTAAATGAAAAGCCCAGAATGACTTAAGAGTTCACAAGAACTATTTGTTTCCTATTTCCCAATACTTACAGCTGTCGGTAAGAACACGCAAGAACAGCACTGTTGTCCCCCGCACTATGATGTAACATAGCAGCCCACAAAAGCATGTTATTATGTATTCTGATGACCAGCATATTCAAAGGTTTTAATCACTAGAACTTCTCCAATTATTTTTTTTAAAGAAATTAGACTGAATTCTTTCTCTGCTGTATGTAAGGTAGCAGTAATGATAAAACTACACATCATAAAATAAAGCAGTGACACTGTTGTAAGCAACTATGAGGACGACTTCTACTCTCACAGAAGTTTTGAAAGAAAAACAATAGTGACAGCATTAAAATGTAGGGAATCCACATTCAAATTACAAACCTACTCCTTGGACAGACAGGAATTACAAGTTCTATAGACAATGGAGGAGCACTTTGATGGATCTTTTGAAGCCACAGTGACCAGTGACTTTGAGGCAAAGCAGAATTTGATCATCATGAAAATATTTTGAGATTTAACTGTTCCTTACTGTAGTAAAATGAGGAATGCTATACAACTTCTATTGCAGCACAACATCAATTTATCCTGAAGTAGAATCAGTAAGCTTAGTTCATGAACTAATGTAATACAATGTCCGTGCACAGCAGAAAAAACATGTATCAGTAAGTTTTCTTTTATTTATCTACCACAGGGATATGCCAATATAACTCTGCATGTAATCCTCAGACTCAGTGAAACTACAGACTTCATTATTAAAAACTGACTTTAAATAAAATACAAGTGCACACAGACAATTGAAAACAAGCAGTTTCTCACTCTTAGCTCAAATACACCACCACAGGCCTGTTTCAGTCCAAATGCCAGCAGATTCCTCTGGGTCAAAGCTAGTAAGCTCTGATAAGAACACTGAAGCAACTAAGTGGCCAGACAAGCCCTTAAACAGCCAGGTAGCAGGAGGCATTAGAAAAAACAAACACCCATTAAAAATGCAGTGAGATATCATTATCAAACTGACAAAACACAGGCTAGAACAAGTAAAGGGGGGGAGAAAAAATAAAATAAATAAGAAAAAATGAAGAGACTAGTAAGAACTCAAGACAATCAAAGCTAAAAGCACAGTATTCAATACAAGATGGAAACATTACTCCTTCAAGAAAATTACCTTTAGAAATAGTTAAAGCAGGAGACCACTGTGATCTTAGAATATCAAGACAAATGCTGCCATTACTGTTAATATTTGGATGATAGATTCTTGTTGTAAATGCAACCTGCAACAAAAAAAATACGCAGAGTGTGTTTTGGTCTATGACGACAATGACGTCGCCTTTCTTCTCAGTCAAGCTACTTGTCAACTCAATTTACTTTAAAAGAAAAGCAGTAAGTGGTTAAAATGCATCAAATTCATAGAAATGCACCCAAGCTGCAACCTCCCAGTTTCAAATTACCAGGCACTCAATTTCAAACAGAGAAAGGGGCAAGTGTGAGGCTGTGTTTTAATCACAGGTGCCTGCACCATGAAGACACTCGACAGAAATGCCTGAACCACAGTAACAATCACCTCAGCAAGAATTCTATTATAGTAACACAAAGCTAGTGAGTTTTCCTATCAATTAAGAAAAACAAAAAAACCCCAAGTATCACTCGAAGACATTCAGAATTCACATATATGAATTTGCTCCTAAAATACATGCTAACACACCCATTCTTGTGGTAGTCAGAGAGGGACCTAGCCATCAAATATACTACAGGAATGCATGAAAAGAAGTGAGAACTTGGCAATATTACAACACAGATGCTGACAATTTCTGTTCTGTACTTGGTTCTTTGAAGAGTACTAATTTCACATACGAGAAAGCAGTACTTACCTTAGGTGGTTTGAAAGGGTAGTCTGTAGGAAAGTGAATTGTCAAGAAGAATACACCACCCTGATATGGACTGTCATTCTGTCAAAGCAAACAAATAATTCTCCTATTATCATCTTTAGGGCTAAATAACACTGAATATGTTGTTTTTAAATAAATAAAAGGAGAGGGAATTTGTTTAAACAACTGAACTGTTTAATCCACCAATACACTAGAGATGCAATTAAAATTCAATGACTACTTCCTAAGGGAAGTGATACAGAACATATACAGGTTGTTTTCTGTACAGACCTCTCCCAACTAATGCTTCATAGAAAACAGCTTCTCTGACAATCTGCTGAGGACAGTTTGATAAAAGCATCCAAAGGTCTGAGACAGCTCCAAGAAGTCACGTTAATAGGGTGGTGGTGGTGTGTGTGTCCTGTCAGGTTCAATAACATCGAGTTCTGTGTTTGAAGCTTATTTGTTATGACCACCCAAGTTTACAGTGGCCATGAACAGCTCTAAGGGGCTCCCATTCCCTCTTTAAGTTCTGTCTTTGGCTTCGCTGTTGCTCAGCCCTGCAGGAAGCCTATGAATACACAGCTAACTTCTTGTTCCTTTCAGAAAAAACAAAACAAAACAAAGAAAATCCTCCCCACCCTACCAGAACCACCAAACAAGAAAAAAACCCATCAAGAGTAAAGCAAATTCTTCCTCCCTTTCTGTATTAGAAATTCACTGTAATCTAGTATGGAAGACTACTTTACATTTCCCTGCTCCAAGGAAATAATTATGGGGGTAACTCATTCAGGCATTAACTATTAGCAGTAAAGCTAATGGAAGTAAAAAAGCTGATAGTAAGCAAAGAATAAATTAAGTGAATAAATAGGGATTGTGTAAGCTACTAGTTATGAAAAGAAAAAAGTAAGGAGTTTTTACTTGAAACTACAACTAAATTTCTGGAATAGAGCTAACAATTTCATTGTTTAACCTGAAGATCACAATGCTTTTAATTCCAGATTGAGGGCTAGGGAAAATGAATTTGAGGCATACAGAGCACACTTCTGAATTATTTGTAAATTGATTTTCATATTAATTGCAAGAACATTTCACTAATGCACAGAAATAACTACATCTTGCCTACTTAAAAATCAGAAAACGAAATTATGCAACACAAGACAAGGCACTCAAACCTGAAAACACGTAGGTTATACTCTATTCAATCTCTGCTGAAAACCTAGCAATGAAGATATAACCTCTTGTATAGTATACAATACATACTATGTGAGGCCTTGAGGAGCCAGGAAGCAACCCACTTACTGCACATGCTCTGGCGATATGTGTTACCAACTACAGAAACCCCTCTTAGAATATGATAAACCAATGCAAGCTCCCTTACACGTATTTAAGAAAATCACAGACTTTATAATATCCTATTGCAGAGGTGAAGGCCAGATGATCTGTCCTACAATCCTTGTCTGTTGTTAAAGGCACTAAGCAACACTGCAGGAACAACTACTAACACCACACTTCTATCAGGATACTGCCCTGTCTTGAAACAGGAATGCAGACCTTTTGACACTACAAAAACCACATGGAAAAAAAGGAGCTGTACATTATTAAACCAGAAGTGGAAGCTAAAAATAATAATCTAAATTTAAATTCAACTGATGCTTAATGCCTTATGACAACGCAGACACCAGCCATAAATCACACTCAGTAAAATAATACTCAGTATAGTGCAGAACATTCCTTGCCATTTAAACATGAATATAGCTATTGAACAATTTTATTTTTTGAGGCAACTATGCCTATTACAATCAATAAAGACCAGGGACTTTGAAATGGAGAGCCATTCTTCCAGTTAGGTGACCCTCTAATAAGCATAATTTCCACAGTGATTTCCTAAAACCACACTATATATACGTACACACATACACATATAAGTATGTATATATATATATAAAATATAAAGTCAGGGCAATTCAGCATCACTTAATATTTAATTCCTACTCTGTAGCCTCACCAGAAGCATCACGTGGTGGCTGCAGGTCTACTGGCATCCAATATTTGTCTTCTCAAGTTACAGAAGGTTTTGTTTTCTAAATATAGATAACCAGCCCTGAGAACTTCAGATGTCAAGTGTTTGCAGGTTATGTTTTCAGTAAAGGCAAACATTTACCTTGACTCTAACAAGGAAAAAGTCACATTCAGATGCCAGATGCTTACTGAACATTTAACACAGACTTTTCTGCTCCAGTCCTAACTGGAACATCACATTTTAGTGACTTTTTCCCTTCTATTCCTAAAAGTATTCAAGATCTCAGTACATGACACTAGCCCAAATAAGGATTCCCCGTTCTGTTCTAAGATCTACACAAAAGCATCCCAACATCCCTGACACTGGGACCAGCTCCTAGTACAAAGTTTATGCTAGATTCAAAATTTAAAAAACGTTAAATGCAAAGTTTCGAGATATTAAGTGATAATGTCTAACATTGCTCTAGAGATCATTTCAGCTGAAATACATGTCCTCATAAAACATTTCAGCAATAAAATAACCATCAGACTGATCCTCCCCCCCTTCGTTTTCTGTTACTGTAAGGAGTAAAGCCTTATAAACCAAAGTTAGAAAGACGCAAAATAAAAACCCCACAATTTTCTCTCAAATAAGAGCTACTAGTTTAATATTATGTCACAAGAATTGGAATACTTACAGGTCCCATAATTGTGGCTTGCCAATGAAACACTACAAAAGAAAAACTCCGCATTATTATCTATGCATGATATGCTTTGAGTTAGCAGAGCAAAACAAAACTTAAGGTTACTTACTGTCATCTCCAACAGGACCTGCTGAACACTGTGCTGGAGGATCACGGGCTAAGTCACTAAGTTCCTTTAGGAAAAAAAGAACAAACAAAAACTGTTCAGAGAAGGAATGCTAGTGAATTCAGTCATTTTTACTTCATGTCCAGCAAAAACTTTTAACAGTTTTCCCACATACAAACACAGAAGAACGTGCAATAAGAGCTATTAGAACCACTAGATCATCATCAAAAATGTCTTTATAAAAGACAACTACCACATAATCCAGCTATAAAGGTAAACAGCTACAATGACTATGCTTTCCCAAATATCACTACTGTAAAGACACATCTGCTGAAGGAGAGAGAGACACAAAGGAGAGCAGGACACAGAACTTGAAGGTGGCAAAGTCTAACCAGTTTCTGATCAACATTTTCAAGGATTCAGAATTAGCTAGAGAAGCCTGAAGTGGGAAGAGAAAGCTACTGATGAGCCCTCGTGAGACAGAAAGCACTATGTACGTAACATCTATGTTAAAACTCAGAACAGAAAGAATACAAAACCAACACAGAAACTCAGTTTCATTTTCCCCACTACCTCCAGTAGGGATGTATCTTGCACAGATCAAAACAAATAGAAAAATTAAAGAGGCTGAGAAGTGTTGGAATCGGGCAAAATATCTGTATTTTTATTTTAGGCTCCAAATTAAGACAATTATGTCTTTACAATTCTGAATAACTGAGCTTCAGAAACAGTTCTCTCTCCTCCTCCTCCATTTCCATTACAGAGGAAATGAAAACAAACTTCAGATGGAGGATTTTTTCTGTAGTATCAAGATTGCTGTGATGAATCAAAGCAGCTCAGCATTAATTTATTTTAATGCTCCACAAGTTACCTGCCTGGACAGTGCCTTTTAAAATTAAATTTATACTTTCAGTTGAAGTATGTAACAGATACCTTCCTTCTTCCCTGCTCTCTTTTCAGTTTAAAAAAGGCTCCAGGAGCTTCTATAAATCTGCACTTGTCAAGGCATCTAGAAGTCATGAGGAAAGTGAAAACCTTCAGTCCCTCTCCCATATATTAACAGTTGCACACAAGTTATTTTGCTACAAGCCTATACAAGCCATTAAAGCAAGAACTTTCCATTATTTTGCCAGACATTTAAGAAACCTTATACATATTACACTGGAAACACATGCATATTTGGACCAGATAGCTAACTTTTGCCTAGAAAGATCCTAATGTATATCCTTTAAGTTTCACAAATTGAAATTCACTTGATAAGAATTTAAGTATAAACCAACACAAAATAGGAAAAAAAAATAAAAATTCAGGTTCCCTATAATTTCAACATCTTGTTCTTTGGTAAGAAGACAGCTCCTGTCAACACAGAGAGAGTAACACTACCACAACATGTTAAAAGTCCATACTTTAAAAAAAAAAACAAAACAACAAAACCCACACCAAAAAAAAAACCAACCCCCAAAACCCCCAAGAAAATTTAGTCTCGCATTTCCCCTCTCTAACACATGCTAATTTTGACGAACTTTCCAATTAACTAGATTTCAGTTTTGCACTGGAATCAGACTGTTTTGTAAAACAGAATTGTATCAGATTTTTATAAGCAATGGTGGAATGAAGTGGTTCATTTCACTGCTGCTGTTACTTGGAAGTGTGGGCAAACAGCTCTTTCCAGCTCATCACAGTAAATTCATTTAGAAGGCACTTCTCTACACTCCCCAGTTATTATTGGGGGTCCCTGTGATAGACTTACTTCTGCCATGAAATATCACTTATTAGGGCCATATGTTGTTCAGCACCCTCTAGAAAAATTTGCTAGGTTAGATTTATATTATCCGTGTAAAGACAAACAAGAAATGTAGAAGAAACCTTTAGATAGAAAGCTTTTTTTAATTTTCAGAGTGGGTTTTTTCCCCATTTAACAAATATAGAATGTTTTATTAATCAGGCTTTTCATCTAAATATACTTCCCAGTTCTTCCAGTTCTAAGAAAGATCAATCACTTCCAAAATCCAAGAGAAAAAAATTCTTTGTCCTTTAAAGTAAGTTGTAGCAATAGAATAAGCAGAAAGACTATTTTAACGCAGCTGTGAATTATTACTGGATTATTTAATTTAAGCAGGGAAGATCAGCTCCTATTTAAAAAAAAAACCTATCACAGAGGCTAAGAACTATGAAAAGGTTCTTCATGCAGTTTACGAAAATTATAAAAATAAGCAGCATGAAGACAAGGACAAGAAAATATCAGCATAAAGTGGACTGTCAGAGGTATATGCATTAGACAAGAGAGCTCTTCAAAAGGTACTACTACTAGCTCCAGAGAAACAAGAAATCAGCACTCAAGATAAAAATAAGGTATTTTAACACAGCAGGAAAATTAGAGTACACTGATAATTCAACTAGGAAAAGCAAATACAAGTATGATTGCAAATGTAAGTCAAATGTCCAGTTTAATAAGTTCCAGTGAAAAATTTGTGCAGAAACACCTTCAGTAATATTAAAAATCATTTACAAGCTGAAACACATGAGTTTTAATATTGCAATCTCCAGTCACTTCAAAATATATGTCCATACAGCGTTATCCCTTTTAACCACTTGAACTACTCTAGAGAACAAACAAGTAGTGATTTTCATAAGCTGAAGGACTAAAGTTTTGTCTGGCTGAAAACACTTCAGTAAAAAAACCCAACAACTTAATTGTGCTAAACCAAGCAGTTCAAAATGCAGATAGGGTTAGGAACACATGATACACCACTTAGCACTTCAACCACAGATCAAGTAATTTACCCACTAAATTCAGAAAGAAAAGAAAGCTGAGGTGGCACACATTCTTCTATTTGTCTCTCAGGTACTATGGTCAGAACAGTAAAGTTTGTAGTAAAGCTGTTTGCTTCAACGGAGCATGAAGCATGCAAGAACTCAGGCACACATGAAACAAACACTGGCAAGCTCTGCCTGCATACAGTAACACCAGAACTATCTCGCCTCCCAGTTAAGTGTACAACACCACTGCGCATCTGCACAAAAGGAGGGAGGCTTCTTGCAACAAGGGAGCAGAAAGTTTTCTCTGTGCAACTTTAAAAAGTGCCTCCTAAATGCTACAATTCTGTTGGATCTAACAAGCAAACTGGAATAACGGAAAAGTAAACAAGCAGAGGCACATGGGCTGTGATATCTGGAGCACAGCTGAAGCATTTTCATTCAAGAAAAGGAAGCTTTTTTTTTTCCAAAAGCTCCCCACTCAGCAGCAGAAACACAAACTGACCTTCTGTCTCAGCTTACCAATCAAGAGCAAGTATTCTACATGAGGAAAACATTTAATCTGAAAAATATTTCTCACATCAAAACTAAGCTTCATCATTTCCATGAGCCAATCAAAAAACCCCATAAATTTAAAAAGTCGGCTCATAATTGTTGTCCGGCTTGCACCCATTTCTCACCAAGGTAAAGACCACATTGTTCCATTTTACAAAGTAGTTTAACTAGTACTTTAGAATTAAAATATGTTCCCCAGCACTGTTTATTTGGAAAAGTTCTATGTACAAGAGCTTTATGCTTCTAGTAGTACTTCTGCTGCACTATTGTCTCCAATTTTGCTTTTTTGTTTACATTCAGATTCAGTAGTGCTATCCTTTATCACGAGGTGCTAAGCCACAACCCAAATTTCCTTAAAAATCCCCAAAGCAGAACTCACATTTTCCCCAGAGTCAGCTGCTGTCGTTTTTCACTTTATAGGCTGCTTTTTAAAAAAAAGTCCCAAGAAGCAAAGTCCAAAGAATAGGAACATAGAAACAATAACCCAAATTTGGTTCAGAGTGATGTGTTATATGCCTATCGGAAAGGATTAATCTTGAATTACAACCGTGACTAGTAGTCTCTGGCACTGCCAGAGGTTTCTGCTATAGCTTCAGCATATCGCCATTCCCATGTCCCAGTTTCCAAATATAAAGTTGTGATAGTTCCTACCTCTCTACAAGGATGATTAATCACTTTGCATTTCACAAATTTAAACACTGTTCACAGAGTAAGCACCAATGCTACCATTAAGAGGACAATGGCAATGTAGCATATACAAGAAGCAATACATGCACAGTTTTGCAAGAGTTTATGAAAACAAGAGAATACTTGGAAATACAGCACCAGTACTTGTCACCGCAACAAGTAAACCTGTTTTAACACAAATTCAGGTCTTTTGCCAGTTTCACATTAAGTCTGCCACAAGATGTAGTTGTATTGGTGAAACAGCCCCATTCTTCATCTTCTGTCTTCTCTTTATAAATTCATCAAAAAGCTAACCAAAAAGTAAACCTGTTTTTTCAAGAAAAAAAATATTATAAAAGCTAACTAATCTGCTTGCTTTGAATAAATATAATCATAATTAACATAGAAAATAGGCTTATGCCTCAAGTGATGACCCAAAACACTGACATATAAGTGTGAATGCAAGATTACAATCCTATTATAAACCACAAGAGTGTCTAGAAAAGCTGCTAAAAATTTCCCAAGTAACTCCTCTCTACCAGCTATTTAAAAGATTACAGAAATCATTTAAAGGACAAAGAAAATCTGAAGAACAACAAAGGATACCTCAATTCAGATATGTACGAGCAAGACAGTGAAGGAAAATATTTAAGGGAACTAACTAGCTGCTTTTCTCACAGAAGTTTTCAAGTCTCAGCAAATTCAGTAAGGAATGACAGCAGTATGCCTACCAAGCTGACTTTTTAGAAGTTACCAAGTAGAGCAGCGTCAGGGTCAGCTCCTTTTCTTCCCATTTGTCAGAATTTATACTCACTGTGGCACAACTGCTACGGTTTTCTAGTTTAAGCTGGAAATAGCCAGGGCTTATTTTTAATCATAGTAGCAGCTAACTTAAATACATAGTGCCAGATCACTCCCACCAGAGTGACAGAAGATCGCTCATCCTTCTCCACAGGCATAAACTCAGATCTGTCGTGGGTTGACCCTGGCTGGATACCAGGTGCCCACTAAAGCTGCTCTATCATTCCCTTCCTCAGCTGGACAGAGGAGAGAAAAATATAATGAAAGGTTCATGGGTCGAGATAAGGACAGGGAGATCACTTAATTACCACCATGGGCAAAACAGACTCGACTTGGGAAAAATGAATTTATTACCAGTCAAATCAGAGTAGAATAATGAGAAATAATAAATCTTAAAACACCTTTCCCCCAGCCCCTCCCATCTGCCTGGACTTAAATTTACTCATGATTTCTCTACCTCCTTCCCCCCAGCAACACAGGGGGACGGGGAATGGGGGTTATGGTCAGTTCATCGCACATTGTCTCTGCTGCTCCTTCCTCCTCAGGGGGAGGACTTCTTACACTCATACCCTGCTCCAGTGTGGGGTCCCTCCCACTAGAGACAGTCCTCCACAAACTTCTCCAACTTGAGTCCTTTCCATAGGCTACAGTTCTTCATGAACTGCTCCTCTGTGGGTCCCCCAAGGGGTCACAAGTCCTGCCAGCAAACCTGCTTCAGCCTGGACTCCTCTGTCTCCAACGGACCACAGGTCCTGTCAAGAGCCTACTCCAGCACAGGCTTCCCATAGGGTTATAGCCTCCTTCAAATGCATCCACCTGCTCTGGTGTGGGGTCCTCCATGACTGCGGGTGGATATCTGCTCCACTGTGAACCTCCATGGTCTTCAAAGGGGCATCCTGCCTCACCATGGTCTTCACCACGGGCTGCAGGGGAATCTGCTCTGGCACCTGGAGCACCTCCTCTCCTCCTCCTTCCCTGACCTTGGTGTCTGCAGAGTTGCTGCTCTCATATATCCTCACTCCCCTCTCTGCTGCTGTTTCCACACAGGTTTGGTGTTCCCCTCTCTCCTCCTCTTAAATACGTTATCCCAGAGGCCCTACCACCACTGCTGACGTGCTTGACCTTGGCCAGTGGCAGGTCATTTTTGGAGCCAACTCTGTCAGACATGGAGGAAGCTTCTAGCAGCTTCTCACAGAAGCCACCCTGTAGCTCCCAAAACCTTGACAAACCCTATACAGATTTAACACTGATTTGTAAAGATTTAATACTGGTTTGTAACACAATTATTCGTTAAAATCATATATAGCAGCTTTCTGGTTTGTAGTCAAGAAAGCATAATGGAAAAAATAGGGTTAATTTGCTTTGAGTTTTAGACAATAACTCATTCTACCTGGAAGGGTATGAAAGGTGATATGTAGTTAAATAATAAATTTAAACAAAAAAGAAAAAACAAAACAACACAAACAAAAAAAAAAAATCAACATTCGAGTGCTTGTCTAATGTTGTCTGTGTCAAATACGGTATTTCGAACTCTAAACATCCAAAAATTCATCACTTCATTAGTCTTACTCATTAGCTCACAGCTGAAAACAGCTTTAAAAAAGAAGGCAGGATTGGAAGCAGATATAAAGGGAGGGGAAGAATATTTAAGCCTGTTTGAAGATTAAGAAGTGTCAACTAGCAAAGAACTACTGCCTCATCCTATACACCTGCATTTCCAACGTTCTTTCAGCATGAAAATTAATTACTTCTGGAAGCACAAAATAACAGTTGGAAAAAACACCTAATGTGGGTTTCTAACCTGAATAAACAAGCAATGGCACAATACACACCACAAGACGAGTGTAACCAGCAGAGTACTATCAGCTTCAAACAAGCTGGCCTTTTGGCTAACAATAAATGGATAAAAACAATGTATAATGACAGTGCATAATGTAGAGGTTGAACAGAGTGTTAACTGATTGTTGGTTGATAGGGCAGCCCCACTGATCACTGCACTCCCAGGTGATAATTCTTTTGTACTAATAAGGTTGATTACTTAACAAGGCTAAGGACTTTAAAAGGCAGGGCTGGAGGGACTACAAGGCCTCAGTGCCTGAGCACTGGAAGAGAGAGCAGTATGTGCTCTGTGTAGTGGACGTTAAAGACTGTTAGACCTACAATACCAGCCAGGACATCAAGTGCTGGAAGTGCAGCTGGCTCTGCGCGCCCCATGCTCTGGGGCGGCTTGCTGCCGGATTGGTGTTATATTGCCTGTCCTCACCTGGATCCCCAACATCTGGTGACCCCGACGTGATCCGGTAAGGAACTTCTGGGGATCATAACGAAAAGGCGAGGGAAGGCTGCCATTGGTAGAACCTTGGGAAAGGTGTCGGGCTGTCTGAGAAGGATTGTAAGACTATGGTGAACTGCAGCATGGGAAACACGGTATCCGCAGCCAAAAACCCTCTGGGGAGTGAGGTATCCACAACTGGAAAGCCTATAGTAGAATGCCTGCTGCAAATGGGTAAAATGACCAAAGCAGAAATCGAGCAGCAGGAGTTAGAGGAGCTGCTCACCTGGGGACAGCAGAGAGGATTTTTTGAGGTCCTTAAAGGAGTGTTTTTGCTTTCAGTGTGGCACCGACTTGGAGGTGACTTGTGGGATTCGGTTGGAGCTGGTACTGAAACTGCCTTCAAGCATGCTCAGACCTGGAGGCGGTGTGTGCGAATGCTTGAACAAGTTACCTCAGAAACAGATGAGTTAAAACAAGCAATTAGTCAGGAGGTAACTGAATCACCACCACCTTATAAATCACCACCTGTTCGGGGACTATCGGAGACAAACCCGTCTGCTTTCCCTGCCGAAGAGAGAGAGTTCTGGGGAGGAAAGGGTGTTACTGTTCCGTCAGCACCAATACTGCCAGAAGATGGATGGGTGCCCAGCAATGCCGGACTTACACTTGCCCCTGAAAATGTACCCCTGCCAGAGGATATGGATTTAGATCATTCTCAGAACTTGAATTATGGCCAACTTTTAGCAGAAGTGAAAAAACAGGGAGAGCAGATGCAGGAAATGTTGAAGTCGCTTCAGCGTCTGGATGGGACAGGGAATCGCAAAGGGATTACAGCCCAAATGTACGATCAAGCAGCAAAAATAATAAGAGAGCCTTGACACACTAACTAATGCCGGGCAAGGGAGAGCTATTCCGATTAGACCAAGCGCCCCCCCCGACACGGCCATGAAACCTGACCCAAAGAGGGAAGAAAAAAATGCACAGATGGGCTCAGCTACGTGTAGAAGACGGTATGATGACAAAAGAGGAACAAGCGCAGTGGGAGGCCGCATTGCATCCGACAGGTACACAGCAAGCTCAAGCATCAGCCCTAGAAACGATAAAAGAAATACCGCAGATTGGGTGGCCTGTCCCATCATACAGTAAAATAATACAAGGCCCTGATGAACCTTATATGAAGTTCATAGACCGCCTGAAAGAAGCTATAGACGCTTGCCCCAACTTAAGCCCTGAAGCTCGGTCATCTGTTGGAACAGATTTAGCCAAACAAAATGTGAATCAACAATGTAAGCAGATCATTGCGTCTCTCCCTAGAACGGCATCACTGGTGGAAATCATTGAAGCATGCTCATGTTTACCATTGATTCAAGAACAGCAAAAGGCCGAATTATATGCTCAGGTTCATGCTACTGCTCTGGCTGCTGCACTAAGACCAACTGGGCAACAAGGCTGGGGAAATAAAAGTGCCCCTATAAGGCCTATTGTTTGCTATCATTGTGGCCAGCTTGAGCATATAAAACAGCAGTGTTCTCAACTGAGCAGGGCACCCACGGCCACATCAACACGAGGTTTTGCAGGCACATGTACAAAATGTGATAAATTTGGTCAGGGCTAGTGAATGCAGGTTGAGATTTCAGAAAGATGGTACATCCCTGCCGGGAAATGGGATGAGAAGCACCAAGACACAAATGGCCCCGAACCCAGGAGTGATGGCATGCCTGGCTGTCTCAACAAGCTCAGAGGGGCCACAGCAGGAAGCGCAGGACTTGACCTGGCTGTGGCCTCCAACACAACAATAAGTGATTCAAAGGTGCATGTTGTACCATCTACTGTGAATGGCCCTTTAGGACATGGTTTAAGCACTCTGGTAATTGGACAATCGTCAGCTTCAAAACAAGGCATACTAGTAGTACCAGGTGTTATTGATGCAGATTATACAGACGACACAGGTATAATGATACAAGCATTATGTCCCCCTGTGACAATTATGGGAAACACATGTGTCACTCAACTTGTCCCACTTAAAGCCTGTGTGCCAGTGGAAAACAAGATTACCAGAGGATCGGGAGGTTTTGGATCCACAGGAGCCCCCCTAGTAGCATTTTCACAGGTCATCACCTGAGAAAAACCATTATGTGCTGTTTGGATCACTGGTCCAGATCAAAAGGAAATTACAGCAACCATGATGCTTGATACTGGCTCTGATGTAACCATTATCCCAAAAGACTCCTGGCCTGCCGACTGGCTGTTGGAAGATGTCTCTACAGTGGTTACTGGAATTGGAGGCGCACAACTCACCCAAATGAGCCAGCATTTCCTACAAATAACAGAACAATCAGAGGGATGTAAGGCCTATTGTCGACCGTAATGTGCTCCATACCAATATATGGCTCCTAGGACGAGATACAACGAATCAGTGGGGAGTACAGATAGCAACACCTTATTAGGTGCAGCCATTGAAGGGCGACTGACCCTGAAACTTAAATGGTTAACAACAAAGCCTGTCTGGGTGGATCAATGGCCGCTACCAACAGAGAAGGTCGCTCAGTTAGAAAAACTAGTACAGGAACAGCTCAATGCAGGACATCTAGTGCCCTCTAATAGCCACTGGAACTCCACATTGACATGGATCTCTATTCCTAAGATCAAGGCAACCTTCAAAAGGGTAAGCTGGAGCTGACGGATACTGATGTGGTCTATGGATCCTGTGCAGAATTTGCCGTAGAACTTTTTGGTGCCCAGGACCCTCAAGTCATGTATGGTGAATGGCCACTGTTAGACCTACAATACCAGCCAGGACATCAAGTGCTGGAAGTGCAGCTGGCTCTGCGCGCCCCACGCTCCGGGGTGGCTTGCTGCCGGATTGGTGTTATATCACCTGTCCTCACCTGGATCCCCAACACATAATATAGGCAGATACAGGTTCCTGCTGTTTAAAAAAGACATTGGAGCAAATACGTAGAGAAAACACATGAAGAGCAGTTGCAGAAAACAGCAAGGGCCAAAGAGCACAGAATGGTTTTAAAGAAACTCAAAACATAACCAGGAATGTAACAGTTGTGATTGTCCCTATCACAGAATCACAGAATTCTAGGGTTGGAAGGGACCTCGAAGGATCATCTAGTCCAACCCCCTGCCAGAGCAGGGTCACCTAGAGTACAGCACACAGGAACGCATCCAGGCGGGGTTTGAATGTCTCCAGTGAAGGAGACTCCACAACCTCTCTGGGCAGCCTGTTCCAGTGCTCCGTCACTCACACAGTGAAAAAGTTTTTCCTGATATTCACATGGAACCCTATCTTGATTATTCTGCTTGTTCTGCTTTTCATGGCTCTTTGTTCTTGAGCCTTTAGTACCAGATTTTTTAGGCTACACACTCCATATTGTTTGTACAATGTCTAGCAACAATATCATACTGGTATATTAAAAGACAAACAGAAATAGTCATGTTTTAAGCCTTGCACTCCAGGAAGGAAATGCCAGGCTGCTGCGCAACTGTAATTAAGTCACTTTGCGTGCTTGGACTGTGATACAAACTACTCAGATGACTACACACTATCTTCTCAAAGAACCTACCTTTCAGTACATAAGCTCTTTGTGAATGAGACTATTGTCTACAGCTCTTCTCATCTGTTCTGAGATTTGGAAGGGATACAATGTAGGTAATGGTTTTTGGCAAATTTCGGTGTTACCACAGCTAAAATGTCTCTATCGTATTCCACCCTTTTGCAGAGTTCACCTCTAGCTGGACAGATCCGACTGGAAAAAGAGCTCGGTTACCAACTTTACTTTCCTGGGCACTCACTAAAGGCATTCAGAACGAACTTAGAAAAAAGGTGACAACCACACACCTATAGTTGTGCTTTGAACTCAAAGGTATGACTTGTTTCCCCCCAAAGTAATTGAAACCCCCAGAAGCTGTCTAATTCAAGGCAAAAATCTGACTCCTTCAACGCATTAGTTCTGAAGTATTATAACAATTACCATTTGCTGAAAATAACCGCGCTATTAAAATATGTTCAGTGTAGGATGAGGGCTGTGCACATTGACTAAAGTATGTTGAAGGGAGAAGCATGAAGTGAAGCACTGGCTAGCTACTTACACGTTCTATGATAAACAAGTATTCTAATTCTGGCATTTCCAAGCTTTTGAATATTGGACCCTGAAACTTAGAGGTCCTGAAACGTGGAGGTTTTCCCTGCCAGTACCACACTGATCTTTGGCTTTTGTAACCCAGAACTACAATGCAGACCTCAGAGAAAAATGTAACCAGTGTAAACAGGCCACAAGAGAAGCAGCAAGATGCACCTAGTTAAATGAAACTGAATGACCAGAAAAAGAAGGGCATGATTAAATTCAATATAAGCAAATGTGAAGTGATGCACTTGGAAAGAAGTTTAAATATAAAGTAAGGCACTCTGGTCTGATAGCTACCACTCAAGGAATGAGATTTTAGCATTCTGTTAGATAATTTCACACAAATGTTAGCTTAACACTCATTAGACCTGGGGTCTGACAGTGTTACATGAGAGCCTTCCAACATACTGCCCCACAGCTTGTCAAAGACACATTAACATACAGCAGAACCTCAGCCACCAGCATTGGACACATCAACCAGAAGAGCATCTTCAGCTACACTCACTGCCCTGGACCTGATGTGACAGAGACCTTCTAGAGCTTGCCAAGCCTACACAAACAACAACTGTGGGGACTGGTAGCATATGGGACAAGTTTTTGTAGAAATAACAAGGTTAATTGCCCAGGTTAAGGCCACTCGTGAAGTCTGCACTTTCTGAATAAAGGTGCAAGAATTCTCCATATTCTCGAGGAAGTGTATGGAAAGCAGCATTTCAGATATCAGAGGAGGCTATCAGAAAGTTATCAAATTAATATTCTAACAACACCACGTCAATGCGGTGAATTGTTTAGATGCAGTTTGATAAACTATTCTGAAATTTAATTATTTAACCTAATGAACTCTGGGAATCAGCTCTCCTTTTTAAAAGCTGTCTGCATTTTTACCAGTTTGTGTTTTGTATGAATCCAAAGACACATGTGAAAACTATTGCAATATACCAGAGGGGTATATTCTATGAACAGAACTATGTGTGGATGATTACACTAGTTTACCCACAGCTGTAGAACTACCCCGTCATATTATGCAATTGTCTGTAACTACTCTTTGCAATGGTTTTGTTTTGAACAGGTAGTGATAGACGCAAAACTAAGGACCTGTCTACAGGATTAGTTACAGTTACACACAAAA
Source organism: Aegotheles bennettii (assembly GCA_013398125.1). NCBI lineage: Eukaryota > Metazoa > Chordata > Aves > Caprimulgiformes > Aegothelidae > Aegotheles > Aegotheles bennettii. The sequence goes on from VZRW01014014.1 coordinate 83,468, forward strand.
TCAGCTCACATGGAGCCAACACAGCATTAAAAAAACAACAAAACAAAACCAAATGTTTCTAGAGCGCAGCTGCTCTTATGGTTGAGTTCTACCTCAGCTACCTAGAGAACACTGATGTCCACAAGGGTCTTAAAAGATGGGAAAAAAAATATGAAGGGAAAAAGTGTTTAAAAGCATATTTATGAACAGATTACAGCTCAAATTAGGGGAATGGAAGGGGGCCATTGCTTATCTGATGAACTGTCATTCAGGAGATTCTCTTACATTAGTCAAGGCAAGAAGAAATTAAAACTAAGGCTAAAAGGAAAAAATGAAGTTTGCAGTTATTCGATTTAGAGAATCATTTGGCATTATTACTCAAATAGGCCAGCAAAGGTTGGGAAATACTGCCTTAGAGTAGGACACACATTTACTAAAGGCCTAAAAGAGCTCTTGGAAGAGCTCACAGAGTGATGAGCACCTGGCCAACCTAACTCCAGGTTACAGAGAAAGCTTGCTATAAAGGGAACTGAGCATTTAACACAATCCTCACGCCCTCCATCAGGAGGACCGAAAGCACTTCAGAGCATCTGCACTCAGTTCACAGCTTGCAACTCTGGTGTCCAGATGCTTGTGGAAAGGATTAAACATTTGTCTCTCTTACTGGGCCCTAGCATTTACAAAGTAGTCTGCAATCCTTCCATCTTGCTTTCTTAAAACCAGAATAAAAAAACCCCATCACAATTACACAGGAAAAAACTGCAAGACATCTCGAAGATGTCTAGCATATCACACATCTCAAAAGGTTAAGGTTCAGAACAAAGGCTTCCTTTACACAACGTTTTAATATTGAAGTTTACTATTAGTAAGAAGGCTCTGAACAATGTTTAAAACAACAAACAAAAATCTTTATCTATTTAGCTTTCAGTCCTGAATCCTGCAGCACTCTATTTGGCTCATTTTCAGTATTAAACCTTGTCTACACCCAAGTGTTTTACGAAGAGTTGCCAAAGGCATAAACACCAATATAAACTCATGAATGTAATTTTAACGAATCTGGTTTTTTGCAAGGCTTCCCCAACACAATCTACCACATACAATGTATCGGAGGTCAGTGCCCCACAAAAAGCCTGCTGAAGAGAAACGTTTTTTTAATAAAAGCTCCTGTACTTTCCATTTAGAGTTTGAGGCATTAAATTTAGATACAAGTTTACAAAACTGTCCAGCATGTGCAACCCAACACAGGTTAAGGCTCTATTCTGATAAAGCCAACTTGACAAAAAGCAAGTGCACATAGAAATGCACTACTAACTCCAATCATACATACATTCTCACCACTGCTTCAACTTCTTACTAATTTTTTTCCAGCATATTATACCAGCAAGTTACTACATCAAATCAGTCATAGGAGAAAATGCATGCCTGTAATTCAGCCTGTTCAATGTAAGCTACACAATCTTAGCTTAAACTATCAACAAAAGTCAGCCTGTACTGAGATACCAGACCTAATGCTGAAGTGCAGACCACATATTCCCACCTGCCAGCTCTGATGTACAGCGGAGGGATCTATACAAGAACACACAGCAGACAGTTGGTGGCAAAACCTTAATATTTGCAACAGAAATATTTATCTGCAATTGCGTATCAATGTCCTAATCTGAATTACACAAAAGCTCTACCCTTTTCCACTCCTCCTTACCAGCTGTCAATTGACATCTCAGCCAAGGTTAGTAAGAACCTCCATCCTCTCTCTCCTTCAATCCAGTGGACGCAGAGAAAACATTCACGGGTAGGGGTTGATGCCAGGCTAGAGGTGGCCTCCACAAGGAACAGAAATGCCTTTGGCAAGAGCCAGTTTACTGCTCTGTATTCAACAGCTGCTACTTACAGCTGTTTACATCCCTACTCCCTCTTTTACCCATTAATGTGTGAGCGCAAAGAATGGCATTAGTGCTTCAGAGTTGGTTACAGGCTGGGGAGGTGGCTGAAGTGAGCTCATTCTGTGGAGTTCTACATCAGCTCTTACTCACACAGGGAATAATAGCAAAAGCATTGGCTTACTTTCAAAAACAGAGCTTTAAAAGCTGGAACGATCGTAAAGAAAACATTGGCTGGACAACCTTTTTACCCTGTAGATTATCCCACCAAGATCTCCAACATACTGAAGAACTCCGCTTTTAAGGTATGCAAGAAGTACCCATCTAATGGATCACTGATCTCTGAAGTTCTGTAAATAACTTAAGTGACATTATGACCCCCTTCTCCTCCCATCCCAATGAACATATTTAAAGACCTATGCTGACTGGGAACTTGTTTCACAAGCACAGTGTTCAATTAACAGGAGAAATATTTATGTTACTGCAGCCCAAATTTTCTAGGTAAGGAAGCATCAATTTTCCTCTCATAAAAAATGATCAGTTCTTAAAACACATCCAAGATCTTAACAGTAAGTGCTGGACTTGAATATGGGTATGAAACCTACCCAATTAAGAAGCATTATTTCCATTTTACTGATATGCATTTCACAGTATAAATGTCACTTCTTACTATTCAGATAAGCTAAATCTTAAACAGAATTTAAGTGATGACAGCTTTCATCTGATGCAGAAAAATTTAAAAAAATACTTAAGTTCTTCAATACTAGTGTTTCCCAAACTCCATTACTGAAATCTCATTATTTAAAATCAACCACTGTCTTCTGGCTCAACATGACCCTTCTAACCACCGTGTCACAACTGTAGGGCATTATCTACTTGAGGCAGGATTTAGTCTACCCCTGGATACTCGAAATGGTTAAGGTGAATTAACTAAGGTAAAAAAGGTGATTACATACATACATACAGAGAACATTCACAAAGGTTTAAAGCATTATAACCAAGCTTATATCAACTGCATTTCATTAGCTAATCTTAACTTCCTGAGCCCCTAAACAGACAAATCCAGACTTATTTCTAGACATTCATTCAAAGCATAAGATCAACCATGTAAATTCAAGTTATTTAACTATTTTGAGTAAGCCCAGCAAACTAAATCCAAGACAGCCTGCAAGAATAAAGTATTGCAGGTTTCATCCAGAGAAGAAAATTTAATTCCAAACAGCTTTTTTTTCTAGTTAAGCTATTTTTTAAAAGTTTCATACCAAGTTCAAAAGAAAAGAGTAGCAGTTTGAAACAAAAGTAATATGCAAGCTTTATAACTCTCTAACTGAATCACCTCTACAAAAGCTACACCTTTGATAAAACTAATGCAGATTTCCACCTTGCCTTCACTGCTGCATATTACATCCAATCTCAGAAAAATATTATGGATCTCTCCAGGACTAGCAGCGTTTCTTACCATGAGCATCTGGAGGATGGGGATTAAAGTTGCAATTAATTATACATCTAGGAATAGCCCTAGAAGCTATAGCCTTGAGGAAAACAGTTATTTAGTCTCCACTCCAGCACTATCAATGGGAGCCTTCTATCTGTACTCAAGTAGCAATAAATGGTTTTGCCACCTTCAGCCCTCAGCTTCCAGGGTGCCAACTCCATTTAAGATTTTCTAATAAAATACTCCAACATAATGATGCTGGCTTGTGCTATGCTTAACCAAATGGACATAAAACACAGCAGGCACAAGTTTTCTTAAGGATCTCACAGACGAGACATTTCATTGTCTGTATTAATTCTGGGTTTAGCCTATCAAGATCACCACTGAGGCCTTTTACACTATCTCACTTTAATGGATGCATACAGCAGTGATAAAACAGATGTATACCAATGACATAACTTGCCCAAGTTTTCTCAATCTTATGAATTCCCAATTCCCTACTCCTAGATAAATGTTTCCCTACTACTGCATCATGATCGCTTGAACCAGAAGCACCAACATACTGCAGGAGCGACAGGATGTGCGTTCAGCAGGTACCGCTCGACACTTCAGACCAAGAGAGTACATGCCACAAGCATTTATCGAGCATTTAGATACAAGATCATAAATCAACATGAATTTGCTGCAAACTGTGGGAAAAATTTCATCCTCAGAAAAGGAAACAATTAAAATTAATAAGTAGGTTCACATTATCCCATGGCAAAACTTTTATAATAAAACAACTGCCGCTCTTGTGCAAAACAATCAGAGTTCTGCCAACTGAACACAGGCTGCCCTCAGGGCAGATGGCGCAGCCGCGGTGATGAGCTCCATAGCTCTGGGACAGGCCACGTACCTGACAACTCCTTCAGTTTAAAGAGTGCTTTCCAAAGTGTGTCCAGAAGTAGATAACCCAACACATGAATACTCATATGCTTTCACTTCCAAGCCAAAAGTAGAATTTGCTGGTTATGTTTTCAGTAGATGCTGTTGAATTCTGAATGTGTAACATACTTCAGACTAAATTTACACACACTAATACAGTCTGAAAGTCTGATTTACCCAATATAATAAAGGATTTTATTTTGCTTCAGATGTTAAGCCCACAAAGAGGGAGTCAGCCAAACAGGCCAAAAATATCTTTGCTAGTGCATCTGGGATGTCATCTGCTGCAGGAGACAATGAATTCTAGTCCTGACAGGTAACACCACAAGTCAGACTAAATCAGCTATGTGTGATTACAGTGTTCTGAGGTGCTGGTCTCTCTTTAGCCTGTTCTGTTCTAGTGCCAACAACGTACCACCAGGAAGCAGAGTGTTTCAAGGTCTGATCTGTGACCTTACAATTGGAAGACGAGGGATCCAAGCTCAGCAGTGACAGAGTGCCATTCTCTGGCTTTACTGGCTGGCGAGATTAAAATCTCAATTCACAACCACCTTGTTACAAAAATGGCCCTGCTATTTTTGGATTTCAGCCCCAATCCCAGTAAACATATTGGAAACCACGCTTGGGAAGAAAGCAACTTGCAAGCAATTATTTCAGTTTAGCAAAACATCACTTTCTAGGTTGGCAAATACAAAATCAGAACTGTAAACCCTGTGAATTCTGAAGCGTATCTTGTAGCATTGTGTGATTTTATTGATTAAAAACAGCACCTTCAAAAAAAAATTCCAACAACCTAACCAAAACCAAACCAAACAAAAAAAAAAAGAACCCTAACCCAACCATGTAGCCAATCCCAAACTCTAGTACTGAAGTACTGGGTAAAGGAAGAAGCTTGCTACTTACAGAGTGCTGTAGAGTAAAAAGACCAACACAGGACAAGAGACTGCACTCAAGAGGCCAAAGCCTCGAAGTCAAAGAGATGAGTTAATGATTCCAGAGTCACGATGAATCGTTCTGTGACCACCAGATTACTACGTCAATAGGAGATCGCCCTGTCTCTTATTTGAGAAGAAATTCTTACCTGCAGCGCCTGAATGTGTTTCATAAGCATGAGTTGATGACAAAGCATACCAGGGAGTATCCTAGCTGTGACTGAACTTAAGTGATATCATTCACTAATACAGGGGAACAAGTTCTCATGGCAGATTCAAAAGGAATTGTTTTGAAATTCTTGCGAGAGCGTAGCTGTAATTTGAAGACAATTCATTTAGCCAGCACTAATCCAGAACAGATTTAAAATTTTCAGGGATAAGAGAACTTATTCTTTCACAAATGCATTATAAATAACCTCATTTTGACAAAAATATGCCCACAAGCCCTGCCAGAGATGCGGAATTACACTGAGACCGATAGGTGACCAACTTCACACGCCACCTACCCAAGGTGCTTCATGCACCGAAGTTCAGTGCGCTGGTTCCAGGGCACTTTCTGCCATCCTGGGAGGCTACGAAGTGACCGAGAAGCTGCTCCCGGCTCTCGAGAGGGCGCAGCCCGGCCCGGCTCCCCGGGAAGGCCTCGCGCCCCCCCCGCCTCTGCCCCCGCCTCCCCGCACTGCCCCGCAGCGCTCCCGCGGCCGGAGCCGCCTCTGCCGAGAGCGGGGCAAAAATGAGAAACAAAACCAAAACAGAAACACGAAAAGAGCAAAAATAACCCCAAACCAACAAACTTTCATCACCTCGGCATTTTTTCCGAGTTACCGCGAAGTTGCTCCACCCGGCCCGGATTGTGCAACGGGGGAGGCGGCGGCGCGCTGCGCGCTCC
>VZRW01014014.1:91156-103156 GCA_013398125.1 Aegotheles bennettii
GTATCTCTCCTCGCGCAAGCGGCGCTCGAGCTGTCTGTCATCGCCGGTGTCACCGCCAGGGGAGGGCTGGCGTTCCCGCTCGCGTCCTGTCCCTGTCGGGCCACGCTGGGTACCGGGCATCGTCTGCCCCCGCGCTCGCCGTCGGAGCTGCTTCCCGCGCCTCGCGGCCGCTGTTCCCTCGCCCGCCCGGTGCCCGTGTGCCTGCGCAGCGCGGCGGGAAGTCAGGCGGCTCAGGCGTTCTCCCGCCGGGAAAGCAGCACCGCCAGCGCTCAGCCCCGAGCTGCCGCGGGTGCGGGGCGAGGGGCGCTGCTCGGCAGAGGGCCCTGGAGCGAAGGGGTTTGCACCTGTCCCCGTGGTGCTGGCGGTGCAGTTGAAGGTCTGCGCTTGCCTGGGAGAGAAGCAGCGTCAGCGGGGAGTGCGGGGCTGGTGGGACTGGGAGCGGTGTGTTGGTAGCGTATGGACACGCACCTACACCAGAGCGAGTCCCTGGGTATAGGGGGAAAACGCCGGCAAAGGGAAGAGGCACAGGCTGCCAGCACAAGGGCCGGGGTTGTCAATTATTACTTAACTTGCAGTGATACCTTCTGCCACACTTCCAGCTCCTGAAGGCTTTTTATTCTGTGCAGCACAGGTCAGCAAATGGCTCTCAGCTAGGCCCTTTTTTTCCTCAAAATAATAAACTGTGTAGGTTTCTATATAGTTGTGTACGTGGGGAAGGAGTCCTACACCACCGTGAAGTGACAAGCCAAGATGGCCAGGCTGCCTTTCTGGAGGGGATGTATTAATAAACACAGCATTTGCTGTCCCGGGAGGATGGCATGTAATTAACTAAATCATTGCACTGAGCCCAGTTTGCATTCATTATTGTGCTTTTATTGCACTACTGGTGGTTTTTTGCTATCTAGGATGCTAATTGTCACTTGTCTGGAGAAGGCAGTATATTCAGAAAACCTGACTCTCTAAGAGAGTTTTCAGTAGGAAGCTTGAGAACCGCCTGCAGTGAATTAGGGGAGCAATGCTTTTTTTTATTTTAAAAATAATACTGTAGTAGCACTGCCATAATTTCTTACCATTCATATCGCGTTCATGCTGGAAAGAAAACAATGCCTTGTAAAGTCCAGTTACCCTTCTGTGATACCTAAACCAGGCCTAGCAACTTCCTTGTGCAGTCTTTGTTTTCTGCTTATTATTTTAATTGTACTGAACAGCATATTCAGGAAGTGTAGTCTCAAACTATTTCATTAATGTTCCCATCATCCTAATCAAGAATATGGCTGAAAAACACCTTGCTGTTCCTGGCCTGCTTTGGGTTACGGATGCTATTAAACTACTCCAGGTAAGCAGCCTGTCTGTCTTTCTGTCACAGACATCTTCCTCTGCCTGTAAACTGCTAACAAACTTCATCTCAAGACATTCAGGTACTTGACAGTATTCCAGTTCTACATTTTTAATTATTATTTGAGATTAATGACCTCTAATAATGACTCCATATTAAAAGTTTTGATCTGGCTTGCGATTTGCATTTTACTGTATAATGAAAGGAATGAAGAACAGCACAAACATGCTGCTGACAGTGTGTAATTTTCTCTGCTAATTTAAGACAACTGGAATAGTTAATCTGGTAAATCAAGTTTTGTTTGTGCGCCTTTCAATAGTCACGTGTTAAAATCAGTATGTCTGTTAGCATTTGACCCCAAAGAGAATTTAAAACAGCTCTTGTTTATAGCCATTGCTCAGAAACAAGTTTCCAGGTTTTGTTTTAATATACCTGTGTAGAGAAACCCTTTCCTTATGCTCACTGGCCATTTTTTAAAAAACAAATATGTCAATTTGCCATACGCCGCAGGTGTACTATAACGCTACTTGCACAGATACCTCATTTTGGAATATAAAATGCAAGAGGCACAGGTGATGGTTACTGAACATGGGCGTTGCAACTTTTTGTGGAACTACCCATTCTATTTGGGTTTGCTTCACCTTAATTTGATTTTTGAAGCTAATGCTCAGAAGTGGCTGAATAGAGGTACTACTGTGTCTAATCCTCATACAGCGGTGGAGTTGGGTTAGATTTTCAGAGGTTTACTATGCAAAATAGCTCAGCAGATGTGGCATGGTAATAAACAATTTGCACAAAAATACTGAGAACAGACCAGCTCACTTGAACTCCATCTTTGAATTTTGTTTGTTTTTTCAAGTATGGCCTTAGAGAGCCCTGTGCAGCCAAGTGGTCAATAACCTCTGAAGGCTGAATTTGCCAGCGCCAGCAGAGCAAACACGAACGGAGACTGCCTTGATGTATTGCTGTAGCACATCCCCTGTAGAGGGGACTTAAGGGAAAAGCAGCCCGGCCTTAGTTTAAAGATTAGTGTAGCTTGCTTGCACATCAATGTCAGTTTTCACTTCCACTTGCCTGAGATCAGCCCTTCTTGCATTTCAAACATGCTTCGAAAACTGGAACAACCAAGCAGCGTTCCATACAGGATGCTTCATGTATCTGAGAGGAAAGGGAGAAACAAGATGCAAAATATTTCCAAAAAGATCTTCCTTTTTAGGGAAAAAAAATTACTTAAACAAGACATCATTCTTACTAGTCCATTGAGTTGATCATTATTAGTTCCTGTTTGGAGGAGAAAAAACACAACAGATTCTGCTGCTGGAAAACAGTGCTGGGGAGATGAACAACAGCTTCTCTATGTTTGCATGTATTACCAGGCCTCAATTTTCAGCATCCTGTCCAACTTGTTTTTCCTTTAATTATCATAAATCAAGCTGCAGTCAAATCCTTCTTTCATTTGAGCAAAACACCTTATTTGAGACCCTTTTGATTCAGTTGAGACCACAAAGAATAAGATCACAAAAGAAAGCTGATGAAATGATTGTTGCATTAGCTTTTTTTAACACAACAAACAAAAAGGCTGAATTTGCCCACCCAAGTGCCATTACAAGATTGTGGAAAAAAAAAAAAAAAGGCTTGGAGGTGTCATTTGGTTTCACCTGATACGTGTTTTAAATATCAAAGACCAGCAGCTCTTTTTTGTGTAGCTGGGGGCTTCTCCCCTTCAAGAAGGATGGTGAGGTCATAGTCACAGCCTTTGTACTTCACGCTCAGTTCCCTGGCTGTTACATCTGGGATCATTACTTCTGTTAGGAAGAAGAGGTAGCAAAACCCTTTCAGATCTGGAGTCCAGCCCAAGGTCAATGTTTTAGGCAGCAGTTCGCTTTCTAAGGAATATTAGATAAAAGGTAACATTTTGTCTTGTATTCCAACTTGGCAATTCTTCATCTCTCATTGTTTCTTCAACAGCTTCTCTGACATTCTCACTGAAACAACTTCTAAGGTATGCCACATGTTTCTTTTGTATAGTCGTGCTTTTTGTTTCACTGCTAGGTCATGGGGCAAAACACTGAGCCCCTGCATTAATCCATTTTAAGTTGTTGCTGTTCTTTGTTGTAAGATCTAACATTTAAGCTCACATATGAGTCCCAGTGAAAAGCTGGAAAAGCTGTTGAATGGCATGCTAAGGTTTCATGGCTTGCACAAGGTCATGTGGGATTCATGTAATTTCATACATACTTGAGTAACTTACACTGAGATCAACAGACCAAAGTTCTCCACAAAATCTTCCAGTCTTCAGGATTTTGTTTAGCACTTCATTCCTTAGCACTTTTTTAGCCTCATAGGGACAACATGTTTTCTTTCAGTTAAAGATTTTTCTCTACTCTTGAAATCTACAGGAAATAGGAGCTATTTTACAAGAAGAAAGTTTTGACAACATAGAATTCATTATGTTATTTTCACAGATCTAAACAACGAAATCTCTGAAAATTGCTACAGGATATTTATTAATATTCATAGAGACTGGTTTTTTTCCAACAAAACTACCATTTGATCTAAATGAAAACAATATTATTTCCAAGTCAGCAGCAGTTTGTGCCAGCAAGAATGTTTATTTTCAGTGCTGATTCAGCCCTATGGATATCGAAGCATGAAACTTAGATGAGCATGTACACAGTGTAATTACAAAGCCAATTTTGAAAGCCAAAAATTTTTGTTGTAACGCAGTTACTAACTACCTTTGCTTTCTTCTTTTGTAGGAATTCTTTACATTCCTGAATAAACACAGATAATACATACATACATGGCAAAATAGCATCTTAAAATAGGGGTGAAGTGCTGAGCAATTAGTCACAGTTGCTAAAATAAGGTAACACGGGCTGAAGGTAAAGCTCCTCTCTGGAGCAAATCAGAGTTTTATCAATTTCAGTAGGCTGGGGTATATCAGTTGGAGATCTCTTCAAAAAAAATATTTAATTCTGACCTACTTTACCCCATCCATTTGGAGGTGGTTGCTTTTCCTTGTTATACCTGTTTTTGACCCCTCAGGCTTCCTTCAGACTGCACGCTAAGTCTGTAGGAGCTACACTGTTACTGAAAATGACCAAGCTCATAGAGCAGTTTTCAGCAGTCTTCATTTGGCCTATTGTGTTTACTAAATGAGACATCAAAGGTCTCTCTGAAGCACTTTCAAGATACGTCTATTTTTATTACTTTGATGTAATTGATTACTAGTCAGATTTGGACCCTCCTAATTCGGTTGTTCCTCCAATACTTGTTCCAGGATGCAAATACACTAAGCAAACCACAACCTTTGAGGAGTGTTTGGGTTTAACAAATGATTTGAGCAGTGTACCTAATACACTGTAAAAGTTGCTAGTCCAGATAAAATGTTAAGGATTGAAGTTAATTATTCTAACAGGCTAGCTAACGTACTTCACAGGCTCCCTAGTATAGCCAAGGCTGTCAGACTTCACAGCATGCTGCATTGATTGATTTGAAGCATAGACTTCCATTCATCTGGCTTGCTATATACCAAGTACAGTTTTCATGGTTTGATTAGAGTTACAGGGAATTAGTTAGCTTGAGCTAATCAGGACACTGATTAGCTCATATACTTTATACTGAAGTATAAACCACCTTTTATCTGAAGAGGTTTCCCCACAGAGATCAGCCAGTTTTCCAGAAGACCTGGGGCAGGGACCGCCTCTGAGTTAGAAGCCCTAGTACCCTTGACTTCCCAAGTGGTCCACAGCAAACTACCTTTCTTGACGACTCCCCTTTCTTCTGAGGCAGTCCTGCTGGTGAATCGTTCAGGTATTTATAGCTAAGTAAACATTACACTTCATCAGAGGTAGCAGGTTGGCTTTCTGTCACTCTTCATTTAGAGTTTTTTTTTTCCTTGTAGAACATTCTTTTTTTTCCCCCATTCAGTTTTATGCAAAATAATGCTGTGTTTCCCTGGGGAAATTATTACATCGTCTTGTATACTGCAGTGTTTTAATTGTTTGACACTGCAATTTTTTTTTACTTTTTTTTTTGCTTTGGATATTGGGACATCATCTTAAAAAAAACCCCAACACTGAAAAATACTGACTTAAGGAATTGCTAGTGGGATCCAAAATACTAATTTTTTCAGTCATAGTGATTTAAATTCAAGTTAACAGGGAAAAAGATACATTCTTAGTCTTTCCTATTTGGTGGCCTATGCTGAATGATTTTATGATCTCTGTTTAGCTCCCATATTAGAAAAACAAACACTACTGCGATTAGGCATGGAGGACTCAGGTACTTGGAGCCTAAATGCTTACCCTTACATTGTTCAGGATATTTGACAGTATCAAATCATATTGGACAGGCAATTTGAGGGACTATTTGCAGCATCCTTTTCTACATACCTGTTTTCTGAATAATTACATTTTTGTCCCTGAAGGTCTCAAAATAATTTTCATAATAGTGTAAAAACACCTGAATAAAAATAATTAAATTCCTCTTGGGGAAGCACTTTAAAACATTTTCAATCATCTTAACAAATTAACTATAGACACCTATGACAAGACTAATTTTCAATGACAGACTCACTGCTCTAAAAAAGAAAAGGCACTATGATCTTTTCCTAGTTTCCAAAAGCACTCTCCTAGTGTGTTGTTCAAGATTAATGCCTCTTAATTACCATGTATTTATTTTCATTTATTTTTTACCTTTCACAGTCATTAGGCTTACATTTCTTGTAAGTTTTGTAAACTTTGAGGTAATATGTTTATAGTCTACTTTTTGAGTTAGTTGCTTTCTCTGCTGATTCAAAGAGAAAAAAGAAACTGATTTTTAAAAAGTATTTACAGACCTTAAAGCTCCCTGTACTGGGGTGAAGTACAGAATTTATATAAAATTCTGGCAATATCTTGAAAAGAAGTGATACAAGTGATTACAAATCTTCTAGGGAATAGCCAGCTACCTAGATCTGGAAGTGCATTGTGCTATAGCTGACCTGCAGTCCAGAGGATAGGGAGTGCCTGGAAAAAATAGAAAAGAAAAAGCATTAGTAAGATAGGCATAAAAGAGTCTGTATTAATATTATTTACCTACTGTAAATGTCATTGCCTTGGAATCAAGATAGCCACTTTTTCCCTGCTTTCATCTCCATATATTTGTTGTCTGAAATTGAAGAGGCATGCTGTTTTGGGGTTTGGTTTCTTTGCTCCTCTTTATTCTTGTGAGATGGCAGAGAGGGAGTATGGGTTACTGTCAATGCCAGACCCGGCTCACCTTGAAAAGGGGGGACAGGCTCAGAAATCTCCACAGCACTGTTGTTACACAGCAGCCTGAGAAGGAACGATAAACTGACTGCAGTGTCAGTGAGCGTCATGACACAGGAAGAACTTAAGAGCAAAGTGCAGTCGTATTGCAGAGATCACGTACTCTGTCCTCGGTAGGGGAAGCTGGTAGTTCTGTGCTATAATTAGCCACTGCCAGCGAATGCACAGTACGTCACAGGAATTAGTCTTGTGGCATTCTCACCTTTGCCTTCCAAAATGAAGGAAGTATCTTTCAGTGACAGCTATCATGCCAAGGGAGTAAAGCATTAAGGGAACAAAAACCCCTAGATGCCTGGTCAAGGATACAGTCTTCACTGATAGCAAAGATCAGTGCAGTCTAAAAGGATAAATGGTCCCCTGCTGAGAATATATTGTCATATATATAGCTTTTTTCCCTGGAATTCCCATCATAAAAGAGCAGCTTGTAGTGTTTTGATAAAGGTTTTACTTCATATCTGTTTATTTAGCAACATGTACTTCCCAGATTACGTTGGTTTTGTCCTCTGTAGGTCCTTTAGCATAGGGGAGGATGTATCTGTTTTCTATCACTGCAGCTTCCTCCCAGGGGACAATCTTGGGATTTTGCAGCCTGGTTTATTGCAACAAACCAGGCACAACCTGCCACAAATCAGTAATGTATCTGTTTTTTTATGAACATATTAGTGAATCCTAAGGACACTTGTTCTGATTTAAGTAAAGCTGTTGTGAATTAGCAACTCCTTGGAAGCCAGTGAAGTTCCAAATCTGTGCAAGTCCATAATGTGACCAGCGATCAGATTAGTCTGGATTCCCATGAGCAGTATGTATTGGATCAGCCACCTAATGTGGATGGAAAGACTGGATGATTCACGTAGTGGGTCAAAATTTAAAACTAATTGCAATATGACATTTACTGTGTACTTTCTCATGCATCAATAGTATTACTTGACTGATGTTACTTACAATAGGTTTATGTCATGCAACTTGTTACTTTCTGTTTTAAGTAAAGGTGGTTGAAATCAGTAACAGTGTAACCGAGTAGATATTCATAATTTCATCTTGTGCTATTTCTGCAAATATTATAGTAGCTGTAGAAACCACTACTGTGGACTAGTGTTCACTATTGCATAAAAAGACAGTTCCAGCTTGGAAAAAACATACAAAGTAAGTAGAAAGTAACTGAACTTTATCTGGGAATATATAGGATGTTAGCACTGAATATACCTATTCTTTCTTGAGTTGGGGTTTTCTTCAACTTTGTTTCATACCCAACTCATGGGTAGCATTTCCCACTCCCCAGCAGTAGTAGTTAGGAGAAATTAAAATGTTAAACCTGTGGTTAAGAGATCAAAGCATGGTATTTTTGTAGAATAAATAAAAACGGTGTCTACTGCTCTGTTCTGTCATGCACAAAGTTGCTATTTGAAACTTGATCCAATTCTTAGAAATCTTGCCATTTTTCTTTGCATTCTTGTTTTCATTCTTTTCAGAAATTAATTTGCTACAATCTGTGACAAATAGCATCCTAAACTACATCAAATTTTAAAATTCAACAGTAATATATGCTATTAGTGTAGGACACTGCAGTTACTTAGGCAATTAGAATAGCATCTGCTTTCAAAACATAATAATTACATTGTAAAATTCTTGGATATGTTAGATTAGAGAGTAATATCATACTGATTTAGTAGGAATTTTATAATATGAAAATTATGCTATCACAAAAATACCCGATTGAATCTATTATGAATGTGATTTGTTTCCTTAACTCATTTTTCTCTCGAACACTTTGCCCACCACAGAATTGTATTTTCAGTAAACACCAGCAGAAGCCACTTCAGGTGCCAGGTCTTGCAGTCAAGTGAAAGCATAACAATCTCAGCCTTCTTCTAAAGGCAATTAAGCCTCTGGATGCAAAAATAAGAAATTAAAACCTAACCTGCATGTAATGGAATTGCAACTTGCTTGCAACGTTCATAAGCATAACATAGAGGAAAGTAACCGTATATATATGGTCTTATCATTTACATTTTTAAGCCAGTCTAATTTTTTTGAGATTCAATTATTTAATAGTTGGGTGCTGACAGGGCTGCATAACTAACTGATGCAGACATCACCTGGAATGAATCACAGTTCCTACAACTCTTATGGGGTATTTTGCTTGCTTTTGGGGAAGTGGAAGAAAGAATGATCTTTGCATACAGCAGGAACAGCAGCTAATCGAACCCCATTGTGAAATGATTTGAATACAATGGGAGAGACCGAGCTTCCTCCTAGACAGAGGCTTGTGTTTGCTGGTCACAGAGGCCAGGCCTTTAGTGGCAGCATAGTTTTCAGTTGACAACAGTACTTTTGCCTGCTGCAGATTATTCCAGGCGCTCAGTATGGAAAATGGCAATGCCAATTCCAAGAAAATGGTTTTAACAACACGAGACATCCTGTTGATAGAAAAGCTCAGCAAATTACTGTGCTACTTAAGCTTGTTTTAGAGATGGAAGGACCATATGTCTGCTACCTCAGAATCTTTCATCTTTTATCCTTACTGGTGTGTACTTGATAAAATAAATAATTATAATTTATAAATGTTCTTGCTCTCGTTCTTTTAGTGTTCTAGACAGACTGGTAAGTATTCTCTCATTTTACAGCTGAATTAAAGCACAGGGAAATTAAGCAATTTTTGAAGGGTAATGAGGAGGAACACAACCAGCTTCTTTTCACTTATGTTCAGTCTGTTGGACCAGGGCCAATCAGCTTGCGGATGCTGAAGGCATTATTTCTACTGTGAGCTGGACCAGTGCAGCTATGTTGTATTCTATCTTCACAGAATAAATTAATGAACCACACCACAAACTTATCTGCCATTCTCACCAAAGCATGCGTAGTAATAAGTTAAGCGATCTGGTTCTCTTTTGGTCTGTGTTTTGGCAATTCCACGTAAAAGACCAGAGTTAGCACTACATAGATCTCTTCATGTGGGCTCTATGCTCTGTCTTATCTGTAATGTTCTTGCTAGATGAAAAATCCCAGTGATAGAGAATACCTGCTGCTGAAAGTAATAATTGTATTTCAGAATTGGTGACCTAAGTTCTGTTCAAGTATCTATGATTGGGCTTTTTGTGCGGTTTTTATTACAGCAACTCCTACATATCTTACCCAATATCAGAGTTTCAGTGGCCAAGTTCAGCATGAAACACATAAGCAGAGGCAATGTCTACTTTTTAACAGTTCACAAGCTGAAGCTAAATAAGCAAGAATATTACTCTCCCCCCAAAAACTAGAAAATTTTCCAGATACCCAGCAGTATTGAGATTTGAGGCAAGGTTGAAAAGGATGCTGATAAAATCCTGAATAAGCAATCTGCCTGTGGAATAAGAACATCCATGTAGGGTGTTAAACATGTGTAACAGAAGAAAGATGTCACACCTTCCTGATGCTGACTGATTTTAACTTCTGACACCGTAATGTGGTCCCTGAAGATGGACTACTGCATAGACCCTTCCTCTCTTCTGCAGGACTGAGCAAGCCTATAGCTTACATGTTTTCTCTTAAACCAAACAGGAAGTCTGCAGCCAAGCTGGACATTGAACACGCATCTCCTGAGCTCCAGTTCAAACTGGCTTTCTAAATACCATCTTTTGCCTCCTCTTCAGCTGAATGAATCTCATTCGGGCTTAATTTTCTTTATAGTTTTTCCATTATCTATGACTTCAGCCTTTCACATACCAAAGCTGTTCATGACTCATGTCAACTGATATGTATGCCGACAGGCGAGGCCCAGTGAGAACAGTTCCACTCTGCAACATGTGCAGATTGTCTAGCAGTGTGCTGAGTGGAGTGCTGATCAAAGGCAGCGCAGCTGGGCTCAGGAGCTTCAGCAAAATGTCAGCTGTGCTCCCAATATCACAGCTAGCATCCAGAGAAAGCTGGAAGAGCAGAAGAAAGAGACGAGGAGGGAAGGACAGAGGCTGTCAACTTCAATGTGAAGTTGTTTGATTCAGAGCTGGAGGATTTACCTCATGTACCTTCAGCCTTATGTATTCTTCCCTCAGAAAGTTTCACAAACAAGGTTACATCATGACATCTGATGTGTAACCTTTACAGAATAATCAAGCATTTTGCTCTTTCATTATCTTGTCTAATAGCAGGAATTTGCCTACACAAGAAGGAGTCATCTTAGGACATCAGACATAGTCATTACAAGGATAAATTTAGGTGAGGTAGGGAACTAAGATACTCTGAGATCACAGGAATATTCTCACTAGCTAAAGATGATTCATCAGGAAATGTTAATGTAGTGTCACAGGTAGAAAAGCAATATTTAAGCCAGAAGCAGAAACAAGCTGGATTTGTTTGTCTAAAACCTAGCTTCCAGTAATTTTTTGCCTTAGTTCTTTATGCTGATTTTAACTTTTGGTTAAGATTGTCATGAATCAATCGTTAAAGCAAACTGGTGAAAGAGATCCAGCACAGGGCTTGTATATCCTAGTCAGTACAAGGCAAACATGACTGACAAGTAGATTCGGCCAAAGACAGAGCAGTGGGGTTCATCTGACTCAAGAAACTCCTTTAATTACTCTTTCATTGCTTTGCTCAACCCTATTAACTTACCCCAGAACCTCTTCATTACCAATTCTGGGCCGGTAGGAAAAGTGCCCAGTTGATATGGGCAGGTATGGTGTGGTTTCTGTACACTGAGGGAGAAGAGGGAACCGTGCTCTGGTGAAGGTCCCGTAAGGAAGGAGATAATCTTCTAGAAGGATTGTAGTGCTTCAGCTTTCCTGAAGATGCCTGTGCTCTCAGCTATGGCTATTGGCGCTTGATGGATTCACTCACAGTAGCAAAGCATCTTGGACCAAACGACCAAGGGACAACGCAAGGGTTTCCAGATCTGGTTGGGAATGCCTGCACACTTCCCTTTCTTCCACCTGGCTGCGCAGGGGCCGTTTCTGTGCTGAGATGGGCGGTCTCCTTGGCATGAGCTGGAGTGACATGGAATGCCAGGCTCGGGGGCTGTTGCCGGGCGGGCGGCGGGCGGGGGGGTTCCCCCTCAGCACCGAACCCCTCGGCGCTCCGGTGCCCGCCGCAGGACAGTTACGGTACCGCACGGAAAACATCGTTCACATGAGGAAAAACTTTCAGCCTTTCGCGTCGAAATTTTTAAGACTGTCACCATGAAACGCACCTTCAGCACCGCACACCGCTGACAGGTGACAGACAGCCTACACATCGTAACCCGCGCATTGTTAAGGTTGCGCTCCCTCACCTTCCTAGCTTCCTCAAGGGAAGCCTGCCCAGGCTAAGCGAGGCCCAAGCGACCAGCCAGACACCCCCACCGAGGAGAGCGGCTGACTCCGCCAGCCCCCGGCTGCC
>VZRW01014014.1:103759-141844 GCA_013398125.1 Aegotheles bennettii
TGCACCGCTGAGCTGCCCCAGCGGGAAGTGGCCGGTAGCGGCCCGAGTAACGCGGGGTGATGGAGCGGAGCCTCCCGGGCGTCTCGGCCCCAGCGTCTGCCCCGCGCTTAAAATTCCTCTCTGTGCAAACAGCAGCAGGGCAGAGGCCTCCCCCGTGCGGGGAGTGGGGTGTTCGCTGGGGGCCTGAACCACTGCCCGAAACATCCGCTGGAAAGGCTAAAGAGAGCGTCTGTAGCCATGTAAAGGAACATAAAAATCTGTTTCTGACAGCCTGCTGCATACACAGAGTCAGGGGGTTTTACATAATAATCTCAGTAAGCATTTTCTGGGTGAGGAATTGAAAATACCTATCCATTAATCGTAACCCTATCACAGAGCAACAAGAAAGAACACTAAACCCTAGCAAATTCTTTAGGTGTTCAGTGCATTTCAGTGCTTTGCAAACTGGAACTATCTGAGCACAGGCTCAGCTGTAATAATACAGGCAGAACCTCAAGTAGTGTCAAACAACAAGATTACTTTGGTGATAATAAATAAGAGGAATAACAGAAACTCCCTGGACATAGAAACAGTCTTCAAAGTGTAGAATCAACCCTAAATGCTTGCAGCACTAAGGTATGTGACTTTAATAGTGCTGGACAATTATTTAATTTAGAACAGTCACAATTTATTTATAGCCAGGTTTGAGTACTTCTTTTTCCAGCATGTTTATGCCGCTTGTAAACTTGAAGTTCTATTATCTTTTCCACCACAGAAACCTGTTTTAAATGAACTGTTCTTTCCCCACACCTACTCTCTTACCTGAAAATACTGTTAATTATATTTCCTTATGGCAGGGTGGTTGGACTTAGATGACCCTTAAAGGTCCCTTCCAACCCAAACTGATTCTATATTTATCTGTGATTCTGTATCTATGATTCTTTATTATCTGATTCTATATTTAACGAATAGAGAAATTCAGCTGCTACAAAGTTAGGAGGAAGAGGATACAGTAAGCTACAAAACAATGCAGCTTCTCATATTCCTAGTATTTGGCAATTTCCTACCTAAATTGTACTTAAAATTTGTTAAGATTAGTAATCCAGCAGTTCAGTGCCTTCTTGCTTCACTTGTCCAAACATACATTTCTGTAACAGGATTATTTGTGCAGTCTCTGTATTTATTCACACTACATGGTAGTAATATGATCTATTCTGAAAATCTCTCGTCAGAACTTTTTTTTTTAATAGACTGATCAACGGGGAAGAACTGGTTTGCTGTCATGTTATTTACCCCATTGACAGGTACTTCCTTGAATTTGGAGGGAGGGCAAGAAGCAAACAATTGAAACCTTAAGTGGAGACCAAGCATGTGAAGTATCAATAACAAAAATGTTAAATAAAGTTAAATGAAGGAACTGAGTCAGAAATTTCTTTGAGACCTGGTAAGATTTAATAAGCAAACTTGAGAAAAATCCACTGCTTCTAGTTCTTAGTGATTTATTTGACTGGTCTTGTGCTAAACACTCTAAAAAGGGGAAACAGAGGTATAATTAAAAATATGTAGCTATAGAGACAACATTTTTACACGTGTAAAATTTTTTTCAATAGTCTGCTAGACTAGATTAATATCTGCTGGATGCTTATATATCTTCCTCTTAGGCTGGATATAAATGAAAATGGAGGAAAAAACAGCAAAACTGTACATGGTGCTTAAAGTTATGGCATCAGGTAAATGCGATGTGGTGAGGCTTTTCAGAAGGAAATCATAGGATGCCACATCCTAAGCACCTAAATTTAAAAATTTCTGCACTCTTCTTTGCACTCAGCTGCTGTCTGTCTGAAGTGTCATCTCAGAAAACTAGATTGCTTCAGCAAGTGCTGCCTGTCGTATATTGTTGTTATGGTCTTAGTCTGACCTGTCCTAAAGTCATAAGCCTTTAAGAGCAGGGAATTCCCAACTCTAGGAGTTACTTTGCAGCAGCAATTTACAGGATAGTATCTATTGACTTACCGCTAGTGAAAGACTATTAGACAATAGAGATGATTAGATTAATGTTGTGAATAATGGGTCTAACAAGGTACCTTTTCTGGTGGGCTCACTTATCAGCTGAGTCAAGAAGTTATCTTCCACAGAGAAGGGCAACAAAGCTGGTGAGAGGTTTGGAAAACAAGCCTTATGAAGACCGGCTGAGGGAACTGGGGTTATTTAGCCTGGAGAAGAGGAGACTGAGAGGAGACCTTATTGCCCTCTACAGCTACCTAAAGGGAGGTTGTAGTGAGGCTGGTGTTGGTCTCTTCTCCCCAATTGCTAATGACAGGACGAGAGGAAATGGCCTCAAGTTACGTCAGGGGAAGTTCAGGTTGGATATTAGGAAGAAGTTCTTTACTGAGAGGGTGGTTGGGCACTGGAATGGGCTGCCCAGGGAGGTGGTGGAATCCCCGTCCCTGGGGGTGTTCAAAAAACAGGTTGATGAGGCACTTGAGGCCATGGTCCAATGGTTAGGAATATGATGGAATAAAGGTCGGGCTTGATGACCCTGGAGGTCCCTTCCAACCATAATGGTTCTATGATTGTTTTTTGTGTTTACTACCACTACAAATTAAAGGAGCATATTCTCCGGTAAATCATATAGCAAACATGTCAAGCCCTTTTTTTTTGGAAGGTGAAAAATAATACCAATCTCAAAACATTTAAAGTGCATCAGTATTTGTCCTTTGGTGGCATCTACTGAACTTATTCAGGGACCAGCACTATAAAACACTCCCTACCATAGACCTTGTTCATGAAGGTAGGCCAGCACCCAAATCTGAAACAGTGCAGTCCTTTTCTTGTTAGCTCTTCTATTGTGTCTGTAAACCATTAGCTTCCAGGCAGATGCAGTGTCAGTTCCTGTAGTGCATCAGTTGTAGAAACAACAGACTAAAACTATAGGGTATATATCCTTTTGTATAGGGTATTGCATAGTGTGCTGGTTAAAAATCTTAAGACACCTGTTGTCTGTTGTGACCTCACCAAATCACAGCGGAAAACTGCTGGCTTGGAGAGAGGAAGACATTAACGTGCAGGGCAAAACTCCTGAAGGTAAAAGCAATGAGGGAGGAAGGAAAGAATATTTGACCTTGGGTTTGAAAGGGGGTATCTGAATTGTAGCACTGCTGGTGCTCAGAAGTCTCTTTCAGTTTCTTGTCGTAGCTGCTTTACCCTTCCCTTCTCAAGTTCACTGAAATGAACAGTGTTGTCTCATGCTGGTGTTGCTTTTTATCCTGGTATGTGTCATTAAAACAGCGTGGACGTTCACCTCAGAATAGCATGTGGTCAGAATTTCAAGGCTTATGTAAGAATCTAGGTGCCAGGCTTCTCTCCATAAACATGACACAGTCCTGTGTGGGCTGTCTTACACTTGGCCTCCATGTTAAGAGGCACTTGAATCTAACAAGCAGCCAGGCAGGAAGAGGACAGTTCTGTGGATCGTCTTTTACAGTACTGAAGGAAAGAAATGTGATACCATGATAACAGAGTCTTCAGAACCCATTTGAACCACTAATTTGTCACTTGCAGAATGGCTTGCTAACCTATGCATAGCTTTGGCTTTTAATTTATTTAAAGTGTGCTGTGTCGCTAAAAGGACTGTCACCTCTCTACTTTCATACCTGCTGAATAAACTAATAGACATATTAAAGTGGTATATAGAGTCCTTTGTGTTTAGTTTGTGTAGCAATGAGAACACCCTTAAGAGACCCAAGGAAACAACAGAAAACAGACTAGAACTTATTAGTTCTATAGAGAATGTAATTGAGTAATTTGAATTTGCATTAACAATTTCATCAGTTCAGAAAATATACAATCATAGTTCCAATCTTAGTTTGACCAGTAGCTAATACTTGTTAAAATCGTGGCTTGTGGTTGGAGCTGTTACTGTAAGAAGCTGCTTTTGGGTCTGTATGGGGTCACTTCTGCAGAAATTAGCTAAACCAAATAAAATTGAAAGATATCAAAGGAGTAGTTGGTGAAAGACGAGCAGGGACCACTTGCTTTGATTTAACTCCCAGTGACTGGCCAGTCCCTTTTCTGTTCACAGTGTATGTATTTCTTATTTTTTGGACTTGCTACTGTTGGACTAAAAGTTAAGACAACCTTTCCTCAAAAAAGTAACTGTGGCCTCAGCTTCTTGGAATTCTCTGGCATTCCTGTTTTGGTGATATTCCTGATACTTTCCAGGACTTATCTTTGGGATTGGCCTCTGTCTAACTCAAGTCGTTTGAAGACTAACCTCTTCAATATTCTACTCTCCATTTCTGGCTCCAGAGACTGGCTCTTCCCATGCAGCAGAACTAATAAAGAATCTCCAGAATCAATGTAATTGCCGAATTCTGAGTTATCAGCTGTGAAAATAAAGTCTTGTGAATTGCCTTACGTCTGCTTCAGGAAGGTATGAATGGCTTCAAAAACACAGAGCCGTTTACAGTTGTAGGAAAATACCATTGCATTAGTTTGAGTAAAGCTTTTCTCCCATCCTTGTGGCTCTTGTGACTTTTTTACTTTGTGACAGTATTTTGTTTCCCACGCACTAGAAGCATGGTCATGTTGATTTTTCAGTCTAAAAGTATGAGCTTCTGGCAGTCCTTTGTAACAAGTCAGTTTATGATTAGTGGACACATTAGTGTAAGTGGGAGCTTTCCGGAGGCCCCCAGATTAGAAATATATAAAAAATAATTGGCTAGTGAGGACAAAACTCTTTATCAGCAGTTAGCATGATACAACTATTAAATAACCGCCGTGATAAATACAATCCTTACTATTCCTGTTATTTTCTAATTTCCTTTCTCAGAGGTTACAGCTGTCATGTTTCTGTTTCATTTGGATGAACCCATAGGGTTATGAGTCTCCCATAGACATGACTAATGTTCTGATTTTGATCTTGTATCAGGGAGTTTGAAGCTGTATTGAGATGCCTCTTGCTGTTTAATTGCCGGTCTCTTTTAACAGTGTTTATTTCTGATGCGAGACATTTCCTTTTTGTGTATCAATCTTAGCCAGCTGTATTCATCACACACTTGATAGGTGCCCTGCTTCTGGTCACGGTGCACCTGTTGTAATGTCTGTTCTGTCTTAGTAATTCAAAGGAAGTTTGTAGAGATCCACCTCTCTGCCAACAGTCAGGTTAGATACTCAATTTGGAGATTTTTTTTCAGTAACCAAATATCTTTCCTCTCTTCTAAAGTAAGTTCTAAGTCGGTCCTTCACATAAAGTCAGAAAATGCATTTGGATTCTTATTGATGGGGTGTTCTAGAACAGTAATAGAAAAGACAAACAGGCGCTACTGTCCAGGAAACTCAGTATTTTGTGTAACTGAAAATGTTCAAGTATCTCAGTGTTAATTATTATTTTGGGCTTACAGTTTGCTGGGGCAATTGAGAAAAGAGTAACAGATTAGTTTATTGCAGTGACTCTTAGCAAATTTTGTCAATTGTTGTGCACAGGGACTGCTGCAACTGCAGGTGTGGAAAGACTACTGAAATTTCTTGCAGTGCCTTTAGCATTCATGCAGTTATGGTGCATTCCCAGATAAATGCAGTAAGCGTGGTTTGCACTTCAAAGGCTGTAGAAAGTTCAAAGAACATAAAACTAGTCCCACAAAGTATTTTCATTACATGGTATACTTCCAGAAAATTCAAATTATTAAAGAAAAAGCCACCATGTTCTAACTGTAAAAATATTAGCAAGAACAGGTGTTCCATTACTACAAATAAAATCAAGCTATGCTGAATAAGGTGATTTCTGAGAGCTACAACCTACCTAGCATCCTTAGCCTGCTCTAATTGCATTTCCATTTTGTACATCTTAATCTCGAAAACCAAACTGTAGAACAAAATGTTGCTATGTTCTGTTCCTAAGTCATTTAAAAGAGGAACTTGATTACAGTGCCTTGCCTTACAAAGTGCTTGTGCGGCTATTTGTGCTCCAGCTCGTTGCACTTCTTTGTTTCTCATTTTAAAATATTTTAAAACTCTTCCATTTCTGTGTGTTTAGATTTAACATATTCTCTAGAAAAATGCGCTCCCTTTATTGCACCATGGTACTTAAATTACACTGGAGTATCGTCACAGCGTGTTTTGCTGGAAAAGTGGCTCCACCTTCAATATATATATAATCTCATGCCAAATACTGATGAATTTCTTAACAAGTTCAGTAAGTCTGTCTTTCACCAGTGTGCCTAGAAGATGTATAATGATGTAGGAAAGCAGCCAAGTCTGCAGAGGATACTTGAATCCCTTAACGGTACTTAAAAGAAGTTCCTCAGCTTCGTAAAAAGCACTTGTCTGTGGCTTGACTTTCCTGATCTCAAGACTCTTTCTCTGTGTATTGTAGAAACTGGTTGCAGATCCCTGAGCTAACAGAGCTCTGATAAATAAAACCAGAAAGATTGGTGAAGGTTTTGTTAGTGCTTATCTAATAGTCTGTATTGTTTCTACCCAAAGTTTTTTAAAAAACTTGGAACAAATAAAAAACAAAATAAGCAATTAAAATTGTATTATAAAATGTACTGAATAGTTCTTCATATACAGAATGTAAAGATAATTGGCATTTAATATACTTACTGCATGTAATAGGGATGAGTTTGCTAGTACACAGTGCTGGTTTACCTCAGGGGAGCAGAAGCCGTGTAATTTTAGGGTTCCTCATTTCAGTACATCTTCTATTTGTTTTGGATTTATTCGCTTCCATTGAGTCATCTTCTAGAGTCCTAAAGTTAAACTTCAGATGACATTCCAGGAGTGAAATTTTTACCTTGGCTACAGTAAAACCCAGGTTTTAATCTGGGTCTTCTTTCTTCTGAAGATTTACCCACAAGGTCTTATTTGCCCTGAGAGCCTTGCTGACTGAGCAATCTCATTCCCTACCCTAAGCTTAAGTAATTTGAGAGTAGCTGATGCTGCAGCATACTGAAGTGGTGTCGAGAGCCAACCTAAATTCCACCTTTCTTTAGTTTCAGAATGGCTGCGGTTATTACCTTTCCTGGGTGTTCTGGCTTTGCTGGGTTACCTCGCTGTTCGTCCATTCCTCCCAAAGAAGAAACAGCAAAAGGATAGCTTGATTAACCTCAAGATCCAGAAGGAAAATCCAAAAGTAGTGAATGAAATAAACATTGAAGATCTGTGCCTCACTAAAGCTTACTGCAGGTGTTGGCGTTCAAAGACGGTGAGACACTTTGTGCTACTGTAGGATTAGAGATTGAAACTTGCATATTTCTGTCAGTGCTTTGGTGATGAATTGCTACACGTTGACCTGTTGCTTTTCTCTGGAGGTGGAGTATGTTTCCGGTTTTTGGGAATGGCAGACTTATTTTTCCTTCACTGTAAACCTGTCTACATGCAGAAAGAAACTGCAGGAACTTGTAAGAAACACAGGAGGGTTTTTCTAGGAACACTTACAGAGTGACCACCTATGAGTAGATTAAAACTAAGCAAGCCTTGTTTAATATTTGAAAATATATTGCAACTAATTAGAAGTATAACTATTTTGCAAAAATAATGCTTAGAAAGTTGGTCATATTAAAATGAAAGCAAGTCTGGACCTTTGTTTGTGAGGGAGAGCATATCCCCATCTGGTCCAGAGCATCCAGTAGATACCTGGTTTGGATAGTCTTTATCCCCCAAATCAACTAGATATACATGGGTATTTTTCATCTACCCTCAATTTCTTTTGAATATCCTGACTGCACTCTGGTTTTGTCCTTTGATCTGAATGCTTTCCTGTTTTATCTTTCCTGTTTCCTGCCCTGGACCTAGGAAAACCTATTAGCTATTCTCCCTTCAGACTAAGCACTTCAGCAAAGTATTTCACCTTTCCTTAAAGCAGTAATTTCTGGTTGCAAATGATTGAATCTATTAAGAGCACTTTTACTAGTTCCACAATAAACCTTAAACCATTTGTGGCTGCAATGGCTGCTTTGCTTGCTGTTCTTTCATGGAGAAGGCTT
The DNA here is from genome assembly GCA_013398125.1 of Aegotheles bennettii. NCBI lineage: Eukaryota > Metazoa > Chordata > Aves > Caprimulgiformes > Aegothelidae > Aegotheles > Aegotheles bennettii. The sequence continues at coordinate 111,724 of VZRW01014014.1, forward strand.
TGTCCCTAACTTTGTGTGTAAGAAGAGCTATTTTAGGACCTCACAAACTTAGTTACCTGTTAGCAGTGGTTTTTTTCCCCAGTGATGTGTGTCCTGTGTCTGGTAGGAGACAGGGATTTTGATGTTGAAATGGAACATAGTAGGAGAAACTAGCAACAGTATAAAAGTGCTCTTGGCATAGGAAGAAGTATAAAAATCACCATGTGACTGGTGTACAGAGTTATACTAATTTTTCATGTATGTTTTCTTCCAGTTCCCTGTCTGTGATGGCTCCCACAACAAGCACAACGAATTAACAGGAGATAATGTAGGTCCACTAATACTCAAGAAGAAAGAAGTATAGCAGATGCTTAATCCACTAGATCACAACTGATAAATACTCTTTTTATATCATTGTAGTTACAAAGGACAGCATTTTATTATGTGATTGGTAAGATTTAGTCTAATGATTGCTGTAGATTTCTTTTTGGAATAAATGCATTTAGACAGTGCTAAATCTGCCACTGTTTTGATACTTTATTCTGTGAAGAATTATGTCTGCTTTAGTCACTTTACAGTTTTACATCTCTGTAAATAAGTTGTTTATTTCAACAATAAAATTACTTCCTACAGTTAAACCTTTTTTGTATTAATATACAGTTACAAAACTGTCACTGTTTCCAAGGGACAGAAGTGAACTTTTCTGATGATTTTGTTCAGCTGAAAAGCCATGTTTATTCTGCTTTTCAGGAGCATTTGTTGCTCCCACAAAGCTCCTCTAAAAGGAGGACAACAGTGTAAGGTTTAACCTCTTGATTCCATCTCTAGCACAGCTTGATTATGTAAGAGAAGATTGCTGCTAAACTATCTACAAATGTGTCTATGTAATAAGCAGGTGTGTTTTTTGTTTTTGCTGTGTCTATAGGAGAATGGAACACATTTGTAGTATGGGCCTGCAATAGCACCACTCAGTAGCAGTTCCTTTGTAGGAAGAACATTTTAGTAACTTCCACAAGATGATAAAAAAATGAAGATCACAAGCAAGAAAAATGACCTTTTCCTTGCATTTCAAAATCTATCAATACTGTCTGTCATGGCCACATAATTTTCTATATAAAATCTTGAATTTACTCATTGGTTCAAATTATCTATCTGAAGTCTATGGGGATAGATAGCTAAGAACTGGAGTGTCTGCAGAGCCCTGTATCTCAGCAGCAATTGAGAGAGTTGAACCAATTACCTGCCAGGATGTGCTTGGTCATGCCTTGCACTGGATGACTTTTCTAACCCAACTTTGAGGCTCCACACAAAGGGATAAATTTGCCCCTAATGCTAGTAGAGACCAGGACTGCAGCAGTAGACTAGGTCTTCACAGTCTTGATGCAGAATTAGGGGAAGATGAACTTAGTATGTCATAGAATCATAGAATCATCAAGGTTGGAAGAGACCTTCAAGATCATCCAGTCCAACCACCTACCTACATCGCCACTAAACCATATCACCCAGCACCACATCCGGACACCTCTTGAACACCTCCAGGGATTGTGACTCCACCACCTCTCTGGGCAACCTATTCCAATACTCAATCACCCTTACAGTGAAAAAAATTTTCCTAATGTCCAATCTGAATCTCCCCTGCTGCAATTTAAAGCCGTTTACTCTTGTTCTTTCACTATGGGCACAGCAGAAGAGACTGACCCCCTGCCTCACTACAACCTCCCTTTAGGTAGTTCTAGAGTCATGTATGACATGCTTTTTTTACTCTACAAGAACAGTAATGTTTACCTTTCTTTTGATTATGAATTTGAACAATAGTTATAATAGACTACAAATAAACTTGTACAGCAAATATATTTAGAGAAAGGTGTGTGACTTGTGGTAACTACTGGATGAAGTAAAGGTAATTGAAGTGCAGCTGGCACAAAATTTGGTCTCTTGCACTCTATTTAAAAAGCAAAATGGAAAAAACTATCATTCACTGTTTTGTGGCTAGCTGTATTAGTCTAAGTTCCTTAAAACACTCAATTTGGCTGAAAAAAGAGAAATAAAGCAGTGATTATAAATACATTATCACCGCATCCCCTGGCCTGTGTGACTCCCTGCTTCCAGATAGCCAGTTTCTGTCTTTTCCCACATGCTGCCTGCTGTAACTGCCCACTGTTCACCGCCAGAACATGCTGTGCCATCAGAGCCTTTTGCAGAGGTTCTTGTGAACCTTCTGGAACCACACGCACATACTGTGCTCAGTACTCTCCCACATCATGCCTGCGATTATGTCTGTGTGACAGCGGGGCTCCTCTGGTTATAGTTTACTGCACATTGTGCTCTAATTTTATTTCCTGCAAAAAAGAGACTGGCATGGATTAAGGACTTTGTTGGCTTGAATTATGGCGTTATTCATGAATTATTATATCATGAATTGTATGGCATTTTGTTAAAAGGGAGGTGATCTTAAATGTCATGACTTCACTCACATAAACTCTAATAAAAAGTGAAATTGTATCTCTCAAAGTTAACTGCTATTTAAAACCAGCTAAAATTGTCATCATACTTATTAAAAAAACCCAGGTTCTTAGTCCTGATACAACATTTCTTTCCATGATAAGATGCAAATGCTTTGTTCATTTCTGGAATTCAAGGAGGGAAGCATTGTAAAGCATTCATGCTTTAAATAAATTTTATAATAAATAAAATAAATAAATTTTAGATCTGCAGGTCTATGTAATAGCTTCAAACCTTTTCTTTTGGAAGATTTAATAAGAGCTGGGGGAAATGGGCCTTGTAAGAAACATCAATATACTGTGGTTAGGAAAGGAAAATTGATTCAATTTAATGAACAAGATGACACTTCTCAGTGGTGTAACTATTCAAGCCCTCAGAATGGTGGGAGTGATCTAATGAATAAATTGTGAGTGCACTGATGTTAAGGGAACATGATAAATCCAATTTATGAGATGCTGTTATGATGGTGAGCAAGTATTAGAGGCTATCGTGAACAAGGGCTGTTTGTCAGAGCTTTGCTTGCATACTTCAGGTTGTTTTCAAATTTAAAGGGCTATAATCCTTACACGTCATGCTGCTTCTGTTATTAAACAGACTCCAAATTTGGCATAGTGATCCCTCCCTGCAGGAGGTTTCTACTTTTTATAAAACTTTATGAAAAAGTGAACTATATAAAGCTTCTACTCCTGTAAGTTTTACTCAAGTAAAATTATTTTATAGACAGTCACTGATGAATTGGACACCATATTTGCTCATCAGTTGGGTTTACAGACATTACCATTTCCAACTACAATAACCTTATATTAAAACTAACCCTATTTAAGTAACAGAGTGCCTCCCTTAGCCATGCAAAGTAGGCAGAATAGGCACAGAAGTCAGTGGCTGACACAATAACCACCAAGCACAGCACCCTAACTATTCATCAGTGCACAGCTGAAGAGCATCTTTCTTTCTGGTTAGGGGATAAACATGAACTGAAGACTATGTTCCTTAAGGAAGCAGAGAGAACAGCGGTATGTATAGTAAGAAAAATGTCAATGTACTTGACAACCGTTAGGGAAAAACTTACCGAAGCATTTCCTGGTATTTTTATCCCTGTGCTGGAATTGCAGACAATGAACCTTAAATATTTCTCAGGAAGCTTTCTTTTTGGCTTGGGGAGGAAAGCATATACAAAGGCACACATACTTCTCTGTGATTTATCCATATACAGAGACATATGGACACTGCAAATAATACAGTTTCAGATAGTTTTCTTTTAAAAGTTATTTTTGTACTGTTTTGTTTTACATATTAAAAGTGTAAAAGCTAAAATAGAATTAATTATTACTAATGCCAGAAATATCTAGACACATCAAATATATTCTATACAGTATCCTGTAAAATTAGTTCAGTGAACTGTAGTATAGAAATCTGCAGGGAGGTGTTGTCCACCTCCGTTACAGGCACAATCTAACATCCTTACTGGAAAATAACAAAATAAAATTAACAGTTTCTGAGGGATGCTGTACTGACTCCACGCCTCAGAATGGAGCTGGACATGACCTACTTGGAGATAGTTACTTGTATAAAATGTAGCAGAGTACGAAAGATTTGCTGGTATCTGTCAATGCTAACCCTGATATCAAAGCTTAAGGCAAGAGCAGGATTTTGATCAACACAGGAGGTTTACTCCTGGGCTTAGGACAGTCAAGGAGAAGAGAAAGGAAACTCTTCTGGGAATGAGAAAATCAAATGTGAACTATATTGCAACTGACTGCAGGAGGCATCTATATTAAATAAAATTAAGAAAACCACATTTGATTTTTTTGCTCCCTCTGACGAAATGTTTTGGCAAGATATTTGACACAGGCATTGCCAGTCATTACCATGGTCCACAGCTGCACACAACTTGTAATTTCTGGAAATACCCACAGGAGCCATGGGTATGTACTGAGGGTGCTAGAGCTGTGCCCTAAACACTGCTTCCTTGTGACACCTGCCTTCACAAAGCAGCCTCTCTGAAGGTAGGAGAGACTGAGGCTTCTTTTTGCTTTGTACCAGCCCCCTCAGCACTGCACTTTGAAGGCTGTTCATTTAAAGTGTATTACTTTCCTGCATCGGTCAGAGGTAAAAAATGCCCTAGTAAATCTGAAAGGCCTCCACTCTGCACAGTCAATCCAGCCAGCCACCTCTTGGTACAATGAACACTAACTGGCTGTATTTTCAGCAAATACCTGGTTTTCTTTGCTGCAGTTATCCAAATGCAGATGTGAGAAGGACCTAATCATGGCATTTTCTCAGCCGGGTGAGTATTAACTTAGGAAAAAGCAATAGGAGATCCCAGTTGACTCATGAACCTTGATTTGAGAAGAGGTCTGATGCTATTGCAGAGTTCCCCAAAAGGAGCTGAGGAAGAAAGGGGCAACTCATTGCCACCTTGGCCTTGGGCCTGTCAGGAAACCCCACCTGAGCTCCCGCCTCTGCCCCCTCCCCCCTACAGTGGCCAGCACCAGAACACAGCCACTCTCAGTGACTGAAGAGCTGGCTTCTCTCCCTTGGCATCATGTTGTATGAAGTCTGAGGCACACAGGTGGAAGAGCAGCCATCCCAATTCCATACAATCCTCTCCCAGTCCATATAGCCTTCCCCCAGCCCTCATCCATCCCATTTTCAAGCTCAATTCTTTTTTCTACCAACACCAGCAACATCTGTATTACCACAGTCCGTGATGGACCTAGCTGTCTCCAGCACATAAGTACCGCTTGCTGTTTCTAGCAAGACCAGAGTTGACAGTCCCTTGAACAAACAAAGGAGTGATGAAGAATAGCTATAGGAAAAGGCAAGTTTTGGAACCTGAAGGAGGGTCAACCAACCAACCCGTGGCAGGACTCATTCACTGTGTGTCAGCAGTCTCTTATTTAGAAGTTGCATTCTTTGAGCTGTTGAATTTGTCATCTCATGGCCCAGTTTCAACTATCAAGAAGTTATTCACATTAGTTTCCCTTTTCTTCTGTTTATATTCCACCTCATGACTCCACTCCATGCCTGAACAATTCTGATCTTCTCACTGGCCTCACACCCACACATTTCAAGTAACTGACTTCTCAGTGACTCACTGTCTGGGCCAGCCTATTCACTATATGTTCAGCTATTTCATCTCTTAAAAGGCACCATCAACACACAAAAATATTTTATAAAACTCCACCGGAGCTGCTTTTAAAATAGCAGACATAACTGATACTTGGTTTGGTTTCCTCCAGAAGGATTACAGACATACTGTGTTTACTCAACGGAAGTGTAAGGGCTGAAGGACCATATTCCTGTAGATGTCTGTCTTACGAAGGTTCACAGGCCTCTGCCTCTTCTCCAACCTCAGCACCTTCTTCATCCTTCTTGCTATTTGTCTGAGCCTTCTGCAAAAGTCTGGGCCCTGCCAAACCAATAACCAGGGCTCCAATTGGAGCAGTGATCAAGATAGCCAAGAATGCTACTGTCAGTACATCCATTCCATACTTTTCCAGTTGCTTATCCTGATGACTTCGTGCTGTATCCAGGGCAAGGGAACCTATTGCAGCCTGCAGGAAGGAAAACATTGCTGAGATGGAGCAAGTAACTTTTAGCACTGAAAGAAGGGGGAAAAGGGGACTAATCATCAGTCAACATTTAACATAAATTTGACATTTTTAGTACATTCAACCCATCAATTTCTGTAGCACATAGAAAAGTAAATGTTATATTATACCTATGAGAACAATATTCATGTGGCTACACTTCAAATTTCCTAAACTAATGAGTTTATCTGGGTGGTTCCCTCCTGTAAAGAACACTGCTTAGGTGCCATCTTATCCCCATTTCTGGAGGATGTGTATTAATGAAATGGTCCAGTATATTGTGTATTGCAGCTGTTAAAATGCCACGCTTTGAGAATTCATCTTGACAGCAGTCAGCTAGTAGTACCTTCTGAAATTTTAGTTCACAAATCTTGCAATAAACCTTGCCTGTTCTGATTATTGACTTTTGGTGCAAGTAATCATACTACTGAGGTGAAGTCTAAATGACTTAATGATCACTGAAATAAGGGAGTGGGAATGCCACCAGCCTGAGGCTTCTCTAGTAATATGGCTGTCAGACTACTCCTTACCAAAATGACCACAAACTGAGAACCCATTCTGAGCTTCTGGTGTGACTGTCCCTGGACACACTTCATGTGTAAGAAGGAAACACTTTAACCTGTGTTTTGAGAGTTCTCAGAATCTGTATGTATAGGCACAAGAACCTGCAATAGCTGAGAAATAGTTAAGTTTCCTATGGTATATGTACAATTTGCTGTCATTATTAAGAGTACAACCCAGGATGCAAGCAAAACACCTTCACATAGAAGGCTCTCCATGCACTTTTCAAGCAAACTTCAGGTGGTTTAGAACATGAACTGTCCATATATTACACTCTGCTGTTACTGAGCCTGATCCTCTCCCTGCTTACTGTTGTGCTAGTTATGAGGAGCTTTGCTAAGGACAATAGATTTAACCTAGAGTGAACGTGATCTTGGACTGTTTACCTGGACAGTGGCTTTGGGAATCCATGCCAGTGAGACAAATACTTTCTCCTTGAAATTAAACCCAGCAAAACACACCATCAGGAACGTCACTATGATTCGCATAACTAAGGCAATGCCTAATGTAGCAACGCAAAGCCCTGCAACAAAGACAAACACTTCTCAGTACTTTTGTGCATAGGTGCCTGAGGGGAATAAGCCTCCTAAAACTGAAGGTTTACAGTGGGGTTGTTTTTTGTTGTTTGGAGTTTTTTTGAATCAGCCAGTCTGCTTTGTTTTAGATTTCTTTATAGAGATTCTTTGGAAGCCAATAATGAAAGCTGGATAATTAGTGAATGGTCTTACCAACAGTTTCAGGCCTAAGAGACGTAACAGATACTTCTGCTCCAATTAAACCAAAAAGAAAAGGTTGAAAGATATTCCATGCAACTGTGATAATTTTTTCTACTTCCCTCTGCAATGAAAACAAAAATAATCCATAAATTCACAAAAATATAGCCAGGTAGACATATCATTTAATTAATCAAAGGACAAAGTGAAAATATATCAAGATTGTCCAGAATTGCTCCTTCTTCTTTGATCTTATACTAAAAGATTCAGAATCAGTTGTGTACCTTTCAAAGGTCAGAGTGTGTTTAGCTCTGCTAGTAAATCAATGCTTGCTGTCTCCAGAAGAGAAATAAAAATCACTGATATTTGAACAGTAACAAAGCAGTTTGCAGACAAGAGGAGGAAAATAAAACATAATTCATTTTCAGTATGTAGGAAGACATAATTTGAACAACTTTGCCCTGAAGTTTCTCAGCCTTTGGGAACTGCATGCCTAAACATGTTCTTTCATTTGTATCTGAGCAATCAGACCCTCAAAAGTTTCAGACATGACTCTGCTTGTGCTAGACTCAGTCAGAGGCCTGTCTCCATGTGAGCAGGAGCAAAGTTAGACGGAGCAAGTTTAAAATCCCATATTAGTAAAAAATATTGAACTTTCCAGTGCAATGTACAGTATAAGGGCAAAGCCATCTTGTCTCCTTGTGTTTCAACTTTACTCCTAACAATTTTCCTAGAACAACTGCTGCCAGGATAAACAGGAATCTTCCACTTATGTTCTCTCTGGGACTAATCCTGCAACATCTCTTGCTCTTCAGTCAACGGAATGGTAGATGACCATAATACAAAAACTTGTGCAGCCTTAGAGAGAATGAGGTGGAAATATGCAGACGTCCAAATATTTTTCTTTATTTGCCTCATGTCTCCTCATTATCTCACCCTTTTCTTTTGGGCAAAACCAATAATCATCTTTACAGATGTTAGCATTATTTCAGTCTGTTTACTGCCCATTTAACTATTCCAGAAATATGTACAATTTTCCTTGTTCTCTGTGGACAGTATTTGCCAAGTGATTGCCAGGGACAGTAGGAGGCAGTGGCCTTTGAGAAGCTCAGCAGGAAAACCTTGGTAATATATTGAGTATACAATATCTAGACATTTCTGACTGTATCTAATAAAAAAGAGCTATGGCATTTGAAATCAACATCCTTAATCCAAGAAGCTACATTCACTGATCAAAAGAATTTAAATTAAAAATTTATAGACTGCATATATTCTTTTAAGGTCCTTCCTTCTGAAATGGTTTAAAAGCTTTTCAATAGAGAGTTTTATCAGTTGTAATGTCCTTAAATCCCAAGATGGGTTTTTCTTCTTTTAAAATTGAACAATGTAATACTTTAAATAGAAACCCAGGTTTCTTTTTTGTTTTAAACTTGAGATCTTACTGAAGTCAGGGTCTAGATGGGGATAATAGTGCAGACTCTGCTATATCTGATCCCTTTTCCTTTCTTTTCTTCCCTCTTCTCCTAATGCATGTTTCAAGGCTACAGCTGTGGAGAAAAAGATGCCCTCAAAGCATTATGTGTAGGTGATATCAAGCACAAGAGGCAGTGAGACATGCCAAGGTACAGAAGTGCAGTGGGGCAGCAACAATAAAAGAATGCAGGCTTAGTAGCTAAGAGAATGTGACTAAAAAGCAGTCTTCTGTATGTTTTTTGTATGGCCTTATATCACCATTTATTTTGGGCACCCTGCTCCCTAATTTATCCAGAATACACTGGCTGGGATGTGGGAAAGATGGGAGGGGATTGTTAATTACTGTTTTCCATTTTACCCCCAAAAAACTCAGGGAACAAAACCTCAGGGTATTCAGGCCATGTGCACAACTGTATTTTGGACAACTCTTTGTAAATCTTACCATAAAGTGACTGTACAAGGTTATAGACACTCACAGAACTGGGACATTAAGCTTTGGATTCCTAGTCAAGTGCCTTGACAACTAAATCTCTTTTACATGGCTTAAGATGCCTAAGAAAATTTGTGAGCGTTTCTCTGTCAGTATCTTAGGCTCTATTTTGATATATATTTGCATATGTGATAACTTTCTGCCATGCTAAATGTTAAAGACTTCCAAAGTAAGCATAGAATTTTTTTAATCCATCCATCCCCTAAAGCTTCATAAATGCACAATTACTACTACTCCTGACAGAAATTCAAACTCTTCCTGTCAGGTTGTACATTCAGAGGAGTTTTGGTATGGTAAACATTCACCTTTTCATCAGACCATCCCACACCTGCAACAAAAGCTAAGACTAATGTGCAGAGCCCTCCTGATCCAGGGAAGCCAAAGTAGATACTGGCAAAAACAGCGAACATGGACATCCCAAGTACAAAATATGATCGTTTCCATGCCAGAGATGCCTGCAGCCAAGGAAAGAGACAAACAGAAAAGTAAGTTTATTTTAGAAATGGTGCAAAAAGATTACTTCTGTTAATTTTGAAAATAACAATTAGAAAATAAAAATTACTATTAACCATTGTGAAAGAATGAAAGCTTCAAGTGAGACTTGAACTGCTCAGGTGAGTTGAGGTTCTTTTTTGGACATTGATTCCTGAGAAATTTAAATTTTTGAAATTTAATATTTTATTTCCTCTGCCCATCCAAAATCTTATTGCCAATAGGCTTTTTGTACCACAGGGAGCACAATGCTTTATTCTAACAGCCCTGCTACAACTCTAATAACAGGATTTTCTACCTGTGCAATCAAGTACTAGAACAGTTTATCCAAGGAGATATGAAATCCTTGCCACTAGATGTTTTTAAGGAGAAGTCAAACAAAGGTTTGCCAGGGGCAGTCTAGTTTTATTTGATCCAGTCTCACAGCAGTTACATCTCTGCCTTTGATCCCCATTTCTATTTATCTGTTTAGCTCCTGTATCACACCTCTCATGTTATTTAATAAGAGGAAATCATTTGCTCCCACTGAGGCAATAGTTGCTTTGCAAATTGCCTTCAGTAGTCCAGAACTACTACTTTCTTCCACAATTTTCTCTTAATTGCTCCTAGATAGTAAATTCATCTACCACTTTAGATAAGCTTAATTTTTATTGGAAGTAACACATTCTAATTAGTGCTACTGATATGCCAAATCACTTAAAGCCTACAGTCTGTCTGCTTTACTTGTTTTTAATCCTAGGCCTACTGGAAACATCTTAGAGAAGTAAATGTGTTGCACATCAATCTAATTGATAATTATTTTATTGTCTGAAATGGGTATCAGACCCTTTCTCCTTTACACGTGGACATTTTCATCACCTTCAATGACAAGGATAATGAGTTAGGTTCCAAACTCTGCATCAGAAAGGACTATGAGATCACACATTGTTAATTGTAGAATGTTGCAGTAGAGAAGTAATCACCTATAAAAAGCATCCTCACTTCATAGGCTTTGCAACCTGGAAGCTGTTAGTGCTGTACACAGCTATCCCCAAAAACAGCTTCACATGAAGCTTGGAAATGAAAAACTTAAGAACATCATCCCTTAGCAAAGAATCTCTATTGTATAAAAAGTGGGTTTTTTCTAATGAGTTTTACCTGATCATGGCTTGGAAAATATCGAACAAACATTCCCAGAATGCCCCCAGCTGCTATGCCTACAGCAACCTCCAGCACTCCACGGAGCATGTTGTACAGAGTAGAACCTATTTGGCAAAAGAAAAACAGCTTCAGTAAGCCATAAACAGAACCTTCACACACAAACTACACTGGAGACCTAAAAGGGTGAATCCAGACAGTGTCTGCTTTAAATTACTTGGGGGTCAAAGGGTTCAGGAGGGAACCTATGGGCCTGAAAGAACTTGATAGTGCGACTTTTTCTCTCTGAAAGCAAATGCCAAGAAAGTGTGCCAGAGAAGCCAGAGAAAGAGCCACTGTGAGAACATTGCCAAACCCAGGGAAATTTGAAAGCACTTATGTTGGGCATGCAGGGACCAGACTTGGAAGCTAAGGGAGCAAACAGGGAAAAAAGTTCTCTGAAAGCTGTTGTGATCCACAACTCAGAGCAGACAATGTTACACGAAGACTTGATCATGGGTCATTTCCCTCTCAATATTCGAGTCCATACATGAACTTTATAAGGAGATATCATTAAGTTACAAACCAATCAATCATAACTGAGCACACATTTTTCAGAATATCACTGTTTGTTCTGGATTTCACTACATACAGATTAACCAGCATACCAGAAGAGAAAGCCGTCCCAAGGCACGTGTTGAAGCCTGTGATAGCCAGGATGTCATCAATGCTGCCAGCTGCCATTAGCAAAGTTGGGACACCTTTCTCCACCCCATATCCCTCAGCTTGTAAAATCAACATTGAGGGAACCACCACAGCAGGGGAGACTGCACCTAGAACAAAACTAAAACCATACGGGTTCAGCCTCTCTTAAAAAGAAAGCACTGAACTAAAAATCTCCAAAGCGTTCTGACCCCAGTTCTTTTACAGTATAAATAAACAGATCTTTACATAAGGTATTATCCTTACCTTTCCCTGCTAATTACAAGCAGGGATATAGCTATGCAGATTCACAATCAGCTTTTACTTTCTGCCCAACATGATAGCATTAAAAGTAAAGGCCTCCACAGCCCACTGCAGGCCAGCTATGCTCCCCGATATACGCCTTGGTTGTCCAATTTAGGAACCTGGAATAGACATGCTTATAAAAATCAGTGTGTGGCAGTGGAGGAGAAGTTCATCCATGCTGCTCCAGTATATGGGTTTGGACCACCACCTTAGATAGAATTAGATGGAAAAGTTTTCCTCTTCAAGGATATTACTTTGGAATATAACATGCCATATCCTTATCCTTGACTTGTGACAGAAAGACTGTCCTATGTGCATCTCTCTACAGGGAATTTCTGAATTCCAGAATGAAGATTCTCCAAATTGTGGTATCATTTTCTGTCCCTAAAAGCCCCCTGTGTTGTGATTAAAGACTTGGGGAGTGTACCGTCCTTCTTCCATCTTCAAGGGCCCAGATCACAAACACAGAAAAGCAATGGTGCTAGTACTCCTCCGCAGCCTGGAAATGTGACCTTTAAATTAGACACAGAGCCAGACTTGAATGGTAAGCAAACAACCATAGGGGCTAAGCTTCCTAACTGGCATTAAACTGAGGTGTCTGCTTGGTGCAGAGAACTGACTGCAGTTGGATCATTTAACTGTAGCATGAAAATAGGCACCTTTTATACAGGAGAAAAGAGAGTATGTTACCCTAATATAAATCCCCATTGCCATGGCAAATGCATGAACAAGTAGGCAAGAACAGCAGCTGTGCATGTTTCTGAGAGGCATGGTCCAAAAGAAAGCCGTAAACAGACTGCTTTGAGCTTCTTTAGAGCCTACAATACAAAAGCACATTCAGACATTAGTATCCGTATGCTTGGCTTTATAGAGAGCTAATACACTTACGATCTGCTATAGTTTATTAAAAGAATCCCCTCTGAGCTGCAGTACAGGATATGACAGCTTTACATGGCCTAAACCAGAGACAGACTGAAGCTCAACTGGATTTGGATTTAAAATTCCAAGTGTAGCAGTGAAACCCACTGAATCTCGGTTCAACAAGGTTCCTGCATATGGCAGAAGGAGTGGCAGAGAAATCTGTTTGGCTTCTTCTGCAAAGCAAACTAAATGTGAAAGGCTACAATAGCTGGGATCTATTTGAAAAGTGCACCTTCAACACAGCTGACTTACCCACAGTTACTTGAAGCCATTTGCTCCATCTACAAAAGATTTTGCTGTAACACTACAGTTTGCACAAGCGCCCCCCAAAAATGATCCATGAACAAATTATCAAATCCATGAGCAAATCATGAAAAGTTGTAGAACTACATAAACTTGGCGCAAAGAGCCAAGCATCTCTTTCAGCTGTCTCTTACTTGATATCCAGAGCAGATTAAGTTCCAGTTGGCTCAGCAACTTCTGTTCAAAAATTTCTCTAAAACAGAGCACTTACTTGTAACAGCTGTCTCTAATAGTTAAGTCACAAACATGATTCTGTGAGGACGGGTCTCTAATTTTGACATGGATTAAAAAAAAAATAATCAACCAGTTGCACTTTTTATCAGCACAGTTTATCCCAGCATAATTAGCGTTGAGAATCATCAGAGCAACTGACAGTTTTGTCTTCACATGAGGAAAAATTGTAACTGCATGAAAGCCACACACAGAGTCCAAATGACAGTCTTGATTGCCACATGGCAGAAAAATGAGTCAAAGATGAAGTCCCCTTGGCAAAAAAGAAGTAATTGTCATGGAATAGAAAGAAAAGCAATCTCAGTCCATGTTCATACAAGCTTCAATGTCTTGGAAAAGTAAATTATAGTAATCTAGGAAATCAGCCATTTTTCAAGAATGACAAAACTATTTTTCCTAAATATCTGAAACATTGTCACCTCCCTAGTTTTTCTTGGCTAAGAAAAATCAGTTTAGTTTTTCTGAACTAGCTATACTTGACCTACGTTTTATATAAACTTTAAGTGGTCACTTAAGTAGATAGGGGCCAATACAGTATAGTGATTTGCAGATGATACTAAATTGGGAGGAGCTGCTGACTCCCTCGAGGGTAGACAGGCCCTGCAGAGAGACCTTGACAAGCTAGAGAAGTGGGTAATCACCAATCACATGAAGTTTAACAAGGGCAAGTGCTGGATTCTGCGCCTGGGACAGGACAACCCTGGTGGTATGTACAGACTAAGGAACGAGTGGCTGGAGAGCAGCGCAGCAGAGAGGGACCTGGGGGTCCTGGTTGATGGCAAACTGAACATGAGCCAGCAGTGTGCTCTGGCAGCCAGTGTTCTGGGGTGCATCAAGAACAGAGTGGCCAGCCAGTCAAGGGAGGTGATTGTCCTGCTCTACTCTGCACAGGTGCCGCCGCACCTCAAGTACTGTGTGCAGGTTTGGGCTCTGCAGTTCAAAAAGGACAACAAACTACTGGAGCAAGTCCAGAGGAGAGCCACAAGGATGGTGAAGGGCCTAGAAGGGATGACCTATGAGAAGCGGCTGAGGTCACTTGAATTATTCAGCCTGGAGAAGAGGAGGCTTGAGGGGTGACCTCATTGAAGTCTATGGCTTCCTCACAAGGGGAAGAGAAGGGGCAGGTACCGATCTCTTCACTCCTGTGACCAATGACAGGACTTGGGGTAACAGCAGGAAGCTGAATCAGGGGAGGTTTAGGTTAGATATCAGGAAAAGGTTTCTCACCCAGAGGGTGACTGAGCACTGGAACAGGCTCCCCAGGGCAGCGGTCACAGCACCAAGCCTGACTGTGTTCAAGAAGTGTTTGGATGATGCTCTCAGGCACATGGTGTGACTCTTGGGGTGTCCTGCACAGTGATAGGAGTTGGACCTGATGATCCTGGAGGGTCCCTTCCAACTCAGCATGCTATATGATTCTATGAGTTTTGTTTTAGCCAGCTGATTCTGATCAAGCAAAACCTTACCTTCGTTAATTTATGGAACGTTGTGTTTCACAGTGTGCAGACATAGACGTTTTTGTTCACAGGAGCATTATGGGCTTCACTGTGATGTGAAGCATTGTTTCTGTAGTGCAGCAGGACTCATCTTTGCAATTAATATATTTTCATTAAAATGGCAATGAGTCAAAGAAAAAAAAGTTTAGATTTTTTGGTTGGTTGGGTATTTTTAATTTGCGTTAACACAAGCAACACTTTCTTTCGGGGACTGGGAATCCCTTCCATTATTTGCTTTAGTTTGCCAGTGTAAACTGACAGGGAGTTTGTCAAGGACTGTAAACTCTTCCTTACAGACTGATGGATCACGTGTCCAAGATGTTCTGCTCACAAAATTCAGGAAATTTCTTTAAGACAAAGGGGACAATAGTACTAAAATCAGTTTTCCTCAGGTATTTTTTTTGTTTGCTTGCCTACTCTACAAATCCAACTGCTAATATTAACATACAAAGTAATGTACAGTACAGTAGAAACTGTGCTTTCTGTAATGATCTAATTTGCAGATCCTCTAAGACTGTATGATTCAATATTTATAACAGAAACAATTATTCATTTTTTTTTGAGAGCTGTTGTACACTTTGCCTCACACAAATGGCTGGTGCCATACCTTTGGATCCAGGCCTAGTCCTGCTCGGGTCAAGATAATTGAAAGAGCAATATTCCTCAGTGCTGCAGACCAGCGTAGGTTTATCTGGACAATGTCACTAATGAATGGGGTATTTCGGATTAGAAAGCCAGCAAGTAGCATCCCTTAAATGAAAACAAATAAGCTCCTGTCAAATGATTTGATTTTATTGCATGAGAAAAGCTTGCAGAGCATTTTTAAAAATAGACACCATCTTATGTATTTATGAGAGACAAAGAAAGAATTCATGTTCTGAATTATTTGCCATGTTTTAACAATGGGGACTGAGGCATGAAAAGAGAGAGAGACATGTTTAAAGCAATGAAAGCGGCCTAAGAGCATACTAGGTCTCATCTGAATAAATCCACAGGATGCTGACACATAGTCTTAGTGCCAGTCAACAGAATTCAGCTTTGTTCATCAGATACAAGTCACACTTACCATAAGCAAAGGCACCTCTGCATCCTTAAACATATTTTTCTTGTTAGCTTGTTTTAACATGAAAAGAGGAAGATTGTCTAATATTGCATACTTATCTGAGAAGTTGGAAATTGTTAAAAATCCTTTCAGGTGTAAGAAATGCAGGCATCATAGGAACCATAATGCTGAGTTCAGTGGGAAATGTAACCTAAACCAGCTAATCATGGACTAATTTAGGCATTTTAAAATGCTCTGGCAATATGGCTCTCATACAAAGAGAAAAAAAAATGAGAAAAAATGAGGAACTTAATCTTATCCTCTATTTGTGCTACTTGCAAGATCCAACCTATTGCAAATATTAGCAAAACTGTCCATTCAGAGACTTCCTGCAAAGCTATCAGAACTGTAGTTCTGGAAGGATGCAGAAAACTACGGGAAAGGTTGACTTCATAGATCTGCAGACATTCATAGTTTTACATTCGCCATTTTAAGAAGCAGGAAACCAAAAAAGACAAAAAGTAAACACACACTGTGCTCAGGTTGGTCCCAGTTTGGTGTGAGCTTTGGCTGTGGACTCAATTTGTACTGGAACAGAGTAAGTCTTTGGACATTGTTCTTCCCCCCACTTCCCGGAAAAAAACAGATGCGTAATTAATCTGCAGTACCCCATGACAGTTATATCAGGCTGGCATAACAATCACATGCTCTTTGTAATGTTTGCATGAGGTCCAAGTCACTGGAGCTACCCTAATCTAGAAATCTACTTAACAAAGCAAAAAACTCCACCTTGAATGATATCTTCACTGTTCTGCTCTATGCTGCAGAAATCTCTCTGCAATATATGCATAAAATACACTTTGTGACTGTTTCAGTAGCAATTTCACTTTTTTCCTGAGACAGAGGCTCACTAGAAGGTCCTTAAGTGCTCAGCCAGCCACATTACACTCAATTGCACCTAGCACAGGTGGATTCAATGCATGTAAGAGTACAAGATGTGTACTTTTAATGTAAAAAAATATTCAAAGACATTGTTTACTCTACTTCTGACTCATACATTTTTGCAATTTTCCTCAAAGACTGGGGATCTGAACAATGAACTGCATCCTAAGCAAATCAATGGACATGTGCTGTCATGCTTAAGTTTCTGTTGTTCAGTATTACCTGTCTGACAAGCAGGTTCATACTCAACTCACAACTTCTAGATACACATGTAATTAAAAACAGCAGAATCCAAATGGTCAAAACTTTTTTTTTAAGGGTGTGTTTACTTAGAAAGGGCGAACTCCCTGTGTGTTACATTCTGTATTCATATTGCAGGCACGCATGGTATATGCAAAACTGCCCTCCCTCTCATTTGAATTTTTTCTCGCTCGTGAAACATGCATGCTGCCTGGACAGAACCCTTCTGTAAGCAGTGCCACTGTGTGAAGCACAACATCAGCTATGGAGGTTACAAAATCACAAAAGTTACAAAAGTCTCCTTTATGGTGATATTAAACCCAAATTTTAAGTACCTGTGACAGCGGAGCCTGAAAGACAATAACCTTTGAGTCTGTAGGTATACAGTTCTCTGGCCTTAAAGAATTAAGAGGAGGGCCTGAGTAGCATACAGGCAATTTCACTTGAGCCAGCCTGGGGAATTTTGCACCTTCTCAGAGATGACCAGATAAAAGTCACTTGGAAAACCTACAGATTTTGAGCATGATGCAGTTTTTTTGTTCACAATCCAAACATACTTAGCATGCAGATACTAGTTGACAGTTAAACAACATGAATATGCAGGAACAAAAGAAGGAAGGATATCTTACCCAGAAGAGCAGGGAGAGGGGGTAGTGTTCGTATTTTAATGAACCCAAAAATTTTACCTCCAATGACAGCAAGAAAGTAAAGAAACAGAATTCCAAACAGATTTCCACCTGGGAGACACTCAGTCCCAGTGATGGACCAAACCACAGCCCAAACTAGGCCCACAACTGCAACTGGAACAAAACAAGAAATATTCATATTTAGTCATCTCTCAGGGGCAACTTTTTTTGCTATCAGATCACATTTGATTTTATACTAATGAAAAAGGTACCATGCTATTTCCCTTCACTATTTTCAAGGACAATGGACAGATATAATTACATTGAGAGGAACGAGTACTTCATTTGCTGTTTCTCATTTTAATTAAACTCTGTCTTACATACCATTTGTCACTGTTTGGGCCAATAAACCCTGAGGAGGGCAAGTAAATATTTGCCTCCATGTTCTTGCAGGTATTGAAGACTCTGCTGGTGGTTCCAGAGGTTGCTGAGAACAATGATTCAACAGAGCAGTTTCTTCTGTTTGCGTACTGCCATCAGTACCTTTGACATCTACTGTTGGTCCCTCCTGAATGAAAACAATTCATTTGAAGTAGCATACAAGACCTCACATCAGCTGTCATCAGTGATGCACTAGATCCACACTGTCTACAGATGACTACATTATCTAAGCAATCGCTGTAGGAACGGTCCAGCTTTGTAGTATATTTGAGATTCTGGGTTATGTGTGTGTTTTTGCACAGCACAAAGAACTGCATACGAGAGACTGTGGGACACTGGCCTTTTTATCTGCAATGGATAGGACTCCCATCCCAATACAAATAGCACCTGTTCAGCAACAATATTTGATGAAGAAACAGTATTAACAGGCCAGGTTCAGCTTGTCTTGTATACAAGCTAAGTACGTATTAGTATTTTCAACAGTTTGATAAGGTTCTGCTTCCAGACTGGATTTCACAACACAGTTAACAATTAGCATCCTTCCAGTGAGACAGAGTCTTCAATATAACTCCTAAATAACTTCTATTGCAAAGCTTTGAACCAAAATAACAAAAACTACTTATGATTAGACAAAGATGAAAGAAACAGAACAGCTGGCTAGTGCAGGCATTACTCACATGATCCATTGCTGGAAAGCTCAAGCTGGTAAGTCAAGGTAGAGAAGGTAGAGATGCAGAAATACTATCCTGGGAGTTATTTCCTTGAGGAATGGTCCCTTGAAGCTGTTCTCTTATACTGATTCATCTACTTATCCATATTCATAGTCAAAGCACTTTTTGACCATTTTTGGAGATGCGTCTCACTTCATTTTTGACAAGTTAATCATTTACCTTCCCTTCTGATTATTCACCTTCTTGTCAGCTCATTGTCATAGTATGGACACGGAATTCTTGCCTACACTGTGGTTTGACCCTGCTACGAGTAATAGTTCCACATTTCTGATTATTTTTTTGTCTCATATCTCTCTCTAGATATATATATCTATCCATTACTCAGAGTCACAGTTGGAAGACAAATCTTGTAAGCTTTCAGCATGGAGTTACTTTGTTTATCTACCCTGTGATTCCGTGATCACCAGCTACCCGCGTGTATAAAGATAAGCCACACTGTACTTACCTTTACAGTCAATACTGTGTGCTTACTCTATGTTAAAACTTTTAAGTTAAAAATTTTATTCTTACTTGCGTTTACTGCAAATGTTTTTTTAAAACCATAGAAGTTTCTAAGAACGTTGGTAATATGCATATAGAAGTTTAAAACTGTAGGGTTTTTTATTTTTATTAGATAGGAAGACATGCATGAACAACTTCCATCAAGTGGACTGACAGACACAATTTGAAAGTAAAGAAGCAATCTTAAGTTCATGTGATTTTCTTTCACAGCTAATTGTAAAACGTATGCTGATGCATTTCCCACTTCATGCTGAAATTGCAGCCACTGATTTCCTGCAATCTAACATACCACAGACTTTTATAAACAGAACATTTGTTAATTGTAAGAAATTCCCACTGAGAAGATTTCTTTTTGTATTCCCTTCAGATCAGGGGTTTTAACAGATGTAGGAAGAAAAGGAAAAGGGCTTAATTGTCTAAATTACTAAAATTGTACTTGGTGCTCCTAATCAATTACCTCACTTTGCTCATGCATGGGAACCATGCTATTTCTCTCACATATTGATGGCTCTGGATCTTCATTGTCATTTACAATATTTGCCTTTACCATTGTTGCAAACCTAAGGAAAGCAATAAAGATAGAAAAGTTAGGGAGAAGAATATTTTCCAGATAGAAGACTTCTCAGTGACTTCTCAGTGATATTGTCTTCTTCCCCATAGGTCAGGTGAAAAAATCCTCACAGCTCAATTTGAATTTAATGGCTTTTTTGCATGCCTGTGTATGCTGTATGTGAGAACAAGAGACAGAAACTAACAGGACAACAGTATCGAGCTTACAAAGTCAAGCACTAAAAAGATAAAATAAAAATCTGAGTTTTAGAATCACGGTGATCTGTGCTAACCTGTTATTCCCTCCCTAAAAGTATGGCTGCAATATTTATTTATATTTATTTGCGCCTCCTATCAGCACAAGATAAAGGTTACTTGCTGTCAACACCAATTACCAGGACCGTTCTGAAAGTGTCACAGGCCCTGTGTGCATGGCAGTGCAAGCGGACATTTCATAAAGCTAAGAACTCCTATAGTTTCTAAAGCATACAAATGAGGGGGCACTTCTTCCCTAACTTAAACCTGACCAGATCCAGTTTGATTTTCAGGGGAATTTTCAAGAACGTGGTTCTGTTATACATTGCTATTCACAAACACATTGACTGAATATCTAAGAAACAGAAGACACCTATTTGAATAAAGATCAGGACTATGAACCACTTGCACTCTATATTCAGGTGAGGCTGATAAAACATGGCTCTTTTTTACTGCTTGTATCCCATGGAGATACTTCTTAAGAGTGGGAAATAAGATCCAAGTTGTTTGTGAGTATTTATCATTGTATTTACTCAGTCCAACTGGTCCACTTATTGTCCCATAGGTGCTAAAAAGAGATATGGTAGGGTACTGTTCTGTATGCCAGATGTTTTATTGTGAAAATATTTACAGTAGTTTCACATGTGTGAGCCAACAAGTGTTGCATGCATATATCTGAAGACAAGGCTTGCTAGTGTTTTTCTCTGTTACAGCAAAGGTGTGCATATATTCTCCCCCAAGGTTTCCTTTAAGTCTTTTACATTGCTCTGGCCATATAAAACACCACTCAAGCCAGAACTTCTGAGCCAAGAAATTCCTTCTTCACTAGATTATTGGAAGCAAGTCAGAGAGCTGATTCTCCTAATTATTAGGCCTTCAGTTTATAATGGTATGTTTGACATTTGGGAACAACTGATGCCATGAACAAAGAGGCTATTGTGACACTGGGTGGTTTTGTTTGCCTTGTTCTGAAATTACTCTGGCTTGAGGAAGAATACAGAGCCATTGGCAAACACTTTCAATATGTTCTAAGGTCTTAGTTTTGCTTTCTTTCCTTTTTAAAATGTAAAGTGCTAATTTACTCAGATTCCAGTATTTTCTGTATTTTTAATTTCTACTTGTGAAACAAAATAGTTGTGGTCTCAATTTTTTTAATGAAATAAATTATGCTTTTTTTAAATAAGATTGTTCATCTTTTCACTGGGGCTAAGAATCCACAAATGCCAGTCTAACTGGAACAGAAAGTACCAGCAACGTAGCACAGGTTCCTATCCTTCCCTTCAGCAATCAATTCCCCAGGGTACACACACTTAATTTTGTAATTCTGAAAGGGGTGCATGTGGGTAAGGGACATTGCGCTCCATCCAGCTTTGCATGGGCAGCATCCCAGTTCCTGGGGTCATGCAGCTGTTGACATGAAAAACGTTAATACTTCTGAGAAACCCAAGTCCACTTCACCACAGCTTCAGCTCCTGAATGCATTGCTCACGGTAGTGAACAGGGGAGGTTGAGTAAGCAAGGAGAGCAGGCGTTCTGCTTAGCAGGAATGGTTTCAAGGTGCGAATGAGGGATGTGATAGTGGATGTGCTGTCCTTACCTGTTTTGTGACAGGTCTTTGCCCTTGATAATGCTACTATCAAGCAACAGCCAGTTGAATTAACGAGACTAAAGGGAGTAGCTTGCTCACAGCAGGGTGGGTTTTTTTAAGTTCACGGTATTTTTTTGATTTGGGGTTTGGTTTTTGGTTTGGTTGTTGTTTTTTGGTTTTGTTTTGTTTTTTTCTGAGTTTATTTTGGTTTTAGAACTTCACTCCCTATACTAACAAAATCAGTGATGGAGAAATCATGGAGCAGAATTCATACCACAGGGTGAAGACCATGCCAACCAGCCAGTAACAGACTTATTTTAGTACCTCCCCGTAAAACATACTTTCCTTATTTTGAAACAAAAAAGGTTTTTATTAGACCCTCTCATTCCACTCGTTTTTAATGGGTTGGGAGGAGGAGAGGGAGAGCTGATCGGACGCGAGGACTGGCCGGAGCAGCCTGTGCGTGCCCATCCCGTGAGCTGCCAGCGCTCCACTCTGCACGCACGGCACAGAAAGGAACGCGGATGGATACCACGGCCGCCGCCAAGCAACGAGCACTCGGAATTACAAAAAGACAACCCGAACCAGGCACCATCACCCACAAAAAGGGATAAGTAAACTCTGGGGCAGCTTCCTGCCCGCCAAGCCAGCTGGCAGCGCCCCGGGTTACCTCTCCTGCTGCCTCCAGGCACAGGGATGGCGATGCAAGGATGCTGAGGGCCAGGAGCCTTACCTGGGGGTAGCAGGGGCCGGGCTGGGGAGCCGCTCCCTGCGCGGCCGCTCGCTCGGCTGCTCCCGGCGAGCCAGCTCCGGCTCCTCCTCCCCTGCTGCTGCCGCTGGAGCCACCGTCCCTCCCCCAGCCACAGCTGCACTAGACCAGCAGCGAACACTTCAGGGAGACCGAAAGGGCCTCCCCGCGGGGCTTCGTGTCTCGGCACCGTGACCGGGTGGCTGCGGGGGGCCGTGCGCCGGGGCGTCGAACGGGTGCCAGGCGGG
Source organism: Aegotheles bennettii (assembly GCA_013398125.1). Classification (NCBI taxonomy): domain Eukaryota; kingdom Metazoa; phylum Chordata; class Aves; order Caprimulgiformes; family Aegothelidae; genus Aegotheles; species Aegotheles bennettii. The sequence continues at coordinate 134,513 of VZRW01014014.1, forward strand.
TTTGAGCGAGGGACCAGCCCTGAGCCCACGGCACCCGGGCGTACGAGCGATGAGGAGGAAGGGGATTTTCGTGCCTCACACAGTCAGCCCTCCCTCCCCTGCCCGTGTGATTTCATGGGAGCCCGTGACCCTGGGGGAGGCAGCTGACCACGCTGCCTCTCCCGAGGCTGGGGAAGGGATGCGGGGACGCCAGGCACAATCCTCTGCCCTGGACCGCAGCGCTGCGGCGGGAGGTTCGGTGCGGGAAAGGGTGAGGATCTCCAGCTGATTCTGCTGAATTGCATCGGGCCAGGCAGGAGAATTAAACAAAACAAAACAAACCACCTTGCATATTTGTGTTCCCATCAAGACATTTCTGCTTCTTGAAGAAGAATCAAGTGTGCCCACCTGATCTGTAAGCACAGGTGAGGGAATGAGACAGACCTCACCCCACCTCACTTTGCAGGCTACACTGGGTGCGTGTGAAAGCAGATTCAAATGCAACATGTCACTCTTTTGCTCCTAGTAATATTACACAGAATTAAGTTGACTACAAATCTGAGGGAAAAAAAAGCACTGTTTTTTGATGAGATTAAATTTTCCAGAAGGACTCTTGACTCTTCCCTCCTCCCCCACAAGAGAAAAATTTGACCTAGAATCTGAAGAGTCAAAAAACTTAATATTATCACTGGGATGGAAGGAAAACAATTACCCAGTTCCATTAAAAACAGACCAGGGAATTAAGAGGTCACAAGAGCATTAAGAAGCATTCAATAATTCCAGCAAGTCTGCTGGAAAATCCCTAGACATTAAAACACATTTCAAGGTTGTAGGTGTTAGCACATCCATGAAAACCATTGCTAAGAAGGCAAGAGACAGCAGTCTCTGCTGATTTCTCTTCTGGTCTATCAGCTTCTTTGACTACCACTAAAAAAAAAAATCTGTATCTTTATGCTTTTTAGTACAATGTGAAAAGCAGACGGTATCTCCTTTTCTTGCAGGAGTGCTTTGACAAAAAAAAGCCATTTCTGAGTATTGTCCGTATATTCCAATCATCAGTGAGCTTAGAAATGTTAACCAATAAAGCCCCATATGCAATAAGTATAATGACTTTTCTCTCAGATTCTTAATTCTATTTTCAGAATACACAGTGCAAGTTTCCTCTGTTACTGCAGTGGGGAGATTCTCTTTTCAAGGTAAGCCTTCTACACCTACTACAGAGGGAGGACTTTGGCCTTAATATTAAACTCTGAAACCATTGAAACAAGTATCCTGCCAGCCTAAACTTTTAACATTTGAATTTACGTTAGTGAACATTTGTGGAGCCATTTTGGATAACTTTGGATTTCTGCATCAGCTTGATCCTGCTTGGCTGCCAGGGTCACTTTATTGAAATAGTAGATACTCAAAAACTCCATAAACAAACTACACAAGAACAGAATGCTCCTACCATGATTAAAGGTAAAACTTAAACCCATAATGAGCCTGAGGAAGCCAACATCCACAATACTTTCTCATTTGTAAAAGTTACAATTACTTAAAATTTAAAAATAACAAGCCTCATTTAAACTAGATGTGTTCCATTATGTTTGAAATAAAATAATTTTTATTAATGCTTCAGCTAATATTGAAAAGCTTAAGCAATAATTTTAAAAACATGGTAGTTGTTACAGAAACATGCACAAAATATTGTACATTTTCCCCTGTGCTTTCTGATTATTGATCAATCATATTGAGTAGCATTTATTCTTTAATTCCTTCCCCATATATATGTATTTAATGTATATGAATATATATGAAGTTACATACAGCTTCATCCACAAACTAGATAAAAGGAGCTGCGTGGAATTTAAGGTAACTGTATTTATAGGCAGTCAGTCCATGTTATTCATCTCAATTTTAACAGTACGTTAGCAAAACAAAGTTTCAGAATTTAGGTTATTCACTGCTTTAGATCTCTGGGTCAGGATCTGTGTTTTTTTCCAGAGTATGAGACTTTATGATAGAAAGTTTCTGATTCATAAATCAAAGCTACCATGTGCTATTACAATAAAGACATCAACACAAACTCTTGTACAAACAGTCCTTTTCAGAGAAACTCACCCTTGTGTTTTAGCATGAACTACTGGTATTTGAGAATCAAGCAATAGAATACCAAAGCCTAGTACCTATTTTGTACTAGTTAATGTGCTCATTTTCTAACTGCTTGTAAAACTACATGTGATTATATTCTCTACATGCTATAAGCTTTATTCTTAACCATCAGAGCAGGCTTCTCTCCATCGTTTGTGCTTCATGATGACAGCGTCTATAGTGGTTACGTACGTGCTTTAACGAAAAAACCCTCCCAAATTCCACAAAGTGGCAAATCCTACTGCTTCTAAGGGTAACCTGTTGCCCTGCCTTTTGCACTACGGCTTTTCCACATTTCAACAGCCTAACTTGCTCAGGATATGGAAAATAGACAATGCAGCTGCACAAACCATCTGTGCATGTACACTGAACCTTTGCTGTATACACCAGATGTTTCATGTGCCCACACACCATGTACCTAAGTGTTTGACTGTCTTGCACTGCCCACTTTGGATCTGTAAGCATTGTCAGGCTTGGGACATATTCTTTTCAACAATTCAGACTGTTTTTCTACAGCTAATTCAGTTATAGAACATTTTGCTAATAATAGTACAGAGCAGAAAGAACTTACTTTGTAATCTGCAAAGCAGAATCTACTTTTAAGTGCAATTTGCAATTAGTATGTTCTCTAATACAGAAACATCTACTACCAGTAACAAAATGATTCAGACATTCCAATCTTCAAATTTGCTATTACTTCTGTTTTCTTCTTCTTAAACAGCACTTAGTTCAGGATGCATTTGGCTGATTTAATTGTAGTTGCTCTGTTTTCTCTGGATAGTCTATCAATGGTAGTAGGAAATCTAATTGTGAATGTTTAGCTTCCAAATACTTTGCAGAATGAAAATAAACATAGTACTTAATTCCGATTTGCTTAAAACACAACTCAGATTTTATACTTTAAATAATATTCTTTGCCCTCTGAAATTTTAAACATTAAATTGCTATTCTTTCTTTCATGTTTTTGGAGTTACCATAAATTGAAGCCACATGAAGTATGTTTTACTCCAGCGTTTCACTATTTAGGGAAAAGTGAATCAGTAAGATCAATCTAGAGAGAGATCATATAGCAGTAAAAATGCACCAAGTTTCTTTTGAAAGACATCATGTGTGTGATCTAAATCTTTGCAAACTATCTTAACTGAAGAAACACAATTCTCAATTTTTGCCTTTCATGGTATGAATTTTCATTTGCAGGTAGGGTCAATCACAAGCTCCATCCTCCATCAATGATTAATTCATTACCAGTCACGTAGGCAGACTGAAATTACATAAAAAGTAATGATTTTAACTAATTTTTCATGGCTATTAATTACAGGGAAATACCTTTTAAGTTCAAAAAACTGCTTTCTTTTTATACAAACACTTTTTTGTTTTACAAAAATATCTGAATAAATATAAAAAACTTAGAAATGGAAGTCTTTCAGCTAACTCAGGGGAGTATAGCAAAAGTATTATTAGAATCATTAAGATGAGAGTGCATCCTGAGCATACAAATTCACATAAGCTAGACTTCAGATATCTTGCCTGTGGGAATAATACCTCACACTACAATATTACTTCCATTCAGCTGAGCAGAATCTGACCAGGTCAGCTGATAATTAAAAGGGGACCAAACTGAAATTTTAGATTGTGCAGATAGCGAGGTGAGCCACTGAGCTGTTGGTATTCTTCTCTATGTCAGTACTGAAGCATATAGGAACATATTGGAAAACTGGAATTCTGTCCACACATGGTTGAAAACTCTATGACCAGACTGGAAAAAATGAGTAGGTTTACAGAAACACTAAAACCAAGGTGAAAATGAGAAACAGATAGATAGATAAATAGATAACAATACTAAGATTGAATTAATTCCACTAAAGTATTGTCTAATGCTCAGTAGGACTGCTGGACAAATCCAGAGGAATTCGGTCTAATTTTACATTCATAGTAAATGTGTAGCATCTGAAATAACCTTGATGTGTGCTCATTAGTGTTAATGGTATTTGCCGTGGTCATTAAGAGTTGGGTGTATAACAGCCTCAGTGGGTTTTCCTTATGCTGAGAGGGTAGATTCACTCTGAGCACTAGCCCTTTTAGCTAAAACCTCCAGCAGTTCTACGCAGATGTTTGCTCTTGAATAGTGAAGGTAGGTGATGACTACTAATTCTACCTCCTTTAAAACATGATCTAGCCATGGCACAAACTTGGAAGAGCAGACAAGCCCATTTCTCCTATTATTCAGGATGATCTGGGGTCAGTCAGTTTGCTCAGATGACACGAAACCACCAGGCAATGGTACCAAATACAGAATGCCTCAACAATCACAGACAACAGAGTACTTTTACTGAGTTCAACCTACGATACATAAAGTTTGTCAATTTTCTAATTTTTGTAATAATCCAACTCAAAGACAATATAAATCCTCCTAAACCAGTTCTCTCTATTGTGAAGCAGTAAAGTAGCATGGGATTTCGTGACAGGAAATTTTATTGTTCCATACTTACTTCATCAGAGGCCAAGTACACGAAGAGATGGGCCACTTCTTCAGCAGTAGCCATCCTACCGGTCTTCTGTCTGGCTAGAAAGTCTTTCAATGCCTGGATATACAAGAGCACTTGGTATATCAAAAATAAAACCCAATTATTTTAATCCAATTAATATGACATGTACAAAGCCATACTGGAAACAGGCCATAAATCATAACTTCCTTTAGTACACTGCATAAGGAATTTACACTAGAAAGATGAATTAGAAGATTAACAGTGGTATGAATTTCAGATTGAAAAACAGTAGGAAACTGGACCTAAATCTGGTTCCAGAGTAAAGCCAACATAAGTCCTTCTTCCTTGGTGGTAAATATTCCCAGGCCCTTCAAATAATGGCTCACAGTCATCTAGTCAGTATGGTTAAGCATCCCAAATAATCTTGAAATGCATAGGCCAGAATCTCCTTTTATTATTGTTTTGCAGTAGTTTGTGGCTGCCACATGGCACAGTAGAAAATGCATTCAACTTCTTTACAAGGTACTTTAACCAATGGCTGCAAATCTTCCATAGGCAACAGACCCTCTGTATTTACTAAGCAATAGTATCCTCCTGAGTAATTTTAAGATTTCTGTCTGGAGCACAAATTGACTCAACTGTCAAAGGAGACATTACTGTTAAGACTGGTACTCTGAAATAGGGGACATTCTTGAATATGGGCAGAAGTGCAGCTATTTCCTTAAATTTTTTTTTTAAAGGGAGTTAAACATATAGACACACCTGATCAAACTAATGAATTGCTTTCTCACCTGTTCTGGGTTAGGCCGGGCTTGGATTCTTTCCTGTAAAGATGGTGTGTCAACAGTTCCTAAGCAAAATTTTAAATTCAATATTAAAAATCAACTACATCAACAATCAGGACAAAAAAAAATAATTCAGTTATATTTGTATGTCTTAACACGTGTAACTTCATAATATGGTTCAGGAGAAAGACTGGAAAACTATCAACACGGCATAGGATTCTAAATTTCAAGAGAAGGCAAGACTTCTGAGAATTCTGAGAATGATTCAATACTTTTCAGATGGTTAAACAATGGCTAGACTGTTAGCTGACCCTTGCCTGCTTCTAACTTCCTGGACTATATTTTCGACAATAAGCATTCAAATAGTGTGCAATGCATATGTAATGTGCATATGATGGGTTAACAGATCAAACATACAGTTTGACTACAAAAGTAACAGCTTTTCCGTTTTAAATCTCAGAAATGTTTCTAGCATATCCTGTTCTTTTAGATTGCTGGTAACTTTAGTTGCCGCTTGCAAGTTTATTCTTATCAAATAATGTCAAACTAAGTTGGACCTTCTAGCACCTGCTCCTAGTTTACAAAATAATCTAAGAATACTTACCAGGACATACGCAGTTGCATCTGATGCCTTTTTCAATGAAATCAGCAGCCACAGATTTTGTTAGACCAATAACTGCTGCCTTTGAAGTACTATATACACATCTGTTCACAACTCCTGTCAGGAGGTCAATGTGACAGCAGCGTAGAAACATATTAAAAAAAAAAAGAGAGAGCCAAGTTTGTTCATAATGCACCTGCTTCTGGACTCCAGCATTTCCTGTAGCACCTGTAGTCTCTTCATAAGGACAGGCTAACTAGAATGCTGACTGCCAGAATTCTACTCAGGCATACAGCAGAGCAAAGCACATGATTTTTCAGTAGTGTAAGTTTGTTGAGTAGTCTAGAAAAGTTAACAAAGCAAAGATTCAGGAACAGCAGTGACCCATCTGTTAGTCACCATCAGGCTTCCTTGGGAGGCATAGCTACACAGTGCTTATGCAATTGTCATTCTTCATTGTTTCTCTGAAGAACATATGTAGCAAGATACCACTGCAAATAATTCCTCTTTAGTTAATACAAACTGGTAAAAAGGATGCTACAAAACATTTAGGACACAGATTCAAAAGCTCAAAGGCAAGAGTGTTTCTGAAATTTTGCATCCGTGTCCTTGCATGTATGTATGAGTTGACGTGTTCAATTTTTTTTTAACTGCATCCCTCCACAGGACTGGCAGTGCCCTCTAATTTCAAAGTTGTGTAATATTTATTTTGTATTCTCATCATTTTACAGATTTACATAAGGAACTCTCTAGCAAGCTACTGACCTTTAATGCTGGATGCCACAGAAGACATATTTATAATGTTTCCAGATTTCTGTGTAAGCATCTGCAAAAGAATACATATGTCATTTAAATGCAAACTATTTTGGCATCTGCGGGTCCAGCAGAGTAGCCCATAACAAGCCACAGAACACCCCTACATGCAAATGATACACAGGGTAAAAAAAGCTTAATTGGCATGAGTAGGTGCTTGTTTCTTTTTGATCTATTGACCGTAGTAGTAAAGTGGAATCTGAAATTCCCATTAGGTTCTTTTAAGTCATCTCAGGGGTGAAGACTATGACAGGAAAGGATTTTTTGTCCTAGATAGCCACCTCTGAATCATTGCCCTCACAGTAAGTCACCCTACATAGACATGTGCTCATGCCATCTACTAATGCAGTAATTCACTGATCCTATTCAAACCCTTCTTGCTTTGGAAAAGACTAAAACACAACTCTCTATAATTTTGAATTGTAGCTGAATTTCTTTAAGTTACAACCTTTTTATGCATCCCAAGACCTGAGATGCCTAAAGCTGTTAAAAAGAACCTTTGAAAATGAAGAATGGCTAAGAAAAAATAAACAAA
>VZRW01014015.1:0-30067 GCA_013398125.1 Aegotheles bennettii
TCTACTCTGCTCTGGTAAGACTCGACCTGGAGTACCATATTCAGCTCTGGATTCCTCAGCACAAGAAAGATGTGGAGCTGTTGGAACAAGTTCAAAGAATGGCCACAGAAATGATCAGAGGCCTGGAACACCTGTCCTATGAGGAAAAGCTAAGAGAGTAGAGGTTGTTCAGCCTGGNGAAGGCTCCAAGAAGACCTCATTGCTACCTTTCAGTACCTAAAGGGGGCCTATAAGAAAGATGGGGACAGGCTTTTTAGCAGAGCCTGTTGTGATAGGACAAGGGGTAATGGTTTGAAACTGAGGGAGAGCAGATTTAGGTTAGACGTAAGGAAGAAGTTTTTCACCACAAGGGTGATTAAACACTGGAACAGTTTGCTGAAAGAGATGGTGGATGCCTTGCCCCTGGAAACATTCAAGGTCAGGTTGGATGGGGCCATGAGCAACCTGGTTCTAAGGGGGGCAGGACTGTCAGGGGGGTTGGACTAGATGACCTTTAAAGGTCCCTTCCAACTCAAGCTATTCTGTGATTCTGCATCAGAAGTTGGAAGCTCAGAACAGCAAAAGGAAAATTCTCATCGGAAAATTCCCTTCTAATGCTATCACCTTTCTTCCAGCCAACCTTGAACTCAATGTCCAATGCCAGAGTGTGTGCTACCAGCAAATCACCATTTTCCTCACCTTCCTCCTGCTTTGGACATGGGCTGTGCTACCTGCAGGAAGCCATTCTCTGGCTGCTCCACAGGGCCTGGGGCAATCCCTCCTGGCAGGGACCATCCCTGCACCTTCTGGTGTCTCTTGAGTCCCACCTGCCAGAAAAGCTCCTCAATTTCTTTGGCATTTGGAATAATTCTACCAGCAAATCAACCAAGAACAACAAAGTCTTAGAGCTGAGATGTATAGTAACCTAGATGTCTCTCATCTTAGCCAAACTGATTACTTTCTAGCTAGAAATGAGCGCCTGGATCCTACAATTTGTCAAGAGAATGTTTGACTTGTGCTTATTCTGTGTTTGCTGGAATCAGAAAGATATACCATATAGCTATTGCTTCATTAGGAGATCAGTAATATGCAGCAATGTGGTCTAGAGATGGAACTTAATTGAGATAAAACACATAAAAACTTTGAATTACATGAGAGGTGGAATTGGCAGCTTGTGATAGTGAAGTCCCTGTTTATCTATAAGCTGTACAGTATGCTGCAGCTAAATTACCTATACCAATAAAGTCAGAAAAGTTACAGATCCTGCTATCCCACTTGCTTTTGCAGACTTGCTGCCACATTTGAACTTCTCTTGCTAAAATATATTTAAGAGGGAAAAATAAAAATATCATCCACAACAGAATGATGAAAAAGCAGCACATGACTCAAAGATTTAATTCTGAACTGTCTTTACTGCCTCTGAACTAACTCTTACTATACTAAGTTATATGACTTAAGGAAATAATATCACCATAAAAATGAAAATAATTTCCAATGTGCAGCTCTAGTCTTATTTTGTGTTCACACAGCACTGCACACAACACAGTTCTTACTAGTGATGCTCCAAATTCAAGCTCAGGTTCAGAAATTCAGAGGACAATGCTCAGATGCATGCAGGTGCTCCTCTATTTCTCAGTACCCTTTCTCCATCTGGCAGCCACCAGAATGAAATGATCAACTACAAACAGTTTGGGTTTTTCATACAGCCAGGTGAACCACACTGGCTTCCCCCCCTCAGCACAGGAGCCATGTGTCGCAACAAGCCCCCTCTCCCCTGTGCTGAGAGCCCACAAAACCTTTCCAGTCTCACCTATCAAAGGATTGAATGGCAAAATACTTAAAACCACTCTCTGACTGTGCCCTGCATCTTATCCAGCATCTGACACATGCACAGCGCTGTGTCCACCAGATGCAAGGGCTTTGTGGGTGGCTTTTAACTGTCAGCAGATGCAGACTGGAGTTGTGCAGCAATGGACAGTAAGAAAAGCTCATTACTCCTTTAGATTGTATAAGTTCCACGCAACATGAGGAACTTGAACAGGGTTATTTAAAAAAAAAACCCACAGGCCTCAAATTCATGAAAAATTTTCAATTAAAACTACTTTCTGCATTTTAATGGCCAAATATCGATTTGTTTGCCTATGTGCTCATTTGGTATGGTGTACAAGATAGAGAAGCACTGAAATATGTGACCACGAGTGCAAAGCGGCTGTAAACATTTATTGAATCTGAAAGGTTGTGACAGATATCTGCTCTGCACTGATTATGTCTTGGATAAATTATTATGTATGATTCATAAGTGCTTAAACCAGAAAATACAATTATAGTCAACAATTATGACGTCCTTCATTTTAAGTATAGATTTTTATCCACTGTTTTTAGCTAAATGAGAAAATATTATGATAAGCAATAAATTGTAAAAAAATGCAAATAAAGGACTAAAGTATTTTAAGTGATCTGGGCACCTACCCAAAAATGAACACATACAAATAAAAGGACTGCTCTTGAATATGTATTTGAAAAAGCATGACTCTTCTGATACAAGATAAGATTTTACATTGTTCATACCTTTTCAAGGTTTACGGGATGAAGGGGTATTCATTCCTTCACTGTGCCTGACACCTGACTGCTTGCATGTTAACATGACAGAACAGGAAACTGAGCCCCTCCTTCAACTCTCCTCACAGCACAGGTATAGCATGGAAGCACTACCCTTGGGGTGACACCAGTAACACAGGCATGAGACCTACCATGGTTCTAGATCCCCCACTGATTTTGCTCATAGAAACTGTCACAGTTCCAATTGCAGCAATGGTGGTCTTGATACCTGTCCATTGCACATCCAATACGAGGTAGCAATCTTCCACATGAGCTGCTGAGCTGTTATCAGCTACTTGTGCATTTAGTCACTCTCAACCAAAGACACATTTGAGCTAAATTTTAATCTTTTCCTTGATGCAGGTGGATGAGTATGACCATCTGGGCTGGGTTTTACACAGCAGGCATTCAGACAAGCAGAGCATGTTTGACAGCCAACAACCTCTCCACTGCATTCTTCTTGCAGCCATCTTCTACCCTGACCCTCCTTCTGCCCACTTTCTGACACCTATCAACACTCTTTGCAATGGCCAGAGGAGGTGGCAGGAAGTAATGTATTTTCAGAGATTATTTTTAGTTGTTACCATCATGAAGTCCCCAGGGGATCTAGCCTTCCCATCTCACCTCTGACCTTCTCTATTCCCATTTTCTGCCTTATGTGGTACTCTCTGTCACTCAGGGACATCAAGAGGTACATGGCAAAAAGCCTTACTGCAAATTGCTGTTCATCAGCTGGCTGAGGTACACTGTTAGGGAAAAATTACATAAGAAATTTGAAATTACCAGAAAAGTCTCGTCCTATTCTCTAGATAACAACTTGAAAATATTAAATTACACCAGCCTTCAAAGTCAGAGTGGCATTTTATAGCTTGGGATAGCCAGAGTTTTTTCTCCAGATCTAATTCTAGTGCAACAAGAATGATAAACAACAATCACTACAGACTTGTAGTCATGTGATGCCTTCAGCTTATTTCTCTGTAGATAACCACCCCTCTTTTGAGAGCTGCTAGCAGGGGATGCTTATTGGCAGGATTTGTCACTCCAGTGAGTGATTAGCAACTTGGTGAGGTGAGATGGCATGACTTGCCTGCTCCTCAGGAAACTTATGCCAGCCTTGAAACATACCTGTGAACTAAAAACAAGAAATATGTGTTATCAACAACCATGCAGGTCAGGCATTCTGCTTAACACCATCACTATATATCTGCAGGCAGGTCAGATCAGGTCTAGAACTGATTCAAGATATCTTGAAGAAATCATCACCAGTAATCAAAAACATGATAAAATATTCAGAAGATGGGCTAACATGATGAAAGGGCAGCAATAGGTACCTGACAACTGAACTAGAAGAGGAAAGAGGGCAAGCACAGTCATTGAAGGATGAACGTAAGTTTAGCATTGTAGTCTTGTTCAGTGAGGTTCTAAGTGGAAAATTATTTGGATAGTCAGATTTGGCAATCCCACTAGTTTTCATGCAAGTGAGTGAAGTCATATCTCAGGTGATAAGGCATCAGATTTCTACACCTCAGTTAGGCAAATGGAGGCATTTTCCCTCTCTCTTTGTTGCTACTTAACTATTTTTTTTCTGGCAGTAAAAAATTAGAAGAGGTTGCCCAGGGGAGTTGTGGCTGCCCCCTCCCTGGCAGTGTTCAAGGGCAGGCTGGATGGGGCTTTGAACAACCTGGTCTGGTGGGAGGTGTCCCTGCCCATGGTGGAAGGGAGGTGGTGGGATGGACTAGACGATCTTTAAAGGTCTCTTCCAACCCAAACCATTCTATAATTCTACAATACTATATAACATCACAAATGTAATTCCAGATCATCAAAATATAGTTATAGACTCTACTTTGAAAAGTATGCTAAGATATTGAGGTAAGGCTGTTTTATTTTTCCAAAGAGAAGAGAAAACAAATTAACCTATGGTCAACCTAAAACATTTCGTTCAACCCAAAATAAAACATCATGTAATAGCTTACAGGTCATTTAAATTCTTTGTGTTTGACTTTGAAGCTCCTTCTAATAAAGGCCTTTTAACTCCTAGGATTTTAAACAGAGGTCAGTCAGCAACTCTGAGTGTTGATCAGCAGGGTCACTCTTGATGCAGAAGACCTTCCAGTTTATTTCATGAGCTGGGACCACAGTGAAATTCCCATCGTCGCAAAACCTATACATTTCTCTGAAAACAACTCATTTGGGTATTTGGGGTTTTATATTTGGCCTTTTTGGGGTCACAATGTATGTGCTAATAAAATGACAGCTAAGTTACACAGTCACTTATGTCTGCAATAAGCCCTACAACTCCAAAACCTGCCCTTCCTCATCCCAGGAAAAATCACTTCAGATCTATCCCTTCTATTTAATCTCATTGTCTTTCTTATACACATGTGTTTGTGCACATGGAGACCACAGTAAAGCATATGTTTAAACAGCAACACAATCTATACATATGCTACAGTGGGTGTTTAACTATGGCCTGAAACAATTTTGTGGTGAATATCTAAACTTATGTAAATGAAAAGTTACAAAAATGATAAAAAACTGTTCTAGGCTGCCACACATCCCAAAAGGTTTCTCTCAATTTAAGCTAATGAAAGCACTCCCTAGGTAGCTCCCTGTCCCAAGCTGGAAAAAACCTTGACTTTTTACAGCCTTCCAGATGTGAGCTACCAGTCAATCAGCCTTGCACTGGATGATCTCGTCACTACGCAACCATCCATGAAGGCCATTTATCCTCGAGGATGTGCACTTATTGTTTAAAGGTATTTCATTTTCATGGAAGAGCATTTCACTTGACAACTCTCCTACCTTGTGCTCGTGGCCTTTAGAATTACTTTCTGATGTGGAAGTAAGAACAAGACAGAAACATGGCTGCACAGTCAAAATGAAACTTTCCATTTGAATAAGAGTCCTGTAATCTGAGCAGTGAACATAGCTGAATAATCCTGTTGATAACAGTTAATACAGGACATCAAAAGATGTGCAACATGGCCACATTTTCACTATAAGTGTAGAACAAAAACAGAAAATATTTTTTATGCTATTCTAAACATTGTAAAAGGTATCCTCAGACCTAACCCAGCTTCTATCATGGAGAATAATGGTATCCCTTGGGTGAAAGGCTCTTATTTACCATTTTAATAGAATTAAAAACCCCGATGAGGGTGGTGAAGATCGTGGGAAAAATGCCGTTCTGCAGGCAGCTCCCCATTTAGTACCAGCCAGGCCAGCTCTGCTATGCTTGGCTCTCCATTTCTGTCAAAACCCAAATTATGCAAGATCCCTGACTTGTACAGAGGCCAGACCACCTTTATACCACAGCTGTAGCTGTGCCCTCAGGTACTCTGCCCTGTGTGCCCTGACTGCAGGGCAGAGGGACCAGGGTCCCAGGAGCTGGGGACAAGAAGGTTGCACAAGTCCTCATTGGACAGAGAAGGGGAAGAGCCTCGGGGACCAGGAAGAAACAGTGATTTGATTGACAGTAGTATGGGCAGCCCACTTCTGCTTGCTGAGTGAATTTGTAATTGATAAGATTCAACTCTGCCTAGATAAGCTGCCTATTTGTTTTCAGTGCACATTGCTATTTCTCCTGAAATAACTCACCTATCAGTACTGCTTTATCTTCTATTTGCCTCTGAAATAGTAAATAAGTGTATGTCAAGCAAAAAAAACCAAAACCAAAACCAAAACCCCAAATCCACCACCAATCCAAAACAACAACAACAAAAAAGGAAAGCAAAACAGCAAGGTAATAGTCTTGAAACTCCTTTTCTGGCAATGATACTGCTGCAACCTCAAAACAGAGTACTATTCTACAAATCTCACCTGAAAGAACAGATAAATCAAGAAGCAGTGCAGAAAACAGAAAATAAGCATGTGACTAATTCTTTCCCTTTGTAAGGTTAATTCTTATCAGCTTAATGAAATTATAAGCCGTGGTCTTTCTTCCAAGATAGTATAATTAAGAATCAATTACAATTTACACTGAAACACTGACTGATCTGTAACCATTATGTAATTGGGAAGCAGCTATATTGTATTTTTTATGTAGTTACACTGAATTACACAATCATTTCAATGGAGCTATATTGGGAAATTACATGTAAATTTGTTCATATTAAGTCCTGAAACTTAAGGACTCAATGTGGAATAACTGTTCACTTGGAACAGGCTCTAAATCTAATATGTGCAGCCCTGTGACTATGAAGGGAAAGAAAAGGTTCCTTAATAAGTCAGAAGTGTTATCATTAGTATCTTTTAATGTAAAGTGGTTACACGCTAGCAAATTATTTCAATTACTCCATTGTATTATTGAGCAAAAGAAAAGGAACAATTGACAAAAATATTTTGAAAACTTGATAGTATGCAGACATTAAGAACAAGCCTCAAAAAGCTATCACTGAGTGCATTCAGCTGGTACCTACAAATTCAAAAGATACTTAACATTAAATGGGAGAACTTCAAATCACTAATTTAGTTCACAGAGTGCTTCAGGGATTTGAGTGATTTCATATTTGTCTAATGTCTCTATAATGTTGTGAAGTTAAAGTTAATTTTTACTCGTGACACAGTGGAATGAAAAACACACCTACAGTGAAGCTATAATAGAAAGTTTTCATTTTTAACTGATGCAAACCATGAACCTTAGGGCCTGAAAGAATAAAAGGTTCTTACTCAAATGTGGCGCAAAAATAAACACTTCAAGGGAGAACCCCACCTGAATGCATAGGAAGGTGTGTGAGTCAGGAGAAGGGGCTGTCTGAATTTGTGAAAGAAACTAACAGGGACAATTTCTTGCCCTACAGGGGACCGATAATTCTGGTAAACTTTGAAAATATGAAAATGATAAATAGGAACTTAACCTGGACAAGGATTGTGCATCAATTGTAAAAGTTTTCTAAAATATTCCTCATTCCTCCAGTAATCTAGCTATGGAGTTAATTCTACCTAACAGATACAAAAAGAAGGTGTCACCATTGTTTTTTCCTCAATAGAAAACTCCCCCTTTTAAGCATAAATTTTAAAAAAATAAATATGGAGCTGAAATAATAATTTAAAATGTTTACTCTCACACATAACTGCTTTTCTGATGAGAGCACAGAGGTGTTCAGAAATCTCATCTTTCTAGCAGTGAATTTGAAAGCTTGTCAAATGCAGATGGAAATAATGAACATCTTCTTCATTAGGTACCATGTGACTCTTGGGGTGTCCTATACAGAGACAGGAGCTGGACTTGATGATCCTGGAGGGTCCTTTCCAACTTGGCATATTCTATGATTCTATGATTCTATTCTATGATTCTATGTATCAGTCAGTCATCTTCACAAGAAAACAGGATTTTAAACAACAAGAAGATAAATTTCACTGAAGTTAATCTAAAATCCACAATGTCATTTGACTACACCTATTCTCAAGTTGGTCTCTTCCAGGTTATTTTTGTTTCACATCAGAGAGTAAATACAGCACTCTGTTCTGTTGAGATTATTACTTTGTATCTACCTGAATCAGATAATGCTGAGGCAAGAGATCAGCTTCTTTCTCATCTAGAAACAATGCCCTCTACCCTGTAGACTCCAGCAAATCTGGCATTCAGCTTGTCCAAAATAAAAGCAGAACTTACTGGAAAAATTCCTTAATTAGCAAGGAAAGTTGGGAAATAAGAGGTAAATACTCATTTAGTTGGACTTAAAGGACTGATAGGAGAGAATAAAGATCGAATTAGAATTTGGGAATACTACCTGCAATGCTCAGAACTGATCCTTTTCCTCTTATTTTTAAGGTTGTCTCTGAGAACATGTCTCAAATCCTGCATAATTTGAGGAGATTGCCCTGCAATATGCCTCATAAATAGGATTTGTTCTCTACTTTCTCTACTGCCCATCCATCTCATGAAGAAGGTGACAGCTGATTCATAATGTTACCTTATCAAAGCATTTTATTTTGAGTCACGTGGCTGGCCCATTTCAACCTTGCATAATCTAGATGAATGCAAAGATATTTCCCATGCAATATTTTCCAAAACTGCACACAGAATCTTTATTTTCTTCAACTATATCAGCTCCACCTATCAGCTTGCAAGAGGTCTGTCTGAATCTACTAACCAAAAGAAAACCTTGAAAGCTGAATGTCCAAGGCCCAGTAACACAGTATCTTAATACCAAATGACACCGTAGGTTTCATAACAAAGTATACATTAGTCATATCTGTAGGTATCATAAGTATCAAGGTTTCTGAGAGATTTCTTAACAGGTTCCATCACTTGCTCCGTATTTTCAGAAATAGTTTTGAAATTCATTAATGATAAGATGGGACCAGTAAATGGGCAGATAAACTCAGGACTAAATAGCCTGCTCTGAGCTAGTTTGTGGCTGACTTATGAAAATACACTATTTTCTACAAGGAAGCCCTCCTATGGGAAAAAAATACTGCTAACGGCTGATAAAGTTCTTAGCAAGCACCACCACTGGCAGTACTTCTGCATTAATGAAAATCCTTGACATTTTTAATGCAACAAACTTTATACACACAATTAAACACTCCTTAAATCTTCACAAAGTGGTATTTTTGCCATTCTCCATTATTTCTATTTTACAGGTGGGTAAACTGAAGGACAGAGAAGCTATGATTCATCTAAAACTGAGTTGTATTGACTTTCATCCCTTGGCTTCAACTGACAAAATGTGCTCTGTCCCTTACGTCCCAGAGAAAATCAAAAGAGCTTTTTCATTAAGTTTCAGACACGCCTTGTTCACACTGTTGTCTGCTGGTCACAGAAAACATAATGAAATAAACTAGGTTTGTGCATGTGCTAAAGTGACCTCAAAATTTATCTTTTCTTTTTGTACTCATGAAAGGTATATTGACAGAAAGATTATATAAAATTTTTAATATTACTCAAGAGAATTTATTTTACATAATAGGGGCCCTAGAATTTAAATTTGAAATAAAAATTTCTAACAGGATCTTAGCTAAAGGTACTGACAAAATTCTCTGGTCTGTGCATTCTGACTGATTTGTTGTTAAATTTTATGTTCACTTATGCTGTGTACTCAGTTGATCTCATTGGCAATTTGAAATTAAGAAACAGTATAAAGAGTGGTTCAGTCATTTTACCCCTGCCCAAACTATATGACAGTGTCAGACTCCACATTTGTCATTAGATTTCTATTAGACACCTAATACAGTGTCCAGCTTATTATTCTGTCTAAAATAGAGTAATTAAGATTGATACATGGGCTGTAAAATATTTAATCTTCTTGTGAGTATTAATTAAATAGAAAGCAGTTATACATTTGATCTCATTCATTTGATCACCACAATACCCATGTAAACAGTATTTTGAATAAATATGCCTATGCCTAGTAAAATGCGTTTTAGATCTTCATTGTACTTTGGCTAACTATAAAGAATTTATTACACTGGCAATCTGGACCTAAGTCTGTTGAAAATCTATCCACACTTTCTGCTCCATGAAAATATGTTTAGAACTATTCCAGTAATGCTTCCTTTCTGTGATAATAGTTGGTCAAAACCTCTGTGTTAGCTTCTCTGAGTGATACAAAATGAGGTCTAAGGCCTTGGTAACCCAGAAATCACTTCATGTCATTTGTTTGTAAATGGATGCATTTGCTAGTGAAGTTCTCTCCAGTTGTCTCAGTGGAGATGTCACAAACCAGCATGATCTTCAAAGATAATTTCAGCAGGCATGCTATGTCTTTGTGGCACCACTACTCAAGGTCACCAGCAGCATTAGTTAACTAGTTACAAATTTATCTATCATCGTGAGCAACTTTTGCAAGATTGCAGCTAATTTAAATGGGGCTCATGTATATTTTAACTGAGCTGCAGTGATGATGGCAGGTGCAGTGTAGACTGACTCATCTTCATTAATTCTGGAGCACTAACACTCAGAATAGCTTTGACTGCAGTTTTGTACTGTGTAGAGCTAATACAGATGTATGAAATAAGGTGGCACCTCGGACCTGCTCCCTTCTCTCCTTATTTGCATTCCTATTCAGTACCAAGTATAATAAATCTCTAAACTATGAGCTCCTTTATGTTAGGCTGTGTGATAAGTAGCTTATCTTCAGGTTCACAAAGGAGTAGAGACTCAACAGCAGGTGGGGAACCCGAATACCACCCTGCCCTGGCACCACCCAGGCCCACCACAGGAGAGCATTAGCCCATACAAAGTTCCTCTGTGTAGGAAGCAATGTAGGCACAATGGCTGATGGGAAAACCTCAGTAGTGCAGATAGAGGAATGAGCCCCTGCCCAAACACCCACAGGGCTGTCCCAGGACAGTCTTTAGTCCCAGTGGTACAGCTGTGAAACACAGCATCATGAGTCAATGGGAGAGCCTCTCTGGGGCAGCTCATAGTCTGAGGGGTATGGGATACATTAGGGGATGCAGGGAAGAGAATTTTGGAATTGCACAAGATTTATTAAGGAACAAGTGCGGGAAATGAGGGATAAGGGGATAAAAGGGGCATTACTTGTAAGAAGGATACTAGTCAGCAGGCTTGTCTGGCCATGCCCTGTGCCTGATCAGCACAGCCAGTCCTGTCTCCTTATTAAACTCTATCCTCTGTGTGGGGAATGTCTGTTCTGTGTGCATGTGTGTGCATGGAGGTCTAAGTGCTAGTGGCTGTACTGAGGACCACGAGTCACTGGGGACTGTGTGTCTGGGGGCCAGCAACTAAAGGTAGTGAGGGTATGTAAGCCAGGAAGTGATTGCTAGTGAAGACCAAGATAGACTATCCAGCAAGCAGGATGCTTGCCCAGCTGATGGAGCTGTCCATGTGGTAAATACATATGAATTTCCCACTAACAGCTCTTCATCCTGATCAGCCAGAGAAAGAAATAGCAGGAGGCTGTTGGGGCAGTTTGGTTTTGTGTGAATACTGCATGTTTCTGCCTGTGTTGATCTGTGTGGCCTGATATGTATATGTGTACTTTACACCTGCTTTTGCTTGTGGACCTACTAGGAATACACGCTCAGCCTTGCTACTGGCTGGACCTGGAGCACTGACCTGTGGCTGCCTTGCCTTTATCAGTAGATTTTTGGGTTTGCCTACTCCCTAAAACTGTATCCTCTCATGAAACTACATACCATCTAATGCAGCTCTGGACTGTGGTATCTATGGATGATGTGTAGTAAGTGACAGCCTAAGCCTCCTTTCCGCAACAAACACACAGACAGCATCACACTGCTGTGGAACTCCCACTAAACTTCTTTTCCCAAAAGGCTGAAAACACTGCCACATTACCACTAGAAAGGCTGTTTTTCCCCTCTTTCTGATACTATTACTCCTGAGAAGTACAGCAAAAAACACAAACACAAACAAAAAAGAAAGGGACAGACATAGCCCTAAACAAAACACTTTTGAAGTTGATGAGACCCCACCTCATCACATTTAAAACAAAAGCATTAAGCATCTCTTATAGATGAGCTATTGTCCTTTGTTCTCCTTTTTAATGTTATTGTCTTCAGGATACTTCATAATAAGGCACTCTGACTTTCATTACCTTGTTCTGTGTTGCAGTGTATTATTAATACCAAAACCCAAATGAATAATGAAAACACAAACTGAGAAATTACATTTTCTTCTGCCATTGCCTGTTTTTGTCTGATTAAGCAAATTATTTCCTTCCTTTTGATTGTATAGATTTATGTTTGCTTAAAGCAAAAGAATGTATATAGTATCTATCAATATCAATTACCAGTAACAATATCAGTGTCTTTCTTTAAAAGAGGGATCTGAGGTAGACAATGTTGCTTGCTGGATTTCATGGAAGCTTAAGAATTTTGCACAAACTGCTAAAAGTTGCTTTCTAAAATAAAAAAATCTGTTTATTCTGATTTTGACTAGGAAAAACAGCATAGTTGTCCTACAGATGCAATTTTCTAAAGGTGCAAGTCTAGGAAAGCCATCCATAAGGGTATTTCATGCTGTGAAAAACATAGCATGAGAACAGAATTTTGGATGTTCCCCAAAGAACAAAAGTTCATGTCCAATTTTAAACTCAATTTCTTTCATCTTTTCCCTTCTCACTCATACTTATTTAAGACTCCATCACATTGTTATTTGAGACTAATTTATAGTTTAAGGCTTTCAGGTCTTATAGAAATTGGTTGAGTCATTTTGTTATCAAGAATATAAATGCTTTTATTGGAAGCAGGATTTCAGCCAGGATTTTCATCTGTAATGTAATTAAGGACGTAGTTTGGAAAAGCAACATTTTATACAGGGAATATATGCAAAAGTATTCTCACAAATGCTAATTGTAGAGTTTAAAAGGGTATTGTTGCAAACTCACGGAAGATCTCTAGATAATGGTACTTCTCAGCTGTATAACAAGGATATTATAAGTAACACTGGTCCCTGAAAGATGACACTCTTAACTCAGCATTCCCACTTTTAAACACTATACAAAGCAGTTTAGTGGCAAAATGTTTTCAGCCTGTGTTTGAGTAAGGGAAGACAAGATCAAGTATTTCTATATATCTCTGACTTGAAAGCATGCCTGGGATAGACCAGGCAATTATACTTCATACTAGGCAAATGTAAATAACTACTTACATGAAAGTAGAAACACTGCTGCACTTAGAAAGATGTGTACAGAGATGAAAAGAAAAATGCCACTTACAGATAAGTGAATATTAATTCATCTTCATGGGATTTTTCTGTGTCTTCCAAATACAAAGTTACCAGACATTATAAATGGGATTCAATCTTCAGGCAAGACACTCTGGGTGATGCTTTTGCTATTGTAAATACTGAACTGGGTATAAAAATATGCCAGTTTCTGTCTGAGATTAGTCAGAACCTTGTTCAACCTTTTCTCCTAGGATTTCCTCTGACTTGCAAATGAAACTTAATTGAAGTATGGAGTTGTAACACTTCTCCCAAGACACTAGTTTTCTTTCCATTTTTCATTCTGATTTCCCCCAATATTAGACACACTGATATCCCTTGAATTCTAAACTATCTCCCACTCAGACTTAAGGAAAATTCACTACTGAATTTGGTTGAGTCCAGGGTACAACCATAAGTGACTATTCATTAGTTTCCTCGTTAAAAGGAAAATGGGTAGACAACCTAGATAACTGGCTGAAACATCAGAGTGCAACTTTCTGCTATGAAAAACATATTACCTCCAACCACACAAAATGTAGATAATAGGAACATATAAGGGGAAAGCAATGCCTTTAGATCATTGCAAATTCTCAGCAGAGACTAGACATAATCAAAAATATTTGAGCAGCATACTGGACAGGGAGACTGATTCCGCTTTCAGGGGACCTGATAGACATGAAATTGTGACTAATGTTTTTACAAAGGGACTTTTATTCTTCCTTTATCTCCTGCACACCTTGTGCACAACCTGCAGTTTGATCCTTGGAGCTCTCAACTCAATTAGGGAAAGGAAAACTCAATGGGTGTCTAACTACTGAAGAGTCTTTCCTTTTCCCGCACAATTCCAAAATACAGTTACTAAAGAGAGAAAACATAGCTTTAAGATTGAAAAATAGATCAGGCAAACAAACAGATCTTCAGATGGCTTCCTACTTGGGAAAGCTGACTACAGTCACACTGTGTGCCATTTCTCATGGCACGTCTATTTAGCCATTGCACAACCTTCATAAGACACTGCCTAATTAACTGCTTGACTTTATTTAATTAAGATGACATATGTGATAACAAACTAGAAAAATTACAGTCTACTTTGACTAGAGAACGTTAGGATTACAATGCTTCATTTATTAAGAAAAAAGAGTAAGTCATCAACCCATTTTCACTACATGCCAATCATATCTCGTGAGACCACGTTCTGAAAATAGCTGTGCTGCTCTAACCTGTAACTAGTTTTGCTATGAATTTACCAAGACATTAGTGAAATCAGAGGGGTTTATAAATTTTTAACCAAATACGGTGGCTAAAAAAACTGTCAGAGAAGAGATTTTATAAACTTTATACAGTAAATACTACTTTTATTGACCTGCTTAGACCAGTAATTGTGTCTGGGAAGCTCTCAATACAGATGCTCCTTGTGGCAGTAGATGTAATTTCCTATTGACCAGACATTTTTAAAATATTTTACAGTAGTTTAAAACTACTATACAGATATCAGTAAAAATTAATAGAGCAAGAGACAGACATGTCAATAATATGTTTCAAAAATGTTCCATAGAATTTTGTAATTGCAAGAATTTTTCAAGGTCAGAAATAAGAGTTAGTTGTCCACTCCTATTGAAAAATAATAAATATCAGGCACTTTTGTACCTTCAAAAGGTTCTCTTTTAAATAGTCTTGACATCGTTATCTCAGTAATGACAGTTTTAAGTGTAGACTGCGCATGGACAATACAAAACTGGTTTCTGTCATCATGCATCACACTAAGTTTCATAAAATTTCTGGACTTAGAAACTGTGCAAGCATACGAATGATTTTCCTTTTTTCTTCTGGAAGTTCCTGGTCCAGGCTGAGACATCAAGGAATGAAATGTAGAGCCAAGTACGTAACATATGTGATTGGCTTTTGTCTTATTTGTGGTTCAAACAGAAGGCAACAACTTGCAGTTTTCTTCTGTATATTCATATATTCAATGGCATTATTCACATATACAAAGTTCACTATTTGCTAAAACACTACATCAACTTAAAATCCCTGTTTGCACAGTCTTTCCATATTACTAAAGGGCTAATTTGCAACTGCAAGACACAATAAATACTTGAATTGCCCAGCATAAATTTTGGAGAAGAACCTTGTACAATCTTCTGATTTTATGTATTTAATGAATGGAAGTTTTACTTCATCGCATTCCAGGCCACAATCCTTATTCTATGTTCTATTGAAAAATGTAGCTAAAATATGAACCTGTTACTTCTAATACAGAAAAGGAAAACATGTTTAGTAAATCTATGTGTTGTGTAACTTCACTTAGAGATAAAATTTGCATTAAATTCTGCTTTAAAGTAGTCTGCATTTATTTGACCTTTTACCTCCAAATTCTATAGCATTCTACTCCATGTTGAGAATAAGGAAGGTCTCCTATAAGAGATCAAGCCAGTATCTTTCATGATATGATGGGGTTTTAATTTACATGGGCTTCTCAAGACAGACTTTTCTCACTTTAAAACTGGAAATTGACAAAAACATATTTCCAGTTTGGAATTTTATGACATTGAAAGGACTTCTTGTGAGAAACGAAATCAGTATCTCAGCATAACAATAATCAACAAATAAAAATGTTGTGGTTTTGTATTTTTTAAAAAAAAGCATACTCACTGCTTTAGAAGCCCCATTATACAATGAAATTTCATCAGTATTAAATCATTCCAATGGGAACTTTGGCAGCCAGATGTAACGGAAGTTATTTTCATTTCTTCTTTTTTACAAGTAGGATATCACTATCTTCCTCCCAAGCTCAGACAAATTAGCAATGCTTTGATTATGCATTAAAAAGAATAGCCACTGAACCTGCATATAGATTTCTATACTCTAACTCCTCTAAAGATCTGCAGAAATTCAGTCTAAGATACAACCCATGAAATAATGCCAGGTTTTACAAAACTTTAAGTATGCACATATATTTACTTATGTGAGGAAAAACTATGCACCTCCTTCTTTGTTTACCACATGAGGGATTAGTTTGCACAATTCACACTATGAAATTCAGTGTGATCAACAATATCAGGTGACTACCTGGAAAGGATGATAATTTTAATTATGGAGTATTGTAATGCTAAACTTTTTTAAAATTAGTTCATCACTGGGACATGGCCTAAGAGTGCATAGAATATGAGCAGTTGACAATCAAAAGAAAAGAGAATAACAGAGAAAAGCAGGAGAATGAGGAGTACTACACAGACATGATTAATTTCAACATCTACTGAGCGATACTTTTATAAAAGATTATTACCTACTTTATTTTAATTCTCTCAAGGTCAAATCGATCCATATAATCAATTCTCATTAGGCATTCACAAAAGTATCGAAGAGTAGTTTTAAATTACACATCCTTTTTCTCCCAAATTATATATTTTTTTCAGAATGGGAATTTAATTAATCAAATAATATGCACAAGCCATTTTTAATCCTATCATTTGGAATCCAAATTTAATCCATTTAATCCAAACATTTGGAAACGAAAACCTGATTTTAAATCACTTGAGAGAGAAATGTGATTTTTTTTCAATTCTTTTTCACTTAGAAAAAGACTCATCTGTGAGCTCATCTGATTTAATTCACAATGCTGGTAGTGAGAGGAGTTTTGCGTTCAGAAGCAGGCAACTAAACAGAGGGGGGTGAAAATTAGAACAATATATGTTGAAATTCACAAGAAAATAAATATTTTCAGTATCTTTCAAACTTAGAGCTGTCCGTTTTGGCCCATGTTTTTCTGTTTTTCACAAAGAACATATATCTTTCCAGACAGTTGCTCCCTTTTTCTCTCTTTTAAAAACACTTTTTATTTACTTTATTTCTGTGACTTGTTTGCTGCTTTTTATTAGGTAGAATGACAGAAAAGCTTGGGTTTTATTTGTCTTTGTAAGAGAGGATGTCACAGTTTGCTTTGTCTATAACTCCTTGTTTATATAACAGATGAAAAAATATCAAGCAGTAAACCAGAAACCTATTATTATTTTGAGAACCTTAATGAGATGGATCAAAATATTTTAATTGACACAGCCAGTTGCTGTATTATCAGATGAGAAAATACTGTACACCTATTCTAAGCAGTTAGGGGACTCATTGAAGTTTGAAGATAGTAAATTCTTTTGGGTATCTGCTACCTTGGCAGTGCTTCTAGTGCAGTTTCAGCTCCTCCCAGTACTAGGCCATTTTATGCAAACCTGTATCACTGAAAGGAAGTAAGTAAGTAAATAAATAAAAAAGCTTAACGTCTTTCCTTGTTTCCAGGCTTTGCCTTCGTTACTTCTCTTCCCCTCTCTGTGCCAGATATCCTCTCTGTTAAATTTCTCCTTCCACCTGGAGATGTCTCCTTTCCGTATGTGTAAGTCGAGGTTAGTAAGGCTCTCCATAAGCACCTTGGTGTACACACAAGCCTGAAATGCCTTATCATATTTCGTAATTATACTTGAAGCTTACCATGTTAGGGATGCTCTCTTGAATGTTTGCACAGGGACTTAGCTTGGGGGGAGACTATCAAGGAACAAAGAGTGTATAATAATCCTAGCCTGTCTCCCAAGGACATTGTATTGACATTGTTTATTTTATGTTGTATGGAGACGTTTTCAAAAATGTGTTAGAAATACAGATATGAAAAGATTTATTTCTTATCATTTCAGTAAATCTTAGCAGTTACCGAATGCTCTTGAGGATCATTTGAGACACCTGTGTTTGGTTTTAATTATTCTCAAAAATTATCTGCACAATCATAGCAAGTTAATATATACTGCTTTTAAGGTCCAGTTTTAGGTGATCTAAAATTAGTGCATTTGAATTGATTTACCAGAACCCACCAAAGAATAATAAAGTCATGTAGATCTCTAAAGGCCAATGAAGATTGGTTTTGGAGGTGATTTACTAGCTCAAACTGTTCATGAACTGGACAAGGAGAAAACTTGTGCTCAGATCTCTGATGAAATGAGGAGATGTCTGTACTGCTGGGAGGTAAGGAAGAGCAATTCCTCCCACTACTGATTTTATGACTGATGTCTACTTTTTCTCTGTTTTTTTCTTTGATGCAATATGTAAAAGAGGCTTAATCTGGTATTCAGGATGGAAACAAATGATACCTATGATCTTCAGCAATTCTCTACATCTGCATACTTCACCAAATATGAACAGCATTAACATATATAAGGTGAGCATTAGACCCCAGAGGTAACAACCACCAAGAGGAATCCTGGCAGTGTGTATCTGTCATACTATTGCTAGGTCAAACTTTTATTTATCCAGTTTTCCCCTGATGACAAAAAAGGTAGCTGAGGGATGAATTTGGCTTGTCTTCTTGTATTCATGATAATAGTCTTCAATCACAAACAGGATCTTTTCTCATTTTTTTTTGCAAGGAGTGCTTGCCACACTGCAGATTCTGAGTAAACACATAGTACTTATTAATCCAACAACTGAAAGCACTTATTTGCCTCCAAAATGCTCTTACAGCACCAAAATGTAGTGTATGAGTGTAGAATACTAATTTGACAAAGAGGTAAATTGTTCTTTAAGTACTAGAAGCATTTATTAAATGCTCAAATTTTCAATTTCTGCTGTGACTGAATCACAGAGGATGCATGAATGAACATTTACGTTAGATCAGTGACTTGCTAGATTGCTCTTCAGAGATTCAAAATTACTAATTTAGTTCCTTTCACTATTCTTGTGAAGATAACCTGGCTCTGAAGTGAAGTTCTAGTAGAAAGTCAGAAGAAGAGTGTTATCCTATACAACAGAATGCTTCCTTACTACAGTGCTCTCTCACCCTCAAATAATACAGAGAAAAGGAAATTGCCATCCTACAACTTGCCTGGAAGTGAGAAAAGAAAGGAAACACTACTGACTTTATCAAGTCTGTTAATAACTTTCCTACAACAACCTGATTAACATAGAGTGCACCTTGGTACTGAGGTTCAAGTCACAGACCCTCAAGACTGTCAGATTTTGACATGAACACTCTGGGAGCTCTGACAGCTGAATATCTTTCATTAAAATTCATACTGGGAATACTTGGGTGACTGAATGCAGCTTAGCATTGCCTTATTCATCAATCTTAAGCAAATTATTTGCCCATCACAGGACATCCAGCTGAGATGCAGTCACACATTGAGCGAAGGTTTCACTATCTGTAGATCTTGAAAAGCCTCCCTGAGTTTTCTCTCTGACAAAGAGACTCAGACTTAACTGCACAGCGACTGTTATAGGTGTGGGGATATCTGCTGTTGATCAAGACAGGGCTGCCCTGACAACCTTATATAAAAGCAAAGGCTATTCTGTGTTGTCTAAGGTTGCTCACATTCCTGTATGCAGCAACTTCAGAAAGAAGTTGACAGTGATGGCTCCCTTTTTTAGTTGCTATAAATGACAATACCTTATTGATGAACAAACTGAAACATCAAATACATAGAGAAAAAGAGTGATATATTTTAAATGCTGTTTTAATCTCTCCTTATTGAACTCAGAGGATCTTAACTTTTCTTTCATTCCAGAAGTAGCCTACTTGCAAAACATAAAAATAGCCTGAATAGAATCAGAAGAATCAATTAGAAACAGCACTACATATCACTGTCCATAGTCCAGTAAAGTTAAACATGTTTAACATGGGAGAGTTCAGTGAAAGTTCAGAAGTGAGGGAATGAAATGCTATGAGCTTCCAGCTCTTTAAAAACAAACAAACAAACCAACAAACCAAACAAAAAAACCCAAAACAAAACACAAAAGTTTCCACCCAGAAAACAACTGGACAGTACTTGAATGAGCCAGCAAACTTTTACTAAAAAAAATCAAAGTCTTCTGTGGTTGCCTGTGTTACTGACCTCTTCCCAGCAGAAGGGTGGAGTCTGATCATTTCTCTTCAAGACAAAAATAATGCTTAAAAATCAATTGTTGACAGAAACACAAGGTTCTTCTCAGAAGAAATTATAGACATTTCAGGGGATAAATTGTCTAGCTGCCCAAGTGCTTCGATTTACTTGTCCACCTATATTGAATAAAACCTCATCAGAAACATTTTGGGCCACCAAGAGCAATTGTGTATTCAGCTACATCATCTTACAATGCCTCAGTTTGCAAAAAGTTGTTTGTTCAATGATAACAAAGATCACCTGCTGATCTGCTGTTTTGGGGAGCCAGTCAGCCCGAGCAATTTGCAGAAAGCAAGCTCAGCAGGGCATCTGGAGGAGAAGAAGCTCTTTGATGGCATGGCCCAAAGCAGAACCCCACAGCTGGTCCCCCTGTGCTCTGGGCACCTGTTTCAAGCTTGACTGCTAATGTCACTGGCCTAAGAGCAGGGAAAGTTTGCACAGTGCTGTTCATTTTTAAACTGTTGAATAAACATTACATGGCAGTTAAGTTTTGGAAGAGTGAAGTTTTATGGGACGTATGTATCTACCTCTTGCAGACCGCTTCTATTTTGCAGCTGTACAACATTTTCGTGGATCAGTAATGAAATACTTACTGAACATTAGCAACCTAATGGCACACATACCCAGTGCACAGAGGAGACATACCTGCACTCTCTCTAGAATATAACTCAGATGTTTTTAAAAAAGGTGTTGACAGGAGACCTCTTGTATTCACACTTAGCTAGCTAAATAACTATTTTTACAGTTACTGAGTGTACCTTTGAAAATTAAGGCAGTGAGATGTTTAGGTGCAGATCAAATGACCAGGCACTCTCAAAACAGCAATCATGCAACAACAATCTGTACATATGTGTAAGGTGATTTTCTTAATTTCTGTGAACCACTGTGTCCCTGGTTAGCCACAGGCTGTCAGATTTTGCTTTTCTTATCTTACAACATCAGGCAAATTATTTTATTCTGGAAGTCAATAAGCTAGTTGCGGACTGAGACTTTGTAAATTGTGATTTCCTAGTGAAGCAAATGAAGGCTGAGCCCTTGCAATTAATACAGTATACTGGCATGCAAGAAACATTTTAAGCAAAATAAAATGCTATAAATAAGACCATATTAATGGTTGATTCTTTTACAGCATTTGCAATATGATATAAGACTGTTCTGCAAGATATTGTGTGAGCATATATATATATGTATGTTCAGTGTTATGTGTATAAATACATACACATATTTAAAGGTGGTTCTTCCTAAAAATCATTAAAAACTTCAGTCCTTCCTCTATTTTTCAAATACCAGTAAACCAATAACATTATAAGTACAAAATGCCTTCCTTTGGCATTAAGATGGATTTCATTTTAGCCTTGTGAGCTCTGAGGAAGAAATCGAACAGAAAATGAATCACAGATCCCACATTTTTCCTTTTCAGTCAGGTTACAGGAACAGCAGCAGGCAGAGACGGTGAAACAGTTGTGCTAAGAGCCTGACATCCACAGCACATGCACTTCCCAGGGTTTTATTTCCTAGCAGCTCTAGCCTGGACCTGTCAACTGAGAAGCCATCAGCAGCTGCAGCACCAAGTATGCGTCTGGACTGCATCATCCAGTTCGGCTTCATCTGAAAGGCAACTGTACAGTGAGACCACTCCACTGAGAAGCAAAGTGCAACAGCGGGGATGCTGGGGACAAAAGTGCACTTCTGATTCCAACTGAAATGTTACAACAGATGCACCATCCAGGCCAAGCACCTGGTGACATTTCTGTCCCCTTCATAAACTAATGTTCACCTTAAAAAATATTGTGGTTCTTCTCCATTTCTGTTAGAAGGATAATCCAGAAACACACTATTATGGTTTTTAAACTTCATATTTTTATTTAATGGCATTAATTTATACACATTTTTCTTGTAAGTAGTTTTTTCTACCTTTAAATGTTCCTTGATATTTGTTCCTCACTTCATTTACACCAACAAATGACATTCTTTTTCAGTGTTTACTTTGCTAGGCCAACAAAACCATTCCGCGTTAGTTTCTTTTTCTTCATTATTCTAGTCTCCTTCTTTATGCCTATTTAAACCTAAATTATTTTTTTTTAATATGCACGTGCACCGAATGGCACACAGAATTCCAGATGAACCAGTGAGATATCCACTGGCATTACTAGCCCTCCTGGAAACAGCTTGTCAGAAGTGTTTTAGAATTACATTTGCCTTTTTAATGACAAAGTGATAGGAGCAGCTGCTAGTCACTGTATGAGCAACTAGTACATGCAGGTCCTTCTCATCCTTAATAATTTCTGACTAATGAGCTCCCATGATATAGGAGAAATTCTGCTTATACATTACTATTTAACCTTACACTTTCATGATTATATTTCATCAAATTTTTATCACTATGATCACCCAGATAATCTGCTTCTTTCTGAAAAATACCCAGTTTCTCCTATGTACTGATGGTGCCTTTAATACTATGTCACCAGCAAACACCCATACTACCTTACCTCTCAGAGACACTAATGTTAGTTCTAACTGACATACCAACTAACACACCAACATTAAACCAGAACAACTCCATCATATGTCCTTGAGGAATCAGACTGGCTAAGGTTTCCTGGCAAACTTCCTCTGGCCCCTTTCAGCATTATTTCTTGTCATTTTAACTATTTTCTTTGCGAATGTATTAAATTTAGATTATTAGAACTAATCTGTATCTCCTCTGTTTCTAGTAGCCGCTTTCAAGTCTTAATTATTCTACTGAATAGTAAACAGGTGAGATCTCCCAGATGTTCTGAATTTTGGAAATCAAAATTACTTCAGTTCTGAAAATAATGGCTCAGCCACCACATTTGTTGAACATGTCCTTCTCCACCTCTTACTTCTCCTTTTTCCATTAAAATATTCCACTATTCCATGCCATTAATTGAAATCAAGACATTCTTTTTTCATCTTTTATTGACAAAGCTTAATTTCATCTTCATATACTTATGCAGTGATGATGCAATTTTCACCTTTCAAACTTCTGCAACTTATGCTTCAATGGAAGAATCTTGAATTACTGCCACTAAAAGAATTACTGAAATTATTGTAGGATAGGGAGAATTTGTTATGCTTTTGCTGAAGCAAATGAAATTTGTATTGCATTATGATGTCCATGTGAATTCCTAATTTTATTCCCTTGTTACTGCCCTGTATACATTTCTTCACAGCAAGAAATGCCTTTGTTTTTCCTGCCAAAGCTATCAAGAGACATAATCATTTTCAGTAGAGCTTTATCTTGTACTCCCATGTTCCTATGTTGTGACACGTCTGGGAACAATTGTGACATTTTGCTAAGATTGGAATCATTTTGCTTCTTTTAAGTATTGCTGAACTGTATAGTGATTTTTTTTCCTTCTTCATCTTAGTACAGCCATGCCAGACAGTGTCTTCTTTATTACAGAGTAGCATTTCCCTTCTAGGCTACTTCCCATAGTGATAATAGAACAGTATTTCAAGTTAGCCATGGAAATACTGCATGATATTGAGAACAATTCAAATAATTGCTGAAAGACTTAGGTTTCAAAATTGTATTTCAACTTCTCCTGAGGCTATGTAAAGAATAGAAGCCCCTTTCGCTTCAGGGGTGTGAAGCTGCTTGTATAGATTTACCTCAACAGACATCACTATTTTCATCAACAGCAATAACAAAGGACAGAGACAGACACACACACAGTCAAATATTAGAAAGTCCCTTAAGGAGGGCTTGCAGATGCTCTATTTTCATCAGCTTTGTCTCTGCCTTGCTTTGAACTCCCCATTCCACTTTGTAAAATTGTATCTCAAACAACTAAGGACAAAACTCCCACAGACACCAACACAGCACTACAGAAGAATCCTTTGCTGTTGAGCTTTTCAATGATTCCTACATATTTCTTTGCCAGCAAAACAAATTCCTGTCAGAGAAACACTGTTGTTGTTCTTTTGCTTTACAAACTTTGATGGAAATTAAGTTAAACATTTTCTCTAGCAGATACGAGCCATTACCTAGAGCTCTACTTTTGTTCTCAGTCTTTCATAGAGGTTTAAAATAGCATTTAACACTAGTAATATGGTTTTAAAACATTCTACAGTCCTACTGTAGTCATGACGGTCTAAGGACGTAAACAATAAAAGGATATAGGTATAAGTAGTATACTTTCTTTGAACAGTTGCTAGAGTTTAAAAAACACTGGAGAAGATTTTGAGCCTTTCTTAAATTCTGAAAAATACACACAAATTATAGTAACTAAAAAACCACACCCAAACTATATAATATATGCTGAAGGGTAACAGTGGGAAACAAATGCCACTATGAGACTAAATAAGAGCTAATTGAAGTTACTGAAGTTATAAACAAAGTAAGAATGGATATTTTAAAGTCCAGGAACAAACAAGAAGAAAGGAGAATCTTTGATGGATCAGAATGTGACTTAGCATAACACTGATTTGACACCATAGTACATTGTTTCATGATGTGATGAACCATTTGAAATACCATTGCCCAGAGGACTGGATTTTTTCTTTATTCTTGATGGAAAGCAGCATGCAGACTTGATTGAAGGATACAGAGCGGTGCAGTTTAGAAAGATCAGTGGTTAGAGCAATTGTTTTTCGGTTAAGGCTGTTAATTCTAATTCTATTATTTTCATAGTTCAGGTTTTTAAGTTTTGTTTTGGGTTTTTTTTCTTAAGCCTCTTTCATGTTCATTTGTTTTCATACTTCTTAACTTGCCAGCTATGCAACCTTTTTCTCTTGGGTTTCCAGAGGGATAATATTTGCAAGTATTCAGATATCCAACAGGTAATTTGGCACACTGCAAGCGACACCTGCATGTGAATTAGCTCTTTCTCCATCACCACTACTCACCCTCCCCTACAACTAATGGTGGCATATAGGTTACATGTTGTTAATATTTCCAGTGGAATCCAAATCATATTGCTCAGATCAGTGTAATCGTTTCCTCACAGGCTACACAACCTGCCTTCTTTTATAAGCAAATAGCACAGAGATAGAGGCAGCTTATAGAAGCATAAGGAATTCTTTCCTTCTTACTGACACCCCCTTTAGTTCCATCTGCCCAAGCCTTGGAGCTGGGTAATACCAAATTTGATAAGAGATACCCAAGCTGGGCTCAGAGCTTCTTCTGAAGTTAAATGCATACAGTGTTATCTGAAATCACAGCGACTTGTTAGATGAGATAGTGTGAAATAATGTAACACATCAGAGGCAGAAAGGAAAACTTTGAGATCAACTATCTGCTGACAACCCATAAGACAACAATCCCATCAGTAAATAACATTGGAGATAAAAGTGGAAGGGATTGCCGTGAGCTTTATATTGTGTACCTGGTGATCACAGCAGTCTGTCTGTTCGAATCTTCTGCAAAATTTTTATGAAAGGCTGGGAAATTAGTCTTCATTTTCTACTTTTATAAGCATTTGTTTTATCATTATTGACACAAAATGTAAAAAGCTATATGTACAGATAAGTAGAGAAATATCTAATGAGGTTTTATCTGCCAGGGTGAGGGAGAGATCCCTAGCATGTGAAAGCATGAAAGAAATATTAAATAGCAACTTAAAGAATTCTCTCCTCTTTGAGTGGTGCTTAATAGTAGTTTTTTATGGCAGCTCCATTCTCCAATGTATTTATTTAAAAAAAGTATTTTTATTGCTAGGTTCTACTTAAGTTATAAATAAGAAAGCTTAACAGAATCAATAATGAATTACAAAACAGCTATCTTGCTTTACTTAAACTGGACTGCATTATGGCTATGCTCTTTCTCACTTTGGCTTCAATTCATCAAGGTACTTAGTCTAATTTTAAGCACATGATTTGTGCCATTGACTTAAGGAAGTCTCATGGTCAGACATACGTCCTCCTGTTCAGGTGCTCAAAATTAGACACAATCTTGCATACCCTAGTGAATAGGAACCTGCATGCAGATGGGAATGTCATGGTGTATCGTATCTGGAGGACACAGTGTGTTCTGGATCCAACATAATTATTTTGTTGGCATTTTAAATGGGTTTATACAGTGCTTAGCTAACAAGCATTTAATCCAGAGGTTAAAGAATGGAGTAACCCTAGAGACTGGTCTTGTAAAAGGCTGTAAAGATTTCTGAGGTAGAGAGTCATCTTTAGCCCTAGGGAGTGGACTGTAAAGGGCTGAAGGGGGTTTTATTAGCATCTTTAATTAAGCATTTATTTGAGTCCTTTATTTGACATCGAGTCAATTTGACATTAGTTGTTTTGTTATTTAATTAGTGTGCTTAATTACTGTAAATACAATTAGGGCTAAATCCTGCAAGTTGTTGAGAAATTTCACAACTTCTAGGGATGTCAATTAAAACACAAAATATTTCCCAGGTCTAGAAAAGTGCAAAGAGTTGCTTCTGAGATACTAATTATGACAATTATAACAGTAGTATAAGAAGAATTTTTCTGTCTGGAGTGACTCAAGTGCCAAGTAACATGGAAGTTGTTAGATATACAAGCAGCCATTCTGATTACATGAAGCTGATGGAAATTTTCATTTGACTTCATCAGGGTGATGATTTTGTCTTTTGAAATTGAACATTCCAAAAAAAGAGTGAAGCCATTTACTTTCTTGTTAGGGGACAAAATCATATAAATATATAAAGCCACTACTGAAATGAGACACCTTACGAGAGGTCACAAGATGGCACTCTCAAGCTCAATGAAACTGCAGGCAGCATTAACTGGAGAATGCAATAACAACTATTCCAGTCTTGTACTAGATTGAAAAATCAAGGGAATAACCACCCAGCCTAAATGATAACACAAATGTTGATGGTAAAGCCCAACAACCCTGTCTTTTTAATTCTTCTTTTTTCCCCTATCTTCCATTCCTAGGCCCACAAAAGAAGTATGTGATTATGAAGGATCTCAACAAGGAAGGAGGTAGGTAGTGCTTTGAAACAGAGAGAAAAAACATGAGAGGAAATAGTGTCAAATAACTGAGTAATTGATTCACCACAAAAGAAAAATATGTTTTGAGCTAACAAATATAACCAATGAATTTTGGGAAAAAAATATTTATGGAAAACTGTCTGCATTATTTCATGTAAGGCAAAATATTTCACTATGACATTTTCAAAACAGAGCATTTTCATTTCTGTTTTGACAAGATTTTTCATTTTAATTTAAAATAAAGAGCCAACTAAAACGTTTCAATTTCATTCCTATAATTTATAATTCAAGATTATGTTCCTGTTTTCTTTTTGGTTCAGTGAGGAAAAAAACTAGAGAAAATGTTGTTTCAGAGTAATCCAAACTGAAGATTTTTCACAGGTTTTCTCTCCAGCTACTGACCGAAGCAGTATCTATTCCACACAGCTTTCCCCACCACTGCTCTGCTGAGGCTCTTGGCAAAGTGCAGGAAGCAAGAAGAGAGATGATGCACAGACAGGATCCAAACTGTTGAGAGGTCAGAGCAGGAATTTGGGTTCAGGCGTAGCTGAAGGGAAGACAAATCACAGGAAGCATGATGCAAAGCCAAATAAAGTCAGTGGGAGATTCTGCATTGACTTCAGTAGGTGTTGAATCTGAACCAAACCGACAGAGAGGTGTGAAAAATGAACAATGGGACATGAGGAAGGAAAAGACAGAGAGTGATGTGGAGTGGGGGAAAATACCATCTGCTCTACTTGCTGCAGCTCTAGGAAAGTAAGTATATTCTTTTGGCTGTCAGTGCAGTCTCAACCTCCCCCTTTAACTTTGTGAAGTGTAACACTGAGCGCATCAGGGAGACGTAGGATTTTTCAGCTGACGCTAACAGCACGCTTGCTTAAACTGGTGAAGTTGTTCATATATAATACAGCACCATTTTCCCATGCATCTGCTATAAAATATGTAATCTAAAAGCTTTCACAAAGTTAAATAGACCAAGCAGATGGACAGGGAAATTAAAAGAAATTGGCAAGGTAGAAAAGATAAATGGTCAACTGAGATTTAAAATGAAGAAGAGAGTCAATGAGGCAGAGAGCCACAGTGAAGCTATTCCAGATGGTAGGTTCTGCGAAGGCAGCTCTCAAAACACTGGTGAAATTCAGACCAAGAGAGAGGTTCAGAGGCAGGGAGGGCATGGAGACTCTGAATCCACCTAATCCTTTGATGATGTTTGGGTCAGAAAAGAGGTCACAGCCCTAGAGGAGGACTCAGTGACTCAGCAGAGGCCAAGCTGCTTCTGTCAGACTAAAACCTCAGCATACACGTTACACTGGCCACTCTGTCTACTGTTAAGCTGCTTGCTGCATCACCTTTTCCTCATGAATCAATGGACAATATCTTTCTATGTGAGAGATTCAGAAAAGATCAGAACCAGCTGACCAAGCAGCAAATTCTCCCAAATTTTCCTGTTTCTTGTTCTATGCTGGCAAAACTACATACAGTTGAACTGTAAACAGTACACATGAGTTAATGTGCTCCACTGTGTTATCTAGACTGCTACAAAGAGAAAACTATGCCTAGAGATAACAGTCACTAAGTTACAAAGGGTTTATCAAATGTGTATTGGCTTTAACAACTGTAGATTAGTTGTCTCAGAGCAGGTCCATAGAAGCTATTGGTGTGAATGTTTTAAGATGATATCCTGAGCAAAGGTGCTTGCTCACAGACTTTGAGCACTACAAAGCAGAAATTGCCACCTTAAACCTTCTTCAGTAGCTTGCTATATTCCGCAATAAAATGCAGCACTCTGCTCCAACCCCCCCTCTTCTAATTACTCATACTGAAGCAATGTTACAGCAATGAGAGACTGGGGTCTACTGCTAATTTTTAACACTATTTTTAGAGGTAATCCTAATAAGGTGAAGGGTTATATCGCTGAAGTCCATTGCACCCACTAGACAATTTTACAGCTCCATTTTATGGCAAGAACCACGTAACTGAACCTTCAACATCAATTTCCCTGATTATAAGTCTGTGTCACCGAGCAAATGGCCATCAAAAGCCTCTCCTCCTACTTCTGGTTTCCTGAACTTCAAAATGGAATATTAAGTGCCATTTAGTCACTGAGAGTAGCAATACCCCATTTATCAGCCTATTAGATACAGCAAGTAACACTAATGGGGGTGAATGTAAAATAACAAAAGCCTAGCACTGATGTTTCTTTCCCCCTGCTGAAAGAGATAATTCAGTAATTACCGACCATGTCTCATTAGGTAGCCTGGCCAAGAGGATAGGAAATGGGTTATTCACAGAATTTCAGAGGGCTAAATTAATCACCTGCTGTTATATTTTTATCTTCATTCTATCTTTTTACATACTCTAATAGCCAAATTTCACCACAGGAAGATCTCTTTCAGGACCTTCACACAAGAATCTCAAGATTTCTCATACACACTAATCTCAAAACAATGTATCTAGGGTACAATCTGTCATTCCCCACATCTTGAGGTTGCTGTGAAGCCTATTGTTTCCAGTCAGTCTGATGAATTACTATTTTGGTGAAGTGAGCAGCAACACTACACCTGTGTAATACATACCACAATACCCACTGGATAAGGGATCTTCTTTTTATGATGGTTTCCTCACCAGGAAAACATCCGTGTCCCTACGAGAGATACTGTACTACACACAGCAGAATATTTTGAAATTACCAACCAGATTTTTGCTACTGTAAATAATTCTGCTTATTTGAAATAGAAGCCTTTTACTATGCCTGTACACCTGTACACCAATGCATGCAGTATGGGGAATAAACAGGAGGAGTTAGAAATGTGTGTCCAGTCAGGGGGTTATGATCTGGTGGCCATTAGAGAGACCTGGTGGGACAGCTCACATGACTGGAATGTGGTCATGGATGGCTGTGTCCTTTTTAGGAAAGACAGCTCAACAAGACGAGATGGTGGAGTGGCTCTTTATGTGAGAGAACAACTAGAACATATTGCGTTCTGTCCTGGGACAGATGACA
>VZRW01014017.1:3782-18115 GCA_013398125.1 Aegotheles bennettii
CCTTGACAGGCTGGAGAGGTGGGCCCGTGCAAATTGCATGAAGTTCAACAAGGCCAAGTGCAAGGTCCTGTACTTGTGCTGGGGCAATCCTATGCACAAATACAGGCTGGGTGAAGAATGTATTGAGAGCAGCCCTGAGGAGAAGGACTTGGGGGTGTTGGTCAGTGAGAAGCTCAACATGAGCTAGCAGTGTTTACTTATACCTTGAAAAACCAACAATATCCTGGGCTGTATCAAAAGAAGTGTGACCAGCAGGTTGAGGGAGGTGATTCTCCCCCTCTACTCCTCTCTCATGAGACTGCATGCAAAGTATTGTGTCTAGCTCTGGAATCTCCAATGTAAGAAGGACGTGGATCTGTTGGAGCGAGTCCAGAGAAGGGCCACGTAGGTGATCGGAGGACTGATACACCTTTCCTATGAAGAGAGGCTGAGACATCCCCTCCAACCCAAAACAATCTGTGATTCTATGATTTTCTGATTCTATAAATGCACCATCAGCAGCTTTGTTCCTTCCTTAATTTTTTTAACTTACTTCAAAACCAGTAGCTGTATGGCAGTGTACTGAGTGTGCCCTTAGTTTACAGAGAATTGCTGGATTTAGAGGTTAGAGAGCTCCATCCTCCCATTTAATATTCTAAATCTGTGACATATTTTAACTCACAGAAGGGTCATGCTGATTTAGCTGATAGTGGTTTCTATTAATTCCACATGCTGTACCAATTAAAATCTGGGCATGCAAATTAAAATGTTTATTCTCGATGAATGGAAGCTAAGGGAGGTTATAAGCCCCAAATACTTCTTTG
The DNA here is from genome assembly GCA_013398125.1 of Aegotheles bennettii. Lineage (NCBI taxonomy): Eukaryota > Metazoa > Chordata > Aves > Caprimulgiformes > Aegothelidae > Aegotheles > Aegotheles bennettii. The sequence goes on from VZRW01014017.1 coordinate 4,586, forward strand.
AAATGTGGCTTTATTTGAACAGAAAGAGTTTCTTAATATTATACTCTGGGTATCTTTTTGTATTATGTCTCAATCAATCCTTATCAAATATGTCCAGATTACAACAAACATGGTTTTTATTTACTTAGCTGCTGACCTTGACAAGCTGATGCAGTGTGTCAGAGTCAGACTGGGATCTTTCCATCACACATTACATGACCAGTAGGAAAGATTCTGCCAACCACAATCTGTCCTCAGCTGCACTCCTGCAATCCTGTTGCCTCCATAGTGTGTCCTCAGTGACACCAAAGCAAATCCCTTGTTTGCAAAGGAACTCTTCAGCTCTGGGGAAGACAAGAAAAAGGTGTTAGAGGTAGCAAAAGATCTGAGAAGGAGACTGGTGCATTTTCCCCTTTCAAAGCTTGCTGTTTATCTCTTTGGTTTTTGTAAAACATACAATTTTATTGAGAAAAATAAAAACATAGACCCTTCCTGCTGAGTACCATAACTAACATTTAGTGAACAATTTTGAAGAAGATGAACCAGAAGTGCCAGAATACAAGTTCATTCCCTGGTTTCTCTCTTTGAGAAATGTTCTTTGTATTTACATTGTGTTAGTGAATAAAAAATTACTTTAAGAAAAAAAAAAGAAAAAGTACTTTAAGGTCAAATTTGCAATATTGAGTGTTCCAGGAATATGGAACAAGATCCTGGAATGCAATATACATTTCTCAGTTAGTTTCTTCTGTATAAACAAATAACTTTTATAGTGACAGCTTTGTGTCCTGTATTTTATGACCAGTGCTGATTACTTAACATTTTCAACACATTCATTTAATCCCTTTATATCCATGTACTAATGGATATATTGCTTATTGTCAGTCACCTATATAATATTTTGAGAGAAAACATTGGTACAAGTAGTGGATTACGAACAGTACTCTTGCACTGTTTGTGACTGACATTGGATAGTTATTCTGTTAAGTAGGATAAGGCTACATCCAGAACTTTGTCTGCAGTCAACTCCATGTGACATAACTTATGTCCTGACAAACTTTTTAAATGGGAGATTAGGTGGCAAAAGATGTTGTAAACAGTATTCCTTGTAATATTGCTGAAACTTCAACACTGCATTAACAATTTTCACAACTATCAGTAATCCAAATATACAAGAACATGAACTGTGATAAGCATGTATAGTAAGGCAAAGAAACGGAACAGTTTCATTTGAAAAGCATTTGCAAATAATTTTTGCTAGTTGCTGAAATAACTTGATTATGAATATAGAGTATGTGATTGACAGAGTCAAAAGAATTGCTTTGAGTTTCACAGAATTGTGGTGCTTAATAGAATAGATGAAATGTATTTTAAATCACATAAATAAGCAGGTTTATTGTTCAGGCTTTAACAATTAGAAATTTAGTTTCTTAGACTGATGTCATATTAAAATCTAGGTTAGGATTAGTATTTTAACAAAGGTGCAGTTTATATGCAACATCTAACCCTTTCTGGTAAAATTGCATTACAGAACTCATCACTCCTAAATCAACTTGCTGTCTTTGGTATATTTCAGTTTATGACCTGATCGAAATATTGCAGTGCCATCATACTTTTAAAATTGGGTGAGTTATGTTATAATTTGAAGGGGGGGAAGGAGAAGAAGATGAGGAGGAAAGAGGAGGAAAGGGGGAGAAAAAAGAACTGTTAGATTGTCTTTAGCAAAGGTATTGGAAATACCTTGCACAAGTAGCTACCAGGGTTTAAGAAAAGATATGAATAGCTTTAAGAAAATCTTATAATTGCATTTATTTTGAGAGATGCCTTTAGATATATTACATTGTGAAATAACTAAACATATATTTACCTTAAAAGACAGTCATAGGCCTTGATGATGGGCAAGTTATCAGAATTTACTTTTCATAGGATATGTTGCTTCTATAAGTATTTGTTCAGTAGAACTGCAGCTGTAGTAAATTAACTGTTCTTTTAAATCATGGGAAAAAAGGGAAGATTGCTTTATAGAAAATCTAATTAGAGATTCTCTGGAATCATGAAAAATCAGCAAATCCAGCAGACTTGCAGAGTCTTCTACTGTTCATGGATAAGCTGTCATAAAAATATTATCAATGACTTGCACTCATCTGGTAACATTTATAAGTCATGTCTTTAGCTGTTTTTATGTAAAAAATTACCTGATTTTTATCACTATATCTATGCTAATAAGCATTACATAACTGAAGTAAGCCACTGTCAGATCCCTGCATTTATAGAATATTGACAGTATTGTTATCTGATAAGAATTTTAATGATTTTTGCTTCAGTGCAGCTATTGCTTGTGTTTGTACATGTTTTTGAACTTTGCATTGGTCACAGCTATATAGAATGAAGACTTTGAGAACTAGAAGTCTGAAAGTTTCGCAAAATTTTAATAAAATGTTTTTCTTAGAAAAATGGTTTTGTATTGTTAAAGACAAAAAATACAGTGGGATTGTCACAAAATAAAATAATGAGGATCTTATGACTCCAGAACTTAAAGTTTATTCAGTAACTATTTTGACATATAAAGAACTTAATATTCTCAGACTTTGGAAATCAAGATTCAAAATTTTGAATCTAAGAATTAATTCGGCTGTAGGAAATAATGATTAGTACAAACACACTAAGGTAGGTAAAATGATAACATTAGGTTGTAATAAAAGAAGGACCATTTTACTAGGATAAAAGGGGACTAGTAAAATTCCTCAATGATTTGTTCCAGGATTGACTGAATCTAGTACCTTCATTCTCATACAAGTTGGCATATGCTAATAATATTTGGAGACGATACATTGTTGTCAGGCATTGTCAGTTCATGGAAGGATCTGAGTAACGTGATCTTGAGAAGAAATTAAGAAATATTGTGCATTTAAGTACAAATCAAAACTTTTGCTCTTAAGAGTGGAGATTGTAGGTTGAAATTTGTTGAGGAAAGAATATCAAGGTTAGTATTGACCCGATTATAGTCATCAGGATAACATAGATCTGTAAAGGACATATGTGATTCCAGAAAGAAAATCAGCCAAAGTGTTTGAAGGAGAGATCAGAAGATATTTGTGTGTATCTTTCTACAGGGCACTGGTGAAATCTCACACATGATCCAACATGCAGTTCTGATCACCAGAGTATAAGGAAGATTAATTCAAAATGCTGTATGTGCAGAGAAGTACTTCCAGGACAATTAGGAGGAGGAAAATCTTATCTTCACTTAGTCAAAAGAAAAGGCAAATTGAAAGAATCTAGGACTGTTATCAACAAATTTAGCATGAGAGTAAACAATGGGGAAGGAATGGACTTTGAAAGAAAATGCTAAAACAAGAAGTAGATATTAATTGGTCATGAATGAATTTGGAAATGCAAAACTTTTTAATTGCAAGGGTCTGGAATGTTTTCAGTGGATTGACAGACTGAACTTGAACTCTTTGTGAATGGAGGGATGTTAAGTAGTTGTCTGAAAACAGAAGAACTAAATGAACCAGAACCCCTTTCAGTCAAACATCCTTACAGTGTTGCTGGCCCCTATACATTCAACCTGAACAGTCTTGTTACTGAATGTAAAAAACAAACAAGGTTAAGACATGCTGTCTACACTTTTGTACAGTGGTCCCTATTCATCCTCTAATATCCCTTCAGAGTTTAAAAGTTGCTTTTATTTTTGTTTTTTTTTTATGTCATTCCAGTGGTTGCACTTCAATAACTTTGTGATAATCTTGGATTCTAAAGGCCTGTGTGCGAATTGAGAAGTCAATAAGAAGGTTTTGAGATTTTAGGCTTTTTTTTTTCCTTTTATCTGTCTGTGTTCTAATTCCACTGTTTAACGTCTGTCTAGAGGGAGACTGAGTTAAAGGTTTTGGATTCACATAAGAGTATTCAAGACTAAAATGTATGTATAAAATAATAAAGCATACTTAAAATTTCATTGTATTTCATTTCCAGGAAAATAAAACATGTCTGCTCTGAATCTACATGATTAAGAATAACTGAAGTTGTTTCCTTCAAGTTTGTTTGGCACAGATCCATTTAAAGCAAATGAGCTGTCTTACATCTGCCTTTCAGCTGGAGGCGGTGTCCATTGCTTGTGTCATTTGCATTTTCAAATAGTTCAGCCTGTGTGAAGAAACATGGCAAGGCCTCAGTCAGCAGAAAATACTTTGGATAACAAAACAACAAAACACACACCCTCCACCTGAAAGAAATCCAAAAAGACCACCCCATTATCTATCTTTGTGTTTGTGCATAGTTTCATCTACATGCCACTTTATATTATTCAAGATACTGAAGGCATCTGTCCACTTCAACAGGGCTTTGAACAGCAAAAGCTGGATTTGCAGCCCATCTTCCTTGCCTCCTCTTACTATCAGTGATTCAGAAGTATAAACAAATTTTTCTTTGGCCAAGTCAGGGCTTCTGGAAATCCTAAATATTCATGATATTACTGTTGGTGACAGTTCTTCCTCCTGACAGAAATTTTGTGAAAGGTATAAAGAATTTAATATTGGTGATAGTTAACAGTATTCAACATTTTTCTGGAAAAATGTTTTTAAAAGATTTCACCTTTCTTTTCTTTTACATAGACTATTAACAAAGGTAAAAATCCATTGATTTCATGGTCTTATTTATATATACTGCCATAAAAATAGCATCCTAACTCTTGGAGCAAGGGCACTGATCATTTATGTAATGACATACCAGTTCTGGAATTTAGATGTTGAGAGGGAAGGGAAATTACAAAAGCGCATAAGAATATGCTAATTTTTATTTTCCTCCCTGTTTAGAAGCTTATCAGACTAACTCTGATTAAACACTCTGAAAAAGAAAAATAGGTGTATCTGGATGCAAAACAGCCATATGTTCACCATGCATCACTTTAAAGGTCTTTTAAGTTGGAAACTCTTTTTTCCTCACATGCGTATGCATACAGCAGGTTGAAAGCTAGGTGCTCAGAGACCTTACCATAGCTGACTTACACAGAAAACAACATCAAACCTCAAAAGGACACATACATTTTAGAAGAACAATAGAAATATGTGATTTGTGCTGGTAATTACTAGAGATACTGAGTAATAGTGAAAGAGTAGTAATACCCATTTTTTTCTGAAGTAGGAGGAACATTCAGGAATAAAGACCATTTTTTCTTCTTTTTCCTGTTTCAGGATTAAGTGCTCAATGCTGCAGTTACATGCAGGTGATGCTTACAATTTGATTTGCCAGCAGTCTCACCTGTCTTGATACAGCTGTGAGGTGCAGGCTCATTCACCAACAGAACTCTCCGGCACCCTGTGATTTCTCCTCCAGACCATGGTGCAAGCGCAGGAGCTGCACTGGGCTGCAAGAGGAGCTGGGTGACCCAAGGCTTCCCTGACTCACCTGACACTTACAGCTTGTGCCTTTATCTCTTCACCATCTGTTACAAATACCACTCACCTGACTTGCTTTTCCTGGCTGCTAATTCAGGGGAAGATTAGAAAGGAGTTTTGTAGTCTGGACTCCACGCAGCTCCTGGTGACCTCCTAAGGTGAGCTTGCCAGAAGGGAGTAGAAGCAGAGCTAAATCTGGTAGCTTATATAAAAGCATAACTTGGAATTCAGCTTTCTTCTTTATTAAAAGGAAAAAATATATATTTAATTATGTAGGTAGAATGAAGCTTTCCTGTTTTTTGTAGGTTGCTTCTTCAAGGGTCCCAGCAGACAGACCTCTGTTGTGAAATGCATCCTGGCAGTCTGCTGAAGCATGCCAGGGCCCCCAGGCCTCCTGTGCCTCCTCTCCTGCTAAGACCAGTTGTTGTGTTTCAGCCATGGCTGCTGTGTTGCAGGTTATCTAATGTTGCTGCAATAATTGCAAATGCTAAGTAAAGTATCTTTTTTTCCCTCCATCGATTTCTTCAATCTAATTCTGTTTTATATCAGCAGTCATGTTTGATTGTCTTTTAGCTGGCTCAGAATCCAGACAAAATTGAAATGGTCGTTATTTTAAGAGCTTTGGTGCTGATATGCAGCTACTCACCTTATTCCCTACACGGTCTTACTGAACTCCTAATATATTTTCCAAACTCTTTCCTCCTTTGTTCCTTTTTTCAACTGTCATCCTATGACATAAATAACTTCTCTGTAATGGCCACTTTCCTCTGATGCTGTAATAACATGACACACAGTGCCTCAGACTAAAAGTGGCAAATAAATAAACACTCAAATTAGGCTCTTGAATCAGAGTTAATAAAAAACAAGTCAAAGGAAGAAAGGAAAAAAAGCAGGCTGCTAGTGTAAGAGGAAACATCAGTTAGAGGTAGATTTAGAAGCTGCAGTTTAAAATCAGGTGCAATATCCATGGAAGAGCATCACAATCAGTCAAGTAGTTGATTTAAAATTAAAATAGGTAAAAAAAAATGAAAAATCCCTACTGTTTTCTTTTTATGTTGTTGACATATCTAATAACTCCTTTTCTGTTGAGATGGAAGAATTTTTTTAAAAATAATGATTGTTACTTATTATTATTTTAAAATATTCAGAATTTTATTAGGTAGTTTTGAGAAAACGTCTTTGAGGAAATATCTCTGCCCTGATTGTTAGGTCTGCTTCAGATAAATTTATGACAGTAATAGGACAAAAGCATGGGACTGCTTTCCAGCTCCTTTCACCTCTCCATGTTCTTGGCCTTGTAAAGGGCCTGGCTACATCCACTTAAACCTGTTATAGTTTTAGTTGGATGCCTAAGAATCTGCATTGGACATTTCTTCAGTGCAATAAGACTGTCCTTCCTTTTCACCTGGTCACTTCCATTGCAGAGAACAGCACCAGCCAGGCCAGTTTCATGACAATGAAGTTGCTACACTTTTACGAAGCAAAATATGATCAGCACCTGGAGGTCAAATCCTACGTGGTGATTCCCCCGTACTGAAATTACTGTTCTTCACTGTTAAACATAGTTAGTGTTTGGCATTAAATTGTTACACATTTACTCGAGTTGTGTGTCTTAATGTCTAAATTTTGTCAGTTATCTGGATGCAATCTATTGCAAATGCTACTGACTCCCATGATACAGTAAAGTGTATGTAAATAACACTCTAGAGGCCTTATTAAATTAAAATTATTTACTAATGCTGTGTAGGAGGGGTAGAGGAGGAAAGAAAAGTGGGAATTAAACAATGTGTTAGTGTGGCACTAGAAAGATTTTCATGGCAGTTATCGGCTTCAGCCCTTGCAATGTATGGATACTGTGTTATCTCAATGTAGTAGACAAGAGCAAGGAAGAGGTATGTACTCCTGCATTTTTTTGAAAATAACACTCTTCTGGATCATTCTTACATCATTTAGGGGACATAATGTCTGACTCCAGCTATAGAGTCTCAGTGTTTTAACAGAGATTGCTTCTGCTTGTTATAACCCCCTGTTGCTGTCATTATCCAAGAAATTCTACCCTCTGCCAGAGATGATACTCTCTAATGACCTGTCAGAGACTAATATTAAGCATTGAAATTGGGCTTGCTGATCTGGATTGTTCTTGGGTTTTTTTTATGTTGTATAAGTGCATATGCATTATCCTTTAATGAGTCAGGTTATTTAAATTTCAGATCAGATTGGGAATGTAACAAGTGTGATGGCTCTATATTCTTCTACCATCTGTCACCAAGGAGCTCCTTAAAGCTGCAGACTCGGTTAGAAGAACAATTTGGTCCTATAATCTCTCTGTTGGTGTTTCTAATCAAAGAGACAGGCTTCTCGTCTACTGAGAATAATTTTTTGAATTAAATTTTCATAGGGACAGTGGAGACACTAAGGGTACATGAAATATTCGAAGACTACTGCGTTGGTATTAGTTACAAATGTGATGTGTACCTTAGTGATTCAGACCAGGGATGTTTCCTGAAGGAGCTCACCTCATGAGGTAGCAACTTAATGCAAATCCCTGGTGCTGAAACAAGGCAGGTGATTGCTTTAAGTTGCACTTCCACAGGGAAAGGAGGTATCTGATCTTACTGTTTTTTTTTCCTTCCAGTGTCCTTCAGTCAGATCAGACAGCTCTAGTTGAAGCAGAGGACTTGTTCAATCATTTCAGAAGTGAAACAGGACTGACCAAAAAAGAGACTCTGCAAAGATAGCCTGAGATACTTCGGCCTTAGAGACTTCTTGCACTCCTCCAGGGTGACAGCCTGGAAGGAGCTAGAGGTTATTTTCTGAGTGGTTTTCCATATGATGCTTTTGTTCTAAATAAATGGTACTTTATCAAAGCTGGCTGGTTTTGATTTATGCTGAACTTAATCTCAGGAGACAGTCTGTTTGCAGGCATAGAGGTAAGTCAGTCTTGCTCACGTAGATTGTAGTGAACTGCAGGTATCTGTTTGGAGAAAGAGCAGGGACAGGTTGGAGGCCTGCAGTTGAAGAGGAAAGTCCTTAGGGAGCCCCTGATGGCACCAGAAGGAGAAGTCTGGGTGCTGACAGCAAAAAAAAGTGCTCAACAGAAAGAAAAAGTGATTGGTCTGCAATTAGTTCTCCTCCACCCCCAAGAGTACAGCAAGAATTTTTTTTTCCTCAAAACATATATGGTATTTCCTCTCTTCTGCATGGCCATGTTATCTGGTTAAGTAGAGCTGCTCTTGCTCAACAAGAGGCCTAAAGGCATAACTGATAAGGCACAGGGCTCAGGAGACACAGTCCCATATGTCCTGCAATCACAGAATCACAGAATCACAGAATCTAAGGGGTTGGAAGGGACCTCGAAAGATCATCTAGTCCACACCCCCTGCCAGAGCAGGGTCATCTAGAGTACATCACACAGGAACGCATCCAGGCGGGTTTTGATGCAATGTTCATTAACATTTTCTGCTCTCCCATTTTCTGCCATACAGTTTGTAATCTCTCCGGAAATATCTTGTGTGAGGGACCTGGATGTTTGATTGGACCTGTATGTTTGATAGGACCTATGTTAAAAAAAAGAAAAAGTCAAAAAAAGGTAGTGATATCTCTGTAGTTTTACTGAATTTAGATGACTATTACCTGGCCTGAAATATCGGAGAGTGGAAGGAGGAAAGCTCCATTCTATTGACACTTTTTAAAACAAAATATAATAATAAGTAAATAGTCATAATTGATCTACAAAAACTATTGGATTGATTTTAGTTGTTCTTTCAGTAAAGGCTCTACTGTTGATTTAGTGTTACTGGCTGATGTGTAAATATATCTCTTATCAATTTATTACATAGTTTAAATGGATGTTGGTATGATCTTTAAATGGCATTGAGATGTCACAGAATCACAGAATCTCAGGGGTTGGAAGGGACCTCGAAAGATCATCTAGTCCAACCCCCCCAAGCCAGAGCAGGGTCATCTAGAGTACATCACACAGGAACGCATCCAGGCGGGTTTTGAATGTCTCCAGTGAAGGAGACTCCACAACCTCTCTGGGCAGCCTGTTCCAGTGCTCTGTCACTCTCACAGTGAAAAAGTTTTTCCTGATATTTACATGGAACCTCCTATGCTCCAGTTTACAACCATTGCCCCTTGTCCTATCATTAGTCATTACTGACAAAAGCTTGGCTCCCTCATCCTGACACTCACCCTTTACATATTTGTAAACATGGATGAGGTCACCCCTCAGCCTCCTTTTCTTCAAGCTAAAGAGACCCAGCTTCCTCAGCCTTTCCTCATAAGGGAGATGTTCCACTCCCTTAATCATCTTAGTGGCTCTGCGCTGGACTCTCTCAAGCAGTTCCCTGTCCTTCTTGAACTGTGGGGCCCAGAACTGGACACAATACTCCAGATGTGGCCTCACCAAGGCAGAATAGAGGGGGAGGAGAACCTCTCTTGACCTACTAACCACCCCCTTTCTAATGCACCCCAGGATGCCATTGGCCTTCTTGGCCACAAGGGCACATTGCTGGCTCATGGTCATCCTCCTGTCCACCAGGACCCCCAGGTCCCTTTCTCCTACACTGCTCTCCAGCAGGTCAGCCCCCAGCCTGTACTGGTGCATGGTGTTGTTCTTCCCCAGATGCAAAACTCTGCACTTGCCCTTGTTGAATTTCATTAAGTTTCTCCCCGCCCAACTCTCCAGCCTATCAAGGTCTCTTTGAATGGCAGCACAACCTTCTGGTGTGTCAGCCACTCCTCCCAGTTTAGTGTCGTCAGCAAACTTGCTGAGGATACATTCTGTACCCTCATCCAGGTCGTTGATGAAGATATTGAACAACACCGGTCCCAGTACCGACCCCTGAGGCACTCCACTAGTCACAGTCCTCCAACTGGATTCTGTCCCATTGACTACAACTCTCTGACTTCTTCCCTTTAACCAGTTCTTGATCCACCTCACTACCTGATCCCCAAACCCATACTTTATTAGCTTATCTACGAGGATGCTGTGGGAGACAGTGTCAAATGCCTTACTGAAATCGAGATAAACCACCATCATCTATCCACCTAGTTATTTCCTCATAGAAGGCTATAAGGTTGGTCAAACATGACTTACCCTTGGTAAAGCCATGTTGACTGCTCTTAATGACCCCCTCATCCTTGATGTGCCTAGAGATAGTGCCAAGTGTCAGTGAGGACAAATGCCTCCCACCTCCTCATACCTACAGGCTACTGTATATATGAAAAAGTCAAGTGCAGAAATGAAACATGATGTTTGCTAATGGGGAGACCTTTCGTACTGATTTGGAGTACTAATGTGAAGTGCCTCACTGACATGTAAAACCAGAAACATGAACATAGTCATAATACTCCTCTTACATGAAAATTTATGATGCGGACAAAATGAATGCTGCTTTCTGTTCTCCAGCCTCACTCACGTCTCAGCAATCTTAGAATAATTTTTCCCTTTACTTTTCTAATTGGCTTCATGCTTCTGTGACTTGTTGAAATTCTGTCCTTCTCATATGAGTGTTGCTAACATTTCCATGTGAAACTTGTCCTGAATTGTTAAAAGAAAAACACATTCATATGTTCCTGAGTCTTTGGCATCTTTCATATTTTGGAGTATTTTCTTTTCTTCAAAATGAATGCGCTAATTAATTTTGACTTCCTATAGAAAAGATGTTTTTTTCTGAACTAGTAGGACTTCAATGCTATAATTCAATGTATGTCACTAACCACACTAAACACACCTGTGATTTCAGTGCTTCTATTGAAAAATAATAACATTTTTAATGTCTTTTTTTTCAATTTTCTGTTCAATTTCAGAATAGTCTCTGTCACATGAATCTTTTCAATTGGTATACTTGGACTCCTTGAAATTTCTAGATTAAAAATATGTGCTAGATTATAGGCTTGCACAGTGAACATGACTTGTACATCAGAATTTCTTTGAAGTGTCAGACTGCATATAAACACTGACAAAATTAAATCACTGAAAAAGATTATTGGAATACTGTAAACACAGGGCTTTCCTATTTCAAAGTACTACTTACCAGTGAGATTAAAAAAAAATACCATTATAGTTAACATAACACTGTCTTTATCCCAACTCCCATTAATTCTCAGTTTTCTGAGTGTAGAATGTATTGTATACAATCGTATAAAGCTATTTCTAAAATCTTGGTTGTCTTGTAGTGCTCCAACACAACACACAACTTCTGCTGTGCTTTAAACAGGACCTTGAACAGCCTGGTTTAATGGGGAGGAAAGGGTGTGATTGCTGTATGCAGTGAAAGAGGGATGATATATATCCCTAGGAAAGACAATTACAGAACTGTAAAAGATATGGCAAATATATGCAACAACATATAAACGAAACTCTAGGAATAGCTTAAAACATTTAATTGGGAAGGCAAAATATGTGTATTTGAGAAGAGAAGAGAGGTTATTGATAACCTTCCCACAGGTTTGGGTGAATATTGCCTGCCAGTTCCTCTGGGCACTATGAAACTGCAGATTTTAAATGTCTCATATAAGTGTCATTACTTCCAGTTCTACCTGCTGTGGCAGAAATCTGCACTTTGGGAATCTGCCTTTTTAATGCAAAAGGCAGCCAACAGCACTATAAAGAGTCAGCTCACCTACCCCACAGCGGTCCAAATTCATTTAGGTCAATGTTACACAGGGGTTGTTTTTATAGTTTAAAGAACTTCAAAGAAACAGTATATATGCTCACACAAATTGCTATGGACACATATACCCAGATCATCCAGATCTGCCCTAGATCACTTGCTAAAGCAAAAACCTGACAGCCTAGTCTCCACTGCTCACAGAACAACATGACAACTGTCCACGGCATAAAGGCACCTTAAAGATTATCTAGTTCCACACCTCCTGCAATAGATAGTGACACCTCCCACCAGACCACATCATTCAAAGCCCCATCCAATCCGGCCCTGAACACTGCCAGGGACAGGGCAGCCACAGGTGCTCTGGGCAACCTGTGTCAGTGTCTCACCACCCTCACAGGAAAGCATTTTCTCCTAATATCCAATCTAAATCTACGCTCGTTCAATTTGAACCATTCTCCCTTATTCTATCCAGCTTTCCTGTGTGCTCCCTTCAGGTATTGGAAGGCTGCTATGAGGTCTACCCAGAGCCTTCTCTCCTCCAGGCTGAACAACCCCAGTTCTCTCAGCCTGTTTTCATAGGAGGGGTGTTCAAGCCCCCTGATCATCTTTGTGGGCTTCCTCTGGGCTTGCTCCAACAGCTCCATGTCCTTCTTATGTTGATGTCTCCAGAAATGGGCACAGTACTCCCAGTGGAGTCTCACAAGAGCAGAGTAGAGGGAGAGAATCCCCTCCCTTAACCTGCTGGTGACACTTCTTTTGATACAGCCCAGGATACCATTGACTCTTCAGGCTACAAGCACATGTTGCCGGCTCATGTTGAGCTTACCAACCAACACCCCCAAGTCCTTCTCCTCAGGGCTGCTCTCAATCCATACTTCATACAGCCTGTATTTGTGCATGGAATTGCCCCAACACAAGTACTTGCAGTTGGCCTTGTTGAACTTCATGCGGTTTGCACAGGACCACCCTTTAAGCCTGTCAAGGTCCCTCCGGATGGCATCCCTTCCCCCCAGCATGTTGACCGCACCACACAGCTTGGTGTCATCAGTAAACTTGCTGATAGTGCACTCGATCCCACCATCCANGTTGACCGCCCCACACAGCTTGGTGTCATCAGTAAACTTGCTGATAGTGCACTCGATCCCACCATCCATGTTGCTGAGAAAAATGTTAAGAGAGTCCCAATACAAACCCCTGATGAATGTCACTCATTACAGATTTCTACTTGGACATCAAGCCGTTGACCACAACTCTTTGAGTGTGACCATCCAGCCAATCGTCTTATCCAGCAAGTGGTCTATCTATCAAGTTCATGTCTCTCAAATTTAGAGTCAAGTATGTCATGTGGAACAGTGTCAAATGCTTTGCACAGGTCCAGGTAGATGACATCTGTTGCTCTTCCCTTATCCATCAACTGTGTAACCCTGTCATAGAAGGCCACCAAATTTATCAGGCATGATTTGTATCTGATGAAGTCATGTTGATTTGTTTCTGTGTGCCTTAGCATAGTTTCCAGGAGGATCTGCTTCATGATCTTA
>VZRW01014018.1:1858-37869 GCA_013398125.1 Aegotheles bennettii
CCCCTCCCTGGAAGTGTTCAAGGTTGGATGGGACTTTTATCAACCTGGTCTAGTGGGAGGGGTCCCTGCTCATTGCAGGGGGGTTGGAACTGTATCTTTAAGGTCCCTTCCAACCCAAAACATTCTGTGATTCTATGATTACGTGCTTTTATAATTCTATGACACTAGAAAAAACATACTGACTTGAAGTTGCAGACACAGATAACAAATTCAGTATTTTCATTCTATTTAATATTAGTTCTTCTTATTTTATTTTTTTATATATTTTATTTGAAAATAATCTTTGTACACATACGATGTATTTCTCTTTAAAGTACTGTAAGATACTGAACGCATCCAGCAACAACATTATTTTTCCAAAGTATTAACTCTTTTTCTTAATCTCACGAATCTCTCTTTTTCAGCATCACTTTAGTAGTAACTTGACAGCTTACCTGGGTGGATGGCAAGTTAATGGATTGTCTATGGTTACTGGGAAGCTTGTTTCATCCAGTCTAGAAGGTTAAATTAAAGTTTAAAATTTGAATAGGTAACTTGTACGTATTAATTGATAGAAAGACTCCTTCATTTTATGCAATATTTTTAAAATCAACTGAGTATTACATAATGGGAAAGTCAAGAATTTCTTAGTCATTTCAGTTGCTAAATGGTAAGATTATCGTTCTTTAATCTATTCTGCATTTATACACTGAGATTATGGAGATTTACTTCTTTCAGATTACCCACATTTCTAGCAGATTTTCATTCTTACACCCTTCACATATAGTTTACATTCTATAGGATTGCTTTCCTTGATTCTGGAGGTTAAATATCCTCTGCATTCCCCCACTGCCACCAATATAAATACATCACAATGTGCAATGGGTATTATTTCCTCATCCTGGCTCCCATCTGCTAGGATATGAGTTTCATAGACATGCATTTTCATAATTCCTTACCTTCACAAGCTAAGGAATACCATTATCTTTAAGACATTGCAAGTAGAAATGTTAGCAAAGTTAAGTACAAAAGAACAAAACTAGAAATAAGTGAGGAAAGAGTCCAAAACTTAAAATCCATGACAAAAATTACGTGAGTATTCTTACAGTGAATTTGGAGGGTTGCATCAGGTTTAAAACTTAACATTGCTGACATACAATTTATTAAGTGATGCTTAAGTTTTCTAAACTGGCTCTCAGTATCTATGAGGTGACCAAGACTCCTTTTATTTAATTTTAAAAACTCTGAACTACAGAGAATAGAAACTGATATAAAGATTCTCCCTTTGGATGAACAGCACCCCCCTATTTGTTTATCCTGCTCTATTACTATGATTGCCTATGGAATCATAAAATCACATGATGGTTTGGGTTGGAAGGGACCTTAAAGATCATATAGTTCCAACACCCCTGCAATGAGCAGGGACAACTCCCACTAGACCAGGTTGCTCAAAGACCCATACAACCTGGCCCTGAACACTTCCAGGGAGGGAGCAGCCACAACTTCTCTGGGTAACCTGTTCCAGTGTCTCACCACCCTCACAGGAAAGAATTTCCTGCTAATATTCAATCTAAATATGCCCTCTTTCAGTTTGAAAACTTTTCCTATCACTACATGTCACAACTTACTTTCTGGGCTGCAAGTACACACTGCCAGGTCAAATGCTGTTATGAAGGTTATGTTGTTAAGTA
Source organism: Aegotheles bennettii (assembly GCA_013398125.1). Taxonomy (NCBI): domain Eukaryota; kingdom Metazoa; phylum Chordata; class Aves; order Caprimulgiformes; family Aegothelidae; genus Aegotheles; species Aegotheles bennettii. Next base: position 3,529 of record VZRW01014018.1, read on the forward strand.
ATCCACAACACAGTTGTGCACATTCATATATGCATTCACATCAACTTCCCATGCAGTTCATTATACCATTTAGACAACATTGTCATTTATACCACTTTCAAATTTAGACTATTTTTTCATATTTAATCACAATAACCACAAGCAATGCATATAAATAAAAATCCAGATTTAAAGTAACACATATAATAAAGGATGCTTTTCTTCGGTTAACCAAGCTGTGCATTTCCCTTATGGATCTTTTAACAGAAGATTAATTTGAAATCAATAAAGTTGCTCCAGTGATAAATTTGGCTGTACATATAACAAAGCAGATTTTTTACATGCATATAATTGTCAACTGACACTTTCTAGGCTTCAAGAAGTCAGGTTAGGTCATTCATAGCACCCAAAAATCCTAAAACACCAAAATATGACATTATTTTCCTTAATCTGAAAAGTATGACATCTTTCACAAATGGAGAATTATAAAACTCTAGGCTTACACTTAGGCAAACGATACAAGGATTTTTTTTTCTCTAAAAGTTTATTGACTGATGACAGGGAGGGGAGGGAATGTCTGATAAACAGTGTTGATGGATTGCTACCAGTCAAGAACCCTCTTGGTCCCTTGGAAAAAACTCTTGAGTAACACAACCAGGGAAAAAGAATGCTGGGATTCTAGATTTTAGTTCTCCTGTGTTTGATTAAGGCAAACCAAGAATCAGAACTCATGCAATTAGATACTCTCATTTATACACTAACAAAGTACAAGAAAAGTAATTATCAGGAACAGTCTAAATACCCAAAGATTCCAGTGTAAATGACAACTTGATCAGTTTGTCACAAAGGCTATACAAAAGCTATTGCAGCAATGTTTTCTAGTCACATCTCAGTGATAAAGGACAATAATGTAAGCATCAGAACTTGAAACCATGGAGAAACTGTGGCAAGTAAAACTGAGAGGATGAGAGACCTTGACCTATAAATAAGAAATGCTGGGCATAGAAAAGTCCTTGAACACAGACAGAGGCAGAGACAGACTGCTAGATCAGAAGCCAGCTCTGGAATTAGTGTTCCATATAAAAAAAATTCTGTTTATTATTTTTCAACAACATGTTTGATAGCTACATCATCTTTTGCCTTTGATCTAAGCAAAATCCTATTGCTTTCCATAAGATTACTTTCATGACTAAAAAATCTTTCTCATGCTCATGTATTAGCTATATTTAAAACTATCATACAAAATAGCCAATCTTAACACCTAAAAAGACAAAAAGGCATTCAACGCAGTAAAGCTCATCTTTTCAAAAAGACTGATTATTACCTGAAGAAAGGCTCATATCTAACTCGTCCCACATAGGACAACATGGGTGTTTTCATGTCTCTGTCTCCTCTCCTTATTTCAAGATCACGAGTTTAGCAGAAACATTGTGTTCAGCTAAATTTTAAGAACAAAGAAATGCCTCTTTATTTAGAGATTACTAAAACAATAGGCTTTGAATAGTTGGGGATTTTAAGACTTACAATAAGCAATTACTTTCTACATGAAAGAGACATATTAGGCATTTGGGGGAGTCTAAAAGCAGTTGTGTCCTGACACTTTAACTATGTGTAAAAAGACCCCATGTCTGTCCATTAGGACACTGTCATAATTCAGTATCCTTGAGTAGCTGGATTCTGATGGAAATCACTCAATGTCTCCATCACTTCCTATTGATTTTAGTAGTATTTAAATAATATAAGTTGAATTTAGGAAACCAAGTATTATCTGGAGCTGTCTTAATTATTAAGAAGAATTGGTAAAACTAAAAAATACTCCCAACTTTATGCATAGCTCTTCAGCTGTTTTCTGGTCTTGTCTTCATATATTACAATCTCATAGAGATAGGTTAAGCTCAATATAAGTACTTAGATCTCAATAACTGAAACACAGAATGAAATCTTCCATAGATTTCAAGGAACAAAACCAAGATTTTTCCTTCAAAGAAATCTTCTGAATGGTGCTCTTTTTTAGCAAGACTGTACTTATCTCCCTATATTACAACTCAATCAGCTTTTATTGGGTTATATAATCTTGGAAGGTTTTGAGTATCACTCACTCTTTCATAGCAGATGAGGAAACATTTTGTGGATTAAGGGAGGCTCTTGGCCAGATTTCAGAAAATATTGTGAGAGAACAACTAAAAGATGTATTTATGAAGGCCTGGTATTTGTGAAAACCCTACAAACTAAAAAAAAACCAAACAAAACTGTTTGAATAAAGACTGAAAAGTCCCATATTATTTGCTTCTGATTCTGAAAGCTATGATGAGTTATATGTGCTGTCAAGAAATGAGTGAAGAAGTCTTGCTTCTTAAAAGTTGAAGAATCAGAAGAATTTACATGAGTAATTTCCAGGAAAAGGAAATCCATGTAAGGAAGTTATATTTTCCCAGTCAGATTTTGTAGGTGTAGAACTTTCTCAATGGAAACTAGAACTACTAAAAAAATTCAGGGAATTTTGAGCTAGGTAGAACATAAAAAGAGCTATATGAATATTTCAGTCAGGCTGTCTTCTAAGAGGGGTGGGTGGAGCAGCTACTTCAGTGGCCTTAAATGTAGAACAAGCTTAATTTTGTAAGAAGGTCTACCATGTTTTAAAATATTCTGAACCTGAGCATCAATGAAGAAAATAGGTATGTTCTTAGAAGAGGAGCAATTGTATTTATTTTTTCAGCTGTCAGAATATTTAACATGTAAAGATCTTAAATGTCAAAACTGTGGTAGGCATTATAAAATTAATATTCAATTTTAGCAATTAATTATGACAAGTAGCAGTTACTATTTCAAGAGTAGTTTCAGAGGCATTTTGGGTCTGATGCAGTGTGACAGAAAGGTGCTGGGAAATTATATTAATAGTGACAAAGTTTGCTATATCCTCATGAAACAAACAAGAAGAATGTAGGTAACTTTATTTCACCCCCCTTTCTTCTATGTTAACAGTAATTTAGGTGGGTGAGTGAGTGAATGAGTAAGTAAATTCTATTTCACATTCTATTTTCACAAGGCTTTGAAGACACTTCTTCTCAATCAGTAATTATATAAATATACCCAGGGAGATAATTTGTAAATGTGGCTGTCATAGCTTATCAAAACAAGAACTCATTGGCAATAATTCAAAGACTTATAAAATCTAATATTTCTTCTTCAGATTTTTCATTGCTGTCACACCACAATGTGCCATGAACCAGCGGTTCATATTTGGCAACATGTTTTGTATGTGTTGGAAAGACTGAGTTTTAGTCAAACATTTTACATAATTAATATATATTTAACTCTTTGAAAGTAGACCACATTTTCATTGAAATAGATAAGATTTTTTTAGAAATAGTATAATGAAGATGTAATTGTTATAGGATATACTCTGAGACTGAGTCACTCCTGTTATATATTAAAAAGGGATTTTATTTTACTCCAGCTGAAGGCAGGTACTAGAAAAGAATCAGATTTCTGCTGGAAAAAAAATTCTTCATAGACAGGCTTTCTAAGGAAGAGGTATTTTGAAAGGGTGCCACTTTGTTACAAGATCTGCAACATTCTTGGCTATGACCATCCACTTTTTATTTGATGATTATCAGCAAACTATCTCCCTTACTAGGAACTAGGAATTTCACACAGCTTGCAAGGTGTACCCTTTCCTGGCACATATTCTGACAACAATCCAAAGCTGAAACTAAGCTAGGGTTTAATTTGGAAGATTCTTTAATTCTTAGGAAAATGCACTCTAACAGTTCTTTTTTCTTTCTCTAGTCTCTATGTATACCTGGCTTTAGAATACTGTAACACCTGCTGTGTGTGAAGCTTGGATCATTACTTTTCACCCTTAGTCTTCTCTCTCTCTTTTTTTCATCAGCAAAATAGGGATTGTTTACTTCCCACAATTGTGAATTTTGCCTAAGGAGGCAATTTAATTCATAGGTAGATGACACAGAAATCTTTATGGGGAAAACAAAAATAATTGCTGAATATAAGAAGAATTCTCAGTTAGAATTCTGTACTGATGTAATTTCTAATTGTATATGCAATATTATGTTAGCAAATATAAATCAAATGGAATGGAAATGAAAAATACATATTTATTGTATTAGTATTTGTTACAACAAAGCAAAAGAATAGCATAACTAACTCAAATACACTGTTCAGCCCAGTTTAATAAAGTTATACAAATTATTTCAGGCTAATAAAATTTTATATTCTCATTACATAGCAGCTGCTTTCAGTGAACCACCTATATTTGTTTTCCTGGTTCAGTGGTTTTACCCAACATGTTACTCTGCTATCTTGCATTTTAAAGCTAACACTGATAATTAGCTTTGGCTTTCATGGTCAAAAATGTTTTTTATATTGACAAGGATGTTTTTACATTTGAACTCCTTCAACTCATTCACTTCTAAAAATTGTAATCTTTCTGTTTCTTTCTGGCTATTTTCCTTTCATTCTTTTCACTCAAATGTGACTAGACCAGATAAAACTACATCAGACCTGATTCTTTTTTATTGCCCACGGTTCACTTCAAGCTACTGTGACATCCAAATATTTTACTAAATCTGGTCATAGAATTAAAAGAAAAGGAAAACAAGATTAAAAGTTTTTGTATTGACCAGTTGGCCTCACAAGGAGACAGTGAATATTTTAAATATATGACACTGTGGCAATGTTCTGATGATGTTTTCCCAGGTAATTAAATTAAATTTTCTAAGTCAAACTACAGTCTCCAGTGCCGCGAAATACACTGAAAAATACAAATATATATACACAGATCGTATTTCTCTTTTCCATTCATTTATCATTTGTGTTTCTGTCTTCTCAAACTTAATTCCACCACTGGCATTTTAATAGGATATATTGACATTTATTAAGAACAGATTTACAAAAGTACAAACTGCAAAAAATTTTTAACCGTACTGTAAAAATACAGAAGAATGTTTCAGATACTCCTGTATTTTCCTTGAGGGATTGCACACCACTTTAGAAAGTGTTAGAACAGCAATATGAGTAAACTCTAAAAAGAAATTTAAAACAAATTACAACAAATTTTAAAGTAATACCAAACTAAATCTTAAATCTCCCTAATATTTATCATCCATTTCTATTGTAAAGCTATACAGATAATCTCCAGTTGTACTTAGCAGAAGTGATGTGTTTGTATATTCTGCTAGAGAATGAGTATCTCTGAGCAGATGAACATGTTTGTGTCTGTCATTTTTATTACTGCTTTAATTTCAGTCCCTAATGATTCATTTTCTGATGGTGGTACCTCTGAAAACTCTATTTCAACCATTGAAATGCTGTTTCATGGACTTTGGCACCTGTTTTAGCACATATAATATGGTGCATTTAGTCCAGCAAAGAAAAAAGATATAGTGTTTGTACCTGCAGTTTCCAAGCAAAAATACTCGCAGTGTATATATCTTAAACAGAAAAGCCCTATTTTATTTCCATTATTATGTGTATAAATTACTACAGCTAGCAGCAGGGAAATGCCAGCCAACTCCATCTGGCTACTGGCCTGCACACAGATCTGACAGACACAAAGAGAACATGATTTTCTAAGAGAACAAGTGCAATGTTACCCTTCTGGTGCTTGAAGTCCATTTGTGTTTATGTGCACAAGAATAAGAATATCATACAACAGACAGATAGATACTCTAAGCAAACTCAAATGTCTAGTCTGGTTCTATATTAGCTTTGTGTAAGAGTCTCTCCTTCAAGTGTCACAATATGAATGTACATTTGCAGTTCCATTTGTGTACATGTACATTTGTGAGCTAATTGACCTGATAAACACATAAAGACATGAGATCAAACCGTTAAGTGCAGTGTCCTCTACATAAAGAGTATTTCCTTAATTTGGTATTCCAGTAGTGACTCCCAACATTCTGTTCACTTATGAAATTATAAGTCACATGATACTTGTTTATTAAATGTGCACATAAATAATTAAAGTATTTATCAGCCTACTGACATTTTTCAATAATTCCAAGGTTATATAACATTTCATTCATTTATATCTGTAGACACACTACTCCTCATCCTTACCTGGAAAGTTAGTATAATTCTCACTGTATTTAATTTTCAGTCATTTCCATAATGATCTGAATGTTAAAGGTTGAAATAACAATTTAGTTTTTAGCTTTAGAAAGTCATAATTTAACCAATACATTAGTCCTTTTTTTTTCTATGTTTTAATATCCCTATTCCTCCAAAACAATTTAAAAACAAGCTATATTATTATTTTTCTTCAAACCCAGGAGAATTTCTGGTTCTGTGCATTTGTGTAATATCTCTGGGTTTTTTTTCAGAATTTATGGGTTCTGATGTCAATACTTCACCTTAGAATTTATAAGTAAGGCCTCATGAGTATGAAGAGGTTTGAATCATTTAAATTAGAGAAAGACAGAATGTTCAGTCCTGACTGAGTTTTTTGGCATAAAGGCTTGGTGGCTAGGAAAATAGTAAAGGGACAAGGCAATTGAGCTAGACTAATGAAATTTCGTAATCAGCATATATAATCACATCTGGCTTGATTATCAGAAATAGAAGATAATATCTTAGTTAAATGCTCAAATTATGGGTAGTGCAGCTATAACTATTACTAGATTAAGAGTTTTATTATTATTTCATGCAATTTATTATTTGAAGTATCAACAATGAAAAAAGTGCAGTTCAATTCACTTAAATTTTGTCTTAGGAACAAAGCTTCATTTTTCAACAACGTGGATACTTCTTTTTTCTGGAGTATTATAATGATGTTAGTCCTCATTTGTGATTTTCAGAAATATCATTATAATGTTTACGAAAATAAATCAGCCAACCTCAACAGCCAAATGAGAAATTCAGGGATTTCATACTTGCATCAGTTTTATATGAACTGGTGTGTAACAAATGCACAACTAAGCTGTATTATTTATAAACTATGTTTAACCTAAAAGCTTTTCTCAGGCTGAAAATTGTACATTTGCATATTCAGATCCCATCTTTTCAGAACACCACAGCTTCTTGCTTTTAATGACAGCCATTACAGAGAGCAACACTTCTGGAATCAGTCTATATAATATATGTAAAAATAAATAAATCACAGTAGCTGTGTAGAAAACTTTCCATAGATTTCAGAAAAGTAATATTCTTGTTAAAAGCCTTGATGAACTGAACAGTGTAGATCCTGCATCCCAGTATGATTGCAACTTCATTTTTTCTTCAGAAATGTTATATTATTAAAAATACTACAGAGAAAAATTTAACGAACATGGTCAAAATGACACCAATTGAGTACAACTTAATAATACATATACAGCCTCTACTTGCTTGTAAGAATTATTTTTGTAAACTGACACTTGTTCAGCATGAGTGTGAAGAATTAGAAGTTAATCTGACAAAGCAATTATCCATTAAATTATTTTAAGAATATATATGCTTTATTTGTAAATTATTTTTAATCTCTCATAACTCATGGGTAAATAAAATGTTAATTAGTATAATAAAAACTCCTTTAACATAAAATAAAAGGGGAAAAAAAAAAGATGTAACCATGAATAGAATGTGACTAAGCAATATTTGCACTTTGTTTACATCTACATTCATGTAGTTTCTGATTTCCAACTGCAAATTGATATCTGACAACACTTGTTGTTCTGCTGTCCATGTGCAAACATTTATATAAAGCAGCTTAACTAACTCTATATCCTGAAACATTATCCTGGATAATCATACGAGGATAAGTTGAAAGAATTGGGGTTTTTCAGCCTGGAGAAGAGAAGGTTCAGAGGAGACTCTATGATGACCTTCCAATATACAAAAGGGGCTTTTAAGAAAGATGGGTCAGACTCTGTATCAGGGCCTATTGCAACAGGACCTGACTAATGGTTTTAAACTAAAATATGGTAGATTCAGACGAGATATAAGGAAGAAGATTTTTACAATGAGGGTGGTGAAACTCTGGAACAGGTTGCCCAGAGAGGCTATAGATGCCCCATCTCTGGAAACATTCAAGGTCAGGTTGAACAGGACTCAGAGCAATCTGATCTAATTGGCAATGTCCCTGCTCACTGCAGGGGGGTTAGGCTAGATAACCTTTAAAGCTCCCTTCCACCCAAACCATTCTATGATTCTATGAAAAGATATCCAGAATGTCTTGAATAAGAAATAGGACTACTCTCTCTGATCTTTTTTCTAAGAGATTTCATTACTATCTTGTTATCTCAAATATGTTATGGAACAGTAGGCTGGTTTGAGTTGAAATCTTTGGCTCTTCATATTTTAAAGATTTATTGAATTAGATTATTATGGTAAAAATCATGCATACATCTACACATTGTAGATAAAAACACACATCATATATACATACACATCATACATGTATAAATACATATATCACATGAGAAGCTGACAGTACCTATTAGAAAGTCATCTCTCTCTCTCTCTCCACATCCTCTGAAGTCCTTTAAATTTTAATACTGTATTACTTATTTGATTTATGAATACCTGGTAGCTAAGAAATATACATTATTAACTGGATTGCAAATGTATTTATGAACTCAAGAACTCATTTCTACTTCTTTATAGGTAGTCTGAAGAGCTTTAGTCAGTGATTGAGGCCAAACTGGTTCAAAATTTCCAAAGAATAAGAACTCAATCTCTGTCTCTGAGATGTGGATTTAGAGCTTGAAACTTCTAACTGAGGCATGATGTAGATAACACAATTGTCCACATGATAACATTATATTTTTGTGGGTTTGCAGATTTATGTCCTTATGAGGAAACTTTGTATGCTTAAGAAAGTAAATAAGTTATAATACAGTAAAGATTTCTTCATAATGAAGATTAATATTTAGAGAATACCAATCTTTGTTATTAAATAAGTTAATGGTAATTAAACTGTTAATTAATAATTAAAGGAAAATAATTTATTAATTATTTAATAATATTAACTTTTTAAAAAAATATTTTTTAGTAAAAAGAAACTTCCTTTATTGTGTGACCGGTCTTTTCTTTTACTGGCCTATAATAAAATCACAAGCTAAACAACAGGAAGATCTTTTCCAGTTCCTGTGATTTAAACTTTCACCAGAACATTAGTTTTGTAGCTGTGTAATAATAATGATTTTGCCCGAGTATGGAAATTGTCCAAACAATGGATTTTGTTTGAGAGGTTGTATTCTGCCTACCAAGGCTAGCCCATAGTTTCATATCCTAAGAAAAGACAAAAATAAAACCCGAAGCTTCAACAAAACTATGATTGATTTCAGCAGTGATGTCAACAAGTGAAAAAGAAAGCAGATATAGCACATAAAATTTGGATAAGATGGTCAACATTTTCTTAGCTGCTGATTATCAAATTTAACTGACTTTCTAGGGAAAAGGATAATCTCCAATAGAAATAAACCTGCTCCCCTAGTCAGACAAGAATACTATCGCAATGCAGCAGATGTTAGGTTAAAAACAGGTGTTAAAATGGACAAATTTTCCACAAAGATGTTTGTTGGAAAACAATGTATTGAGCGCTTTCAGTTTTGTCATCAGACGCATTATATTCCACAGCTTTCATCTCCCACTTAATGCAGGCAGTCACAAAATAAAACCAAACATCAGGTTGCCCAAGTTCTTTCAGCTATAAAATTTTTATGTGTTTTACATATTTAATGGATATGGAGGGATTTCCTTTTTGGAGGGCAATTAAAACTTTTGGAGAGCTATTAAAATTTAACTACTACACAAATAAAATAATGAAAAATGTTTTATTCTTCAATGTTAATATAAAGAATATCCATGATATCATAGCCTTATAGGGGAGTGAAGACAAAGAAATTAAACTGGATTCTTTCATAAACTACACTAATATAGAATGTTTTTGTGTCATTCTAAAATAGTTAAACCAAATATATAAATATATGATTCTGTTACTAAAAAATTAATATCTTTTCTTAGGTGGTAAGAGTATTGATACATTCAGAGGTCCAAGTATAGCCTCTAGAAAAAAGACAAGTATAATTGTTTGCGTTTTTTTTTCTTATTCAGTATCTGATAGTCTATCAGACACCACAGAAATATGAGATCTGGCAGCTAAAATTCCATTTCCAACACTTATTCCTTAAGTAATTTAACACTAATACTACATTTTGTTTTACCAAATTGGAGGATACAAAAATGGGCTTGGAGAGGGCCACCAATTAATCACAAACCTGCTCTCAGTTGATCATAGTAATGGACCCTTTTACAGCTAGATATGAACTCTCAATGTTGATTGCCCAACTCTAGCTTGCCAAGAGCTGACATATTCTTCCACCCTTCTTAAATTACATGAAATAGAAAAGATATAGAACTGGATTTCCAATCCACTGATCTGTAAAAAATGCATGAAGAATTACATCGTAGGAAATCTTGGTAGTATGGTTTATTATTAAGGTTATCCATTACTTCCAATTAAAATTCTTTGATTCTAAGTATTTAAAGTCCTGTCAGACTTACAACCAGGGTGCAATCTTTAGTCCTTTTAGGCTTATTTTTCTCTCTTGTGCAATTTCCTTCTTTGTCAAGCAAATACCCTTCACAATCCTAAGATTTGGAACAGGATTTTCTAGTTATTAGATGACAAATATGTGTTAATAATATGTTGTTTGTTTTTTGTTTTTTTCCTCCTTTATCAGCCACCACATTTGGCTAATGTATAAAACTTTGAAAACAAATGATCAAGATTCATTATAAGGTAACTGAAAGGTCTACCTGCACTGTTGCACTGAAGCACTGGTGCTGCTGAGGTTTATCAGCTATGACAAGGGACCAGAATTGAAATGAGGAAATTTATTTTGCAGCTCATTTCCCCCTGCTTTATTTAGGTGATGGAAAGGCAGAATATTCAGTATGAAAAGATAAGAGTTTGATCAAAGATGCGAAGTACAGATTTGGATAAAGAATTCCTCTGTGACTTGAACTGGAATTCAGTTAAAGAAGTTTAATATAACTGCATGAGAGTAGTTATAAGTTCTACCTAAATACTTAATGTGTGAGGAATATATGAAGAAAGTCTTTAAGTGAGCTGAAAATAAGAGGTGGTAATGAATGACTCTTAGAGAAAATAAATAATGATCTTAGAGAGAGCATGTTCTCTGATTGTTTGGTCGTATTTTTTTCAGAAATACTGATGCTATGAGGCAAAAAGGATCAAGCATATTACACAAATGGAGGACAAGAAGATATTACCCGTAAGGAATTTCTATGACATGGATGAAGATACTAAGATACTATCTGCTTTTGGTTCAATGAGAAGTCAAGAGCTCATCAGTACCAAAAACTTAATCAGTGACAAGTAACATTCAATGTCTTTAGGGATTTTGGGGTGAGCACTTTTTTCTCATAAGTGTTTTCATGGTAGGATATTCTATACCTGCAGGGTCAATTCTTACATGTTACAGTCAGTGAAGTGCAATGACTTCAGATCTCGTTTGAATATCTCATAGTTCAACTGTGAAATTGAGTCCAGGAAGTCTGGATTAAATCCCAGAAAGAGATTTTTAACCATGTAAGCCAAAACTGCCTCAGGAAGTAAGAAGCTATGAAAATAATTGTGCCTTTGCCTCTTCTGATCTTAGAAATTGTTTAAGATCACAGAAATTAGTAGAAAAGGCACATGAAAGGATTTGGGGGTTACTGTACATGCAATATATCCAGAAACTGCACTGGGAATCTTGTCTTCTGTAAAACAAAATCTTGGTATTTAGAAAATTATTCTTGTCTGTCACTATGTATGCCATCCCAGGAGGAAGCTCCAGCTGCTTGAGATCTTGGCACTAGGTCAAACAGTCCAGCAGTATTCATATTGACATTCCTGATGTGACAACTTTATGTGCCAGAAATGCCGGTTCAGTCTTAACTTTGCCAAATTCTTCCTGATTTCTTTCCAACTCCCCCTCCCAGAATATGATGAATGCCTGAGGGAGAACTGCTCACAAAGTCTCACTGTAGCTGAGAATGCTGTCTTTGAGACTAAAGTGAAATACATGTATATGAAACTGAAAGAAAGTTTCTAGGAGACCTGAGAAAGATGAACACAGACAACTTTTCTGGATTTATGAGAGGAAAAATATCTTGAATGCTCTTAAGAAATGAGAACTAAGCCATTGTAGCTTTTGTGTTCTGTCATTGGAGTGTGAAGAATCCTGTGCATGCATGTAGTCCTTTAAGTATCCTTACCCATAATACTCTGATTACTTATGCTCTGTGTTCACACACACACACACTAGAAAACTTAAAGGCACCAATTATAATTAGATAATTAATTTTGTGTGACAAAAGTGTCCCTGCCCATGTCGGGAATGTTTGAACTAGAGGATCTTTAAGGTCCCTTAAAGAGGTGAGGCTTTTTGTTTGTTTTGGTTTGCCTTTTTTATCAGGAAATAAGGAGCTGAAATTACTTTTATTTATACCTACATCTCTCATATTTTCATCTCATAAAAAATGCAATGATTAAAGCTTTTCCATATTTCTATAGGCTAGAAAAGTAATGAAGCCTTCTGAGTCCTTCAAAAGGCAAAAGAATCTCTTGAGGAAACACAGTCAACAATGTAATGAATTGTGAAATGTATGATTCTAATGGGTTGTTTCATTTTTGCTTGACCTGCTCTTTTGTAAGCTTACCAATGTTGATCTTTTACTAAATGTAGACAGCAAGCCTTCTGAAGTGAACTAGGAATTAATCTTGTGAGAGTATATAGAAACTACTATATACACTCACAGAAACAGTGATTTTCCTACAAAATATATTTTAAAACTGTTACCGCTATGACTATTAGAGGGAATGAAAAAGGTAACTTGGAAAAGTAGTCCAGGCTGGTCAAACAAATATTTTCCAATTCATGAAAAAGACCCTATACACCAATAAGGTTCAGACCTAGAGGGTAAGTGCAGAAAGCAGAACATCACAAAAAAACAAAGTTGTTGAATTATTACTTTAAAATCCAGAATTAAAAATCAGTAACAAAGCCAAAATCTGTTCAGGTTTATTGTATTTTAAGTTATGTATGAGGCACACAGAGTTAATGCTTAAAGTACTTTTATTTGTCTTTCTATTGAATATTTGTAGCTTAGTAAAATGGAAATTTATATGGTTATAGATGTGTTAAACTTGGTAAATCTAAATCAGAATACTTACATTTCAGTAAATCAAAACAGTTTATCTATAACGAATGTACTTTGAAAAACTGTGAAACATCAGTTTTTAAGGAAATTACTTATTTTTTTCCAGTATAAGTTTCATGCAGGAGCAATTAGTTTCTAAAGAGGAAGAGATGTCTCTTTAGTCAACTAGTGATCACTTCAGAAAGCAATACTTTTTTTAACAATGTAACTTGTCCCACATTTATTAGCAAAAAGTCAAAATAATATACTGTAGTTAACAATGTGGTTATTTGTGAGGAGTCACTGAAGACCTAGAGACATTAAACAATATCTTAAAAAAACAAACAAGCAAAACAACACTGCATATATTGCCCAGATTTATTATAATTAATGAAACTAAAATAACTATTTAAACACTTACAGGTCATTAATCAAAATAAGTTTGTAAGATATATTGAAGCTTTTAGACATAAAATATCGTAAACATGCATTAAAAGATTTGAAAATGGTCTGCTAAATATTTTATAAAAAATCTTTTGTGGAAAAATAGCTGGAAAAAATGATAAAAATTACAAATATTTCCAATAAATAATTATATATTTTCCAGTCCATCATCTTTAGAAAGTCCTGATTTAGGCTTCATTTAAGATATTCTTACAATTTTTAAGCTCATGCATTTAAGTTGGATCCACACTTGACTACTGTTCACTTTTTGCTCTTTTTTTGGTTTTGTGCTTAACTAAAAACTCAAGGATTTTATAAATTCTCTTAAACTACAAACATCCTATTTCAGAACTATGGACATACAATAACATCAAAGGGTTGTGCTTACCAGAAGTAAATCTATTTATCCCTCTCAACAACATCAAAACTGGATACCTCACTTCATCTCTTCTATATTTAGAAATCAGGTACATTTTGGCATAAGGCAGCTTAATCTCACTTGGAATGTTAGAAGTTGAAATATGTCTGAAAACCATATTATCAGTGAGTTCCTTTTTGATTTCCCATCAGAAGGAGATTTATCTTTCTATCGTTCAAGCATTTAATATCAAAGACAGACTTTGGCTGCTTTATTTCTAAAAATAATGAGTACAACTAACTCATCGCTCATGGACGATATAAATAAAATTAAACTATAACACCAAAAAGGTCTGAAGGAAATCTTTTGTACACTTTATAGATTTTTATTAAATTACTACAATTATTCTCTAATATTTCCTTTAAAAAATTCAGCATTTCCAATGGAATTTCACTACATTACATAATTAAACTGTCATCAGAAATTATGCTTAAAGCTATATTCACATCAAAAGGTTCTGAACTGTGCCTGTGTTAAAATTCTCACAATTATGCCTTTCTTCTTGCAGTTGGCAACACTGGAGATCTCAGTTGTGAATTTTTTTAAGTCAATGCCTGATCAATGGCACTATTTATCTACTTATCCACCTCCATTTTAAAACTTTACTATCTCTACTTGATTATTAGTATACTACCTACACTTGAGGGCTGTTCAGTACTGCAAATACTCTGTCACATTTAAGAAGTTTTAAAATAAGTATCATTTTCATTTATCAACAAAAAATAAAAGTTTATAAAGTGGGTAAAGATACTTATTTTATTATAATACCCAGTATTCTTATATAGAGTAAAATATACTCTTTTAGTTTTCAGAATCCTTTTTTGAAGATTAAACCTTGCAGCAAAAACATTTGTCTGACAAGGGTGTAAATGTAAGTCCTTCTCATCTTTCCTGGAGAATCAATCAGTACTAGTTTCTCATGGCCTTTTATAAAATTATTTTTCACAAAATTTTTGGGTAACTAAGTCAAAACTCTCTTGTAGATTTCAAACATTAAAAAGTCTTGAGGATTCTTATTGTATTTTTAAGTTCATTATATTATTCTGACATGACAAATTAGGTTTGAAATCAATGGAAAACCTTTCCTGAGAGGGATTTGTTAAAGTAGGTAACAACTTTATAATTTTGCTTTTATTTTGGTTTATTATTTTGGATTTTCATTTACACCTACGGCCTCAGGATTATTTTGGTTTACATTTGCCTGTACTTATATTCTGTCCACCAGTTTATTTCTAATTATCCTCTTTGGCAAAGGTTTTTTTGAGATTTGTTCATAACAATGTAAAATTACTGTGAATTCCTAAATGTATTTTTTTCCTGTTCCTTTGCAAGTCAGACCATTTAACAATGCTCTCTTTATATTGCCATGCAAATGGTACAGGGGATAACCAATGAGTGAGACATTTTGCAATCCAGATATGCTTCAGGCAGCCAGCAACCTTAGTGAACAGTGTACAGGTGTCTATTATCAGCAGCAGTTTTAATCAAGTTAATTTTCTACTGAAGGATTAGATATGACATCAGCCAGAAGATATGATAAATACACTATAAACACTCAGTTTCCAACCTCAGAGTATTTGCAGAGTTGAATTCTGCAGTGGCTATCACTCCATTCCTGCATTGCTTAAGTTAGACACTAAAAAAAAAAAACCCAAACCACCTCTTACAAAGAAGGCTGAACTGAGACTTGTGCATAAATATAAATAGTTCACCCTTCATTTGCTTTCCAGACACAGTCATGATGAGCTTAATTCACAACTGTACTTCAGTTGCCAAAAGCAAAATGAAAAACAATAGGAAAGGAAGGTCTTTCTAATCCACCCATGCCTCCAAACAAAAACCAAAAGAACAAACAAACAAACAAAAAGAACAACAAAAAACCCCACAAACCACATACACAAAAAAAACCCAAACAAAAACCAAACCAAAACAAAAACAAAACAAAAAACAAACACACCCTGAAACAATGGGAAATTGTAATTAAGAGGAACAAAAAACCAGCAGTACAGGTAGCCTAGATAATTTATGTACTAGATAAAGGAAGAGAATTGTTTTACCTGGAAGACAGAGAAGCTTAATTTACTGATGGTCTTTTACTTTCATTTAACATGATTCATTAGGTATAATTTACAATACAGGAAGCAAAGGCAAAGTTTACATTGTTACTAACTGGGACCAATTATCAATGTGACACTAGGAAGAGAACACAACAACAGAAAGCATATTAAATAAATTATTTAAATTCTAGAATCTTCATGACTCTCCAGTTTAAGTCCCTAATATTGAAAACTGAAGGACTGTAAAAACAACAAAATCATATAAAGCAGCTGACTTGCTATGATATTTCTGGAAATTTTAGATTCTTTTTTATCTTCTGTTTCAAAGGCAAGAAAAAATAAAGGGAATAAACAGGTGAAGGCTTTGTGGAGTATCCACATGATCATAAATTATTTAACTGTAGAAGATAACTAATGGAAATACCTTTGCTCTTGTAAATGGTATGAAAATAATTTTAAGATGTATTACATTCTATTGATTCCTAAATCACTTACTAGGCTAATGTCTGTAGGCTAAATTATTATAGTCACAAATGACTATAGGCTACTTTATAAAAAAAAAAAAATCTTTATAAAAACTTCTACTGATTCCATCCAAATAAGTTTATTTAATTCTACCTCACTATTTACCACCATACCAATATAACTGGCTTAAAAAAACCCCTTAAAGTATGTTATCACCTCTGTTTGGATATCAATATAATCCTGCAGCTACTTGACATTTTTCCACAGATTTCAGTCATTGGGTGGAGTTATGGGAAAATCCCCACTGTGGGTGAAGAAAATCATAAAGTGAAGTCCACTCAGTTATTTTGCAAGATTAGCTGGTTGGAGCTGGACTGTAGCAGTTTTTGTGTGATATTTATATTAGCACTAGTAAATGGAATTAATTCCAACATGGACAAGGACATTAATGTCCTATTATACAGTACTCTGTACAGCTGAAACCTTTGTTATACCCTTTTTCCATTCACTGAATATAAATAATTTATTACAACCTGTCTGGTTGTCAGTCAAGATCAACAACAAAACAGACAACAGCAAAATTGAATGAGGAACCATGGATAGATGTTATTGTTCACAAGAAATCTGAAGGAACTAGAGTATCAAATCTAATCTAATCTAATGGTTATATCTTACACTAATTATTTCAGTTTTGTAAGGGAAAAATAAAAAAGGATATTTGAGTGGTAAACAGAGACTATTGTTCTTCAGCTTGCTAGGAGACCAATGAAATTTATTCAAAACTTTTAAGTTTTAATTTATTTTGCACTACAACTGAAATTAGTCAAGATTATACCATATGGAATATTTCCTACTTTTTCTTTAATTTAGAAAATTGCCCAAAATATCTGATTTTGGCCCATCACCCATAGGTGAATGTTTTTGAGTGCTTTTAATTTGTTCAGCAGCCTCCCATAAATCCACACTTATGATCTATTTTTCTATCCTTCAGAAAATTAAAGGAGGTCTGATCTTACATTATTTATTACTGCAAAGTAGGCTTGGGAGTCAAATTCTATTATAACTCTCGAAAAGACATCATGCTGATTCAAATTTGGATAAAATTCGGCCTTTATCCAAGATTTCAAAAATATATTATTTAAAAGCATGTAAACCTATATAAATCTATCTAAAACTAACNTTTTATATTTTATTATACTGAGTTTTACAAAGGTGACAGTGTACAAGACTTGCAGAAAATTTGATTTCTAAACTAAATTTTTAATTTATCTTGCTCTCAGCCCATTAAAGTTTGCCTTCAAAAGTATTTGAATATCATAGTTTTACAAAACTTTTTGCAAAAATTTTTATTACCATAGTTAAAGAAACCAGCCCCGGACAACAATAAAATACCCTTATTACTATTTCCTTGCCTCTTCTGTGCATTTCACCATAATTTGAATTTGCTATTTCAGAGATGTTCTCACACATGAAAAAGCTCTGGTTGAAACCTTTTTTTATACTCTGTTACGCTTGAATAGATTTTGATGACAAAGTCGGAATTAAATTTCTGGAAATAACTGTATGAATATTCCCAACTCCTTATAAATGTTCATGAAAGTATAATGCTCTGTAAACACTTGAAATATTTGTAAATATTTTATCCTATTTACTTACTGTTTATTTGTTTATTTCATCTGGTCTTTCATGCATAAAGTCACTGTAGCTGCTACTTATTTCATTTAGTTTAAAAAGAAAAAAATGTAGATTGTCACTTTTGCCCTTTTCCTGCAACACCTAGTGAAGTCATGTAAGTCAGAAAAATCTAAATTATGATATTAGATGGATCAATTTAGATTTGCTCTTAATTTATAAAAGCACAATGATTACCATCAGATTGGATCTTTTTCATTGTAGCTTCATTTTCTTAGTGCTAGTACAAAAGCAAAATATCAGCCTTAATTAATTTTATTTGCATACTAATAAGATGGAGAGAGTAAGATCTTTCTAATTATCTTTTGGTAACTAACAAACCTAGCTGCTGATTTTTAATTTATCTGCTTTTTAATTGTAATTTTTAGCATTAGATTATACAGGTTAAACTATTTCTTAAAGAATAAAAAAAGTTGCTGAGAATAAACCTTTTTTCTTATTGTGTGAAAAATGTTATTTTTTCTTTAATTGTTCCTTTGTGAAGTTTTCTTTAACTACTGATAGAAAGGATCCATTGATCCATTTTGACCTACTTATTGCAAATTCTCAAAAAGTGATTACACTATAGTGCTTGATACCAAAAAAAAAAAAAATAGGTTTCCAATTGTACCATTTTGAATAAACTATCCTTTAAACTACAATGTAAGCTGTGCTGGCTTTGGCTGGGATAGAGTTAATTTTCTTCATAGTAGCTAGTATGGGACTATGGTTTGGATTTGTGCTGAAAACAGTGTTGATAACACAAGGATATTTTCATTATTGCTTGAAGTGCTTACACAGAGTCAAGGATTTTTCTGCTTCTCATACCACCCCACCAGGGAGTAGGCTGGGGGTGATCAAGATTTTTGGAAGGGACGTAGTTGTGACAGCTGACTCCAGCTGATCAAAGAGGTATTCCATACCTTATGACATCAAGCTCAGCGTATAAAACTGCAAAAAGAAGAAGGAAGGGGGCGACATTCAGAGTGAAGGTGTTTGTCTTCCCCAGTAACCATTAATGCATGATGGAACCCTGTTTTCCTGGAGATGGCTTAACACCTGCCTGTTGATAGGAAGTAGTGAATGAATTATTTGTTTTATTTTGCTTGCATGAGAGGCTTTTGCTTTACCTATTAAACAATTTTTATCTCAACCCACCAGTTTTCTCACTTCTACCCTTCCAGTTCTCTCCCTATCCTACTGGGGAGGAAGGGGGATGAGCAAGTGTCTGTGTAGGGCTTAGTTGCCAGACAGGGTTAAACCACAACAAAGCTGTCAGCATAATTAAAATACATGGATTTCTCCCTACATCAGGGAAAGAGAAAGCTGAAAGCCAGATTTTTTGGCTACTTAACATCTTCTATATTCAATTTTCTTCTGTTGTATTCTGATCAACTAATTTTGTGTTAATATGGGGCAAGACAATCATAGCCAAATCCCTGTTCAACTCATTTAGCTTCTCAAATATCAAGGCTCTTCCACGGGTATGTATACTCTTGTAGAGCAACATTCTTCTGAATTTTTTACCTGTAAACTTGCAAAAGTTCATTAATTCAAAAGAAGGCCTGCATTCTTATATAGGGTTCACAGTCCTTTTAATATATCTTCTCTACTGGGACTGGAATAGTGAATGAAAGGACTTTCTGTACATACAGCTAGCTGGTCCCACCTGAATGCTGATCCCACTGCAGACAAAATCAGAAGATCCTGAAATCAACAATGACACAGCCTTCTCCCTGTATGGCACAGGGTTCTTCCACAGAACAGGACGGCAAGATAACATGTCAAAAAACCTTATATGTTTGCAGGTAGAGCAAACTGTCTATAGTGTCAGACTTCAGCAGACTACTCATGAAAATTATTGGCAAACAGTAGACACAGCCATTTCCTTTATGGCCCAGGTTAAATACTGATACTTATGGATCCTATCATTAGTCCTAGTAGGCATGTTCTGCATGCTGGCCATTTTTTCCATTCTTTTGGAGTGTCTTACTTCTCCTTATAAAGAAGAATGTGTTATCTGCATATTTGATTTAAAAACAAAACAAAACAAAACTCTCCTTCGCACCAAGTGACTACTTTTAAGACATAGAAACCATTACATGTTTCTGTCATCATTCCTCATTTGTTTATTTCAAGCCTTTTACAGGCTGTTTCTTGTTTCTTCTATAGTTTGTGTTTTGTTTATTGTTTGTTGTTTTTTTTTCTGCATTTTGTGTCTTTTAACCTCATAAAAAAAAAAAAGAGCATTTCCCCTAAATCTTTTTTTGAATCACCAATTCATAGTGGTGAATCCAGAATAGAAAATAACCTAGTTTTTCAACAAGCCTTTGAGGATCAAGAATTTTACAACACAGTTCAGTGGTAAAGTATATCACTATACGGACAGTAGAGATCTCCTTTCTTCTGTTTGTATACATAAAAGTTGCTTCCTCTTTTTTTTTTTTTTTTTTATGCTAGAGAGCAAGCTAGAGAGTTAATGGTGACTTGCTAATTCAGCTCAACTCCCAGATTAATTTAAGAGTCACAACTTTGTAGGATACAGTTCTTATTTGATAAATATGACCTCGGTTCTTTCTCTAAAGACTTTACAACTCATCCTGTTGAAATGCTGGTTTCAATAGGTAAATTGATCGTCATACCTCTGTATAATTGCTTTGCCATAATTATTTAATATTTCAACAATCTTCATGTTATTTACTCATTACATCATAAATGATTTGTGTTGACTTGTATATAATCAACAAAAGTATTGAACAGATTTGGCCTTAGAGTTTCCTCTGAACTGTGGAAACACCTTTTTGCAATAATGATAAATGCTTTTTGATATTAACCAGCTAGATCTTAATCCATTTAATTTGGACTGTATTGATATAATGCTATTATTGAGAATTAGAAAGTCATACAACATTAGGCCAAAAGTCTATAAAATTGCACATGTATTTTTGTCTCTGCACTTTTGCATCACTGCATTTTTGTCTACTAATCTCAAATAATTAAATCAGGCTTTTATAAGATCTATTTTTCCATTTAAAATACTTGACTTCTATTAGTGTTTGGGTTTTTTACTTAATTCTTGTTATTTGACTCTTTTATCATGCAAGCAGACATGATGTCAGAGTAACTACTTCAGCAGTTATCAGGATTATCATTGGCTGTGCTTGAATATTGAATATTTGCGAACCTTCCAGAAACCAGTGTATCAATAATAATTAAAAGTTTGAAAAACATTTAACAAGTTATTCCTACATGTTATCACTTTCCTTAGCTTCTAATGGACTGAATTTTTTTTTTTTGTCATCATATAGTTCAATCACATTATCCTTTTCTTTTACAAAGACAGAGCGGAAACATAATCATAGCTAGCTCTTTTACTAATGTCTCTGCTGTCACAATTTTTATTATGACTTCATTTAAACTCAAACATACTGTATTTCTTTTTAAACGATAGTGTTCTTTTCTCAATCCCTTTAATTTTTCCTATTAATTTTATACATCTAATAAACACAAAGCTATATGGTTAAAGGACTATTTCCTGCTTCAGTGCAACTTCCCACATTCTCAATAAATTTCCTGTTAATTTCTACTCTTTCTTCAGCAATTGAAACCATATAGAATTATATGCATATTTGTTTTATGATGAATGAATTATGAATTTGTTTACTGATGAATGACAACCATTTGACTCCTGAGTAATCTGTGTAAAAACACTAATTTTTCCTCACTAAATTGTGTTCAATTTTCCCTAGTTTTGGTGTTATAAGAACCGAGTATATTACTGGACATGGACTATAATCTGCTTGTCTAAATGGAATATTTGTAGGTCTCAGTCACTCCCAAACACTAACTTGGGCTGAATGGATGATTTTGATTTATTCAAAATGGAGAATTATCTATATTAAAGACAAGCCCATTTACAACTTTCAAACAAAATTATTTTGAAACTATAATGATGTATTCATTCACATCATATTCTCCTAATAACAGATCTTTGTTTCTAGTCTATATAGTTTAACAATAATTTTTCTATAAACATATATATAATGACTTTCATTCTTTCGCCCAAAAAAACCTTTCATGTGTATACACCTACAAATATAGTCAGGTTTTCCCTTGAAAATCCACAGAAAGAAGTTAAATACAGATTCAGTACGAAAAAGGTATTCCTTGTTCCATAATGAGTACTGAATCTCTATTCCCAATGAAAAAAATAAAGACAAATTTATTTAAAATGAAGTTACTGAAGACTGAAAAAAATTTTCATCACATCTCATCTCATCTCATCTCATCTCATCTCATCTCATCTCATCTCATCTACATAATTAGTATTAATAGTAGAATGAACCAAAAGGTACTTCACCAACAGTCTGGTCATAAGTTATTAAAAATATTTGAACATGACAAATGAATAAGACATTAAAATCTGTACCCTGTTGAGTACTGTGAACTTGAGGTACACAAAATGAGAAGGCAGAGAGCTAGCAACCTTCTAATTAGGCAACCTGCTGCTTTGTATCTACATGAGGTGGAAAGATATTGGATGTAAACCGATGAGCATTTCCAATGTGTGCACGCCATATAGGACAACGTGAAGGAAATGATAAGTCTAAAATGTTATCATGGTACAACCAATTGCATAGCACATGAAAAGAGCCAAATGGAAAAGTTTTTAAGGGATGGTTTTGGGATGACTAATGCACTGTTTAATGAGAACTTGTTTTAGTTCAAATTCTAAGAACACATATTACTTCAAATTGAGGCAAGTCCTTCCACATTATATATATTTTTTAATGTTTCAACTTCATTCAAAACAGAAGTCATACTTACCAAATTTGTACACTAGAATAATGAAGTAGATTGGGATATCCCTTCTTCACTAGAGAGTTTCTGTCTATCAACATGGAAAACATGTTCCAGTAATTCATGGAGATACAAGAATACTTTTGGCAGTACAAAGTATTCTTATGATTTAATTTGTATATTTGTCAATAGGATATATATTGTTATAAAATATAATAATTAAATATATGAAGGAAACTGAATGTATCTGAATGGATCTAAATAGCCAGCACAGTTCTCATTGTCCATATTAATACTGAATTATTAAGATTAGGTTGTGACCTGAGACACAATATTTCAGTGAGGTCTTCAAGAATTACACCTTGAATCAGTTTCTTTCTTGCTTGTTTATGAATAATAATTAACAGAAGTCAGTGCCAATAGAAGCTCCTTCATCCATGTAGCAGCTTCAGCTACTGCATTTGTATGTTCTCAGAGAGCTTACCAATGGGTGGAAAGTTAAATTTCATAATTTCCTTGATCTTAGACTACACTATGTATCATGTTTGGTTTACAAACAGCAGATAAGGATGATATGAAACAGTAAAATACGCTCTTGGATATATAAACTGATTCAATTTCAACCTAGATTTTAGCTGTTCTTAAAGCCATCATTTTAAAATAGTATAACATTTAGATATGTCAACAAGTGGGATTTTGTTTACCGGCAACACCATATTGCCACATTTTAATAAAATCCTTCCTACAGATATTTATTCCTCCTCAGCATTAGCACTGTGATGTTAAGACCAAGAACCTTCCTGGTATACTGGGGAAAAAAAGAAGAAAAACTACCTTACATGTTATTGACAGGAATCACTGATCTCCTGGATACTTCCCTAACAAGGCTGATGATTGAGATTTCTCGGTATTTCAAAGTTATTTTTTATCTTGTTAATGTTCAGTGTACTTACATGAATTCTCAAAAAGACTTTTGAACATGGTTACTTACTACAAATAGGCCACAAACACAGAACCAAGTCTATTTGTGATATGACTTGACAGTTTATATTACTTTTTTGGACAATTCTTATATAATCTAACAGATACTGTCGAAAGGTTTCAGAATAGATGTTCCACACACAGAAATTACACTGGGACTGTTGTCATTATAAACAGAAAACATGTTAACAATCCTGTGTTTCCAAATGGAATCTGTATTTACCCCAATTTCCTTACAGAATGACATACAATAACATTCATATTTTTGCACTTCTATTTGTCCTCTGAGAGAAAAGATATTATTTATGTTATTATTGTATTGTTTAGGAATCAAATTAATTTAAATTTTGTTTTACGAGTAGGCACAAATACATGTCCAAAGCTGTCTATATTTTATGCTGGAATATCACATGAAAATTTCAATTTCAGTCAGGATGAATCCTCTACATTAAAATCCATAAAATGTTCACAAATATCTGTACATATGATTTTACTATTAAAAACTTAGTGTAAATAGTAATGTGAATTCTTTGAGACTGTTTTACCTTTCTGTTCTCCTTAAAAAAAGAAATTTAACTCTCCAGCCCAAATAATCCAGAATATACTCACCATTTATCTTTTCAACTTTGCGTGCAGATATAAAAATGCTTAAAAAACTCTTGCAAAAAAAAAAAAATAATAACACCGGTCACTCAATAAAATGAACTCACCCTCTCTTCGATTAAGCCTTGCAAATCCAGGGCTGTGACTGCTAGAGAGCTCTGATGAGCTGCTGAATGATGACTGAGGCAAAGCAGACACCAACTGATCATCACAATTATCTGCCAGTGAAACATACCACATTCAGGTTAATATAGTGAACACCACTTAGTGGAAATGTAATCGAAGAGAACACTAAAAAAATATCTAGATCAACCCTGTATCTGAAAGAAGCACATCTCAAAATATTTCTTTTTGATGCATTATATGTAAGTATAGCAATACTGAGGAGTACCTCTTTTTTTTTTTTTTTTNTTAACCCAGTATTTCTTGAGAGTACCAGGGTATATTTTACTATTTTGTTTATTACTTTATTTATCAATTTATTAAGTTCTTCAATTGGTGGTACTTGCCCACTTTTAACGTAACTTCTGAGATTATATTGACAAATTGTTCACACCTTACTCACTGTCCTTTACACAGAGAGTAACTGATGTCTCCTAGCCCTGGCTGTAACATGAAGATACAACCTCAGCATGTGCTCTTCATTTTCTTTAGACCTGATGTCAGCAGAGGTCTATGCAACCACATTAATGTGCAAGCATATTAAATACAGCTATTTCTTGAAAAACAAACCCAAAACAAATTAAATAAAAAAATAATCTCAACCCTTTTAAGCACTGTAAAAATGACAGAATGGAAAATCTTTTGCTTTGATAATGGTATGCAAGTTTGATAAAGACACAGCACAAAATCTTCATGATACAGCTATTAGTATGCAAGTCCTAACATCACACAGAATGAAACCTGAATGTTTCAGATAAAGAAGACTGCAGCTCACAATCAATGAAGAATACACAAGTTAATCAATAATTTGGATGTTTATATGCCTTTTCAGTTCAATTGCTACACAGGGCATGTGTTCATTCTCCATTTAAATTTGCAAAATATAAATTGAGAATCAATATCTGTTCTAATTTTAGCTGAAAGAAGACTGACTTTAAAACACTAGAAGTATAAGCAAGCATTTCACTACCTATATTGTACTGTCATTTCTTGTTGAGGAAATTAGGAGAAATTATGTATGTTCTTTTTAGAAAAAAATTTTTTGTCTTTTAAGACAAACATATTCCCTGGATGTAACTGTTATGAGTCATGGGTGAGTCCTTCTTCTAATGCTTCTTTTTGTTCACCAGATTTCAACTATCAAAATAATGAATATTAATTAATAGAAAATATTCCTGATTCAGGGATAATTGTTCCTGCTTAATAATTATGGATATTTCTAATTGGCATCAAGACTTTAATGTCACAAGAGAAATTTTTTATTACTTTCAAAATTACTTTTTTTAAAGTTGGTTCATTTGATTCTTTAAGCAAAAATCTTCCTAAACAGAAGACCTGATACTGGCCATGATTGCTGTAGTTTGAAGTTCTCTCAAATCCCATAAATAATATCCAGTCACTATAAACGAGAGGATATATTAGTTGCTCTTGATAAGCTCATATATACCATACTTCTACCAAAATTAGAGTACCTCAATCATGTGAAAATAACAAACAAAATTATTATTTACTTTCATAAGTTTATTTCCTGTTCTAGCCTACTATAATACGAAACTTAGTATTTTATAACTATTCTTTATTGTCTAGCTGCAAGGTCATTTTTCACTTCATTATCCACAAACTAGATTTATAATGGTGAAAGAGGTTTTACTGCTTTGAACAAATTGTCCAACTGGTAAGCAGCATAGAAGAAAAAAATGAAGGGAAACAAAATTTCCTCTTATGAGCAAATGTATTGCACTTCTAAGTCTTAGAAAAGGATCTTAGTAGTGAAAGGTTTCTTTACAGCAGAAAAAAATAAAAAAAAATTAGTCATAAACTACACCAGAAATAATATGATGATGCTGTGTTTCACACAGATTTACTTGCCCCGTTGATGCAAGGAAAGGCTTCAAGTGTCACTGATGTTTTTTCTACTGTCAAAGCCTACATTGTAAGCCTAGATACTAAGACAAAAATTAGGAAGAGAGAATAGAAAGACATTTTCCCCAAAAATATA
Source organism: Aegotheles bennettii (assembly GCA_013398125.1). Lineage (NCBI taxonomy): Eukaryota > Metazoa > Chordata > Aves > Caprimulgiformes > Aegothelidae > Aegotheles > Aegotheles bennettii. The sequence goes on from VZRW01014018.1 coordinate 30,257, forward strand.
TGTACATGATCTAGAGTCATAGAATCACAAATACGTTTGGGTTGGAAAGGAACTTTAAAGGTTATCTAGCCCAGCCCCCTGAAGGGACATCTTCAACTAGATCAGGTTGCTCAGAGCCTGTTCAACCTGACATTGAATGTTTCCAGAGATAGGGCATCTACAACATCTCTGGGCAACTGGTTCTAGTGTTTTATCACCCTTGTTGTAAAAAAATTCTTCCTTATATCTAGTCTGAATCTACCCTCTTTTAATTTAAAACCACTACTCCTGTCCTGTGGCAACAGGACTTGCAACAGGTCTGTCCTCACCTTTCTTATAAGCCCCCTTTGTAAACCAGAAGGCTGTTACAAGGTCTCTCCGGAGGCTTCTCTCATCCAGACCGAACAAGCCAAACTCTCCGTCTTTCTTCATAGGAGAGAGGCTCCAGCTCTCCGATCATTTTTGTGGCCCTCCTCTGGACCTGCTCCAACAAGTCCATGTCTTTCCTGTGCTGAGGAGCCCAGAGCTGAATGCAGTAATCCAAGTGAGGTCTCACAAGGGTGGAGTAGAGAGAGAATCCCCTCCCTCAGCCTGCTGGTCACATTTCTTTGGATGCAGTCCAAGACACAATTGCCTTTCTAGGCTGCAAGTACACACTGCCAGCTCGTGTTGTTCTTTTCATCAACCAACACCCCCAAGTCCTTCTCCTTAGGGCTGTTCTAAATCCCTTGATCCCTCAGCCTGTATTGATACTAGCTATTATCCTGACCTGTGTGCAGGACCTTGTACTTGGCCTTGTTTATCCTCATGAAATTCATGTGTGTCCACTTCTTTAGCTAGTCCAGGTCCCTCTGGATGGCATCTGGTCCCTCAGGAGTGTTAGTTGCACAACTCAGCTTGGTGTCATATGCAGACTTGATGAGGCTACACTTGATTCCACTTTTTATCTCACTGATGAAGATATTAAACAATACCAGTCTCAATATGAACCCCTGAGGGTCAGCACTTGACATCAGTCTGGACACTGAGGCATTGATCGCTACACTTTGAATGGAACCTTCCAACAAATTCCTCATCCACTGAAGTTCAGGTTGCCTCAAGTCTTGACATCACCAATTATCTCACTCACTTTCGTGACTATCAGGCCCAGTATCAAATCTGCTCTGGTAGGGCTTTCTATTACCTGGCTTAGGAAGTTATCCTCAATGCCCTCCAGGAGTCTCCTGCATGCTTGCAGCTTTCCATGTTACTTTTCCAGCAGATTTCAGGGTGGTTGAAGTTACCCAGCAAGGTAGGAGCCTGCAAGCACAATGCTTCCTGTAGCTGGACTAAGAAGGCTTCATCAATAGGCTACCTTTGATCGAGCAACCTCTATTAGACACCAATCACAAATTTCCCTTTGTTGCCTCCATCTATAGTTAATATCCATAAGCTTTCAGCCTGCTCATGGCTATTCTTCAGAGACAGCTCTTCATACTTTATCCATTTCTTGATGTAGAGGGCAATGCCTCTGCCCCTTCCTCCTCATCTGTCCCTTCTGAAGAGCCCATAGCTGCAATAACCACACACCAGTAATGGAGTTTCAGTAATGGCAACTAGGTTGTAGGCAAAGTTTTGGCTCTTTTGCCCGCATCCACTCAGCTGCAAGGGACTTTCTCTGGCACTCATATCAGTGATCATTGAGATCAGGTTTTGTATGTATATTGTATAATTTGTTCCTTCTGCTGTGTTACTAACCCATCCCTGTTTAATTAAACCTGTTTGAGTTTCAACTTCCAACATTTAAGTCTCTCTCCCTAATTCCCCTTTTATCTTCCCCCTGGAGAGAAGAGGTGGAAAGGAACAGAGGAGCAATTCTATTCTAGAGAGGGATTGTGGCTCACCCGCACCACTAAACTGAGACAGGATCATATAGTTTTTATTATATTTTTATGATAAATGTTTTTTATTTTTGTACAATAACTAAGGATATGAAAAATGTAAGCAAGTCGTGATGTTCTGTAATATGCACAAAGATCTAGTATCAAATAAGGCTTTGTGGAGGAAAGAATATATATTTAATTGTGTGACACTGATGGAGACACCTTTTAGTGAACAAAATCAAGTTCAGGCCTGCAGTGTCCTTGTATAGCAACTGTACAATGAGAAGAATGAGGAATAATTATGAAATGTTAGGGTTGGCTAAAGCAGTATACTGACATGATCTGCAAGTTTAAAAAACAATATCTGAAATGAGTAGTATTCAATAGGACAGAAACGTATTAACCTGAGAATAAGAGCTGAAAGTGAAGTGCAACTGGTAAAAAAATAATTTAAAAAGAATATGCAAATAGGGAAAGGATATATAAACAAAAATATATTACCTGTTTAATCACCAAATCAAAAAAGTTATTCAAGTTATGTAAGGCATACTTTTCCACATACCATAATTCCTGTGCAGATTTAATCAAATTTTTAAAGCAACTGAAGTGTTTTATAGGAAGAAAACTGTAAGTGTTGCATATATGAAGTATGCCTTTCGTTTCCCTTCCCGCTTCAAATACTATCTCATCATGGAAATTCAGAGTAAACCAGGAAATTATTCATACAGCGGTGTCATAATTTACATAGGTTATGCTGTATGATCTACGACAGATGGAGTTCAAACAGGTTATCATGTAATAAAGCAGTTATCATAGTTATGTTTATAATACTATGGTTGATTGAATAATTTTTGTCTTAGACCAAAGCAGTAGCTTTCTAAAATTAAAAAAAAAAAAAGAAAAAAAAAAGAAAAAAAGAATATAAATAGTAGAATACTGAGACAACCTTAGATTTATTTCTTCAGGATGTATATTTTCATCTTCCTGTAATGAAATAACCACAATGTAATTTACAGGCACAAACCTTGTTTCTTCTTTTACAACATAAGAATGTATGGCTCTAATTTTAGTTTGAATGTAATAGAGTGATGTTTGTCATCTAAATTTTCAGCTTGGTCAATAATATAGATATACAGTTTTTCCACGCATTTCAATTTGAGTACAAATTTACTCTGTATAAGCAAATGTCAGAGGCCAGGGTTTGGTTACTATAACCTGATATGCAATAAGAATTCTATTTATGATTATCTATAAAGTACATGTATTGCATTGAGACACTCACTTTACTCAAGACTTATACTAATCCAAACTAAAACATTCCAACACAAGAGCATACACAAAGTAACATATTACAATGCCATTTATTTACTTTTTAAATTCAATTAATTCCAGCACAGAGACAGGTCTCCTTGCCCTGCCTTTTCCACTAGGACCAACTTCGCTGCTGCAAGGATTTTTTGCAGACTATTGTCAGAGCATTGGGCCCAGGTACCCCCATTTGTTTCTGAGTTTGGGATTTTTCTGCTCTGGACATAATTACCACCTGAGAAGTGTGGGCTTCACATTTACATTTCATTTATATATCTGAATATATTTACAGTTTTGTATATAATTAATCTTTATTGTTATCATTACTGTTATTTTCTGTTTCATTAAAACTGTTCTAGGTTTTTTCCAACCCCAAAGTCTCTCCTCCTTAATCCTGTATTATCTTCCCCTGGAAGCGTGGTGGGGACATAACAGAGTTAGTCATTTGAGTCAGTTATTTGGCCGAAACTGACACTTATGAGCACAGTAATAAACATCTTAGTGTTAATAAGAACAGCTGGTTCAGTAAGCCACATGAAAACAAAATGACAATTAAAAAAAAAATGTTTAGCAATCTTTCCTCAGTTAGGAAAAGCTAAGCACCCAATCATCAGAAAAGTATACTATCTAGGGACAACTGGAAATACAATATTAGTGGAACAGAATAGAAATAATAGAACAAATAGTAACTTTGGGAGTCTCTAAGAAGTTGATTTATGTTCATCTTCCTTGTGCAGGTGAAGCTGTAATGCTTGGGATCAGCTTTGCTGCTGTTAATACATTTGGATTTGAATAAACGACTATCTGTGATCAACAGCTCCATGAAAAGGAGTGAGTTTTTTTAAAAGAAGACACATATTACATTTTATTAATAGGACTAGTACTTGCTAAAAGCTGAAGAAAAGGTGCCACAAAAATTACTCTCCAATAGGTGTTTATTAAGTCCAAACATTAATTCCCTATTACTGTGAAGACAGTATCCTCAATCCTCAATCCATCTGTTTTGAGCAGAAAATAACTAATTTACACTAAGAGTAAGCACATATGCCACTTTATTTAATAGAACCTTTAAATATGTTAATGGTGATAATTTCATCTTCAGTCTGTAATTAGTTGTAATTAGTTTCAAAACATTTGATTAATTTAATGAGATTCATGTGACATAGATATAAAGACACGTGCCTTTCTCTTTCTTTTGTTGAGAGGTATTGACCATTATGCTGACCCCAATTACGGTGAACTCTACATCAGTGAGGATAAGAATAATGAAGAGAAGTCAGGTTGATAAATTTACAGACAATTCGATCAGGTTAGTTGCACTTCTTCTACCTACACGATATGCAAGGTCACTTTAGTTATTTTTGTTCAAAGAGCCTAAGCGCTTCTTCACCTTGGGTCTACTGTTGCCCATTTGTAGACAAGACTTTAAAAACAACTAACTAAAAAAGCTGCACTGTTTGATGCATGCCCCTGTGAGCTCCTTGAAGCAGTTCTTAGCTGCTAGTGTTTCCCTTTTCTACTCTTCAGATAATTTTGTGGAATATTTTTAGGCATTTCCATATATTTCATTTGAAATGCATGTAGGAGCCATAGAAGCTCAAAGTGTTTAGCTTTGCTGAGATTTCCTAGCCATTTTCAGCTGCCTACTCCTTGATAAATGTTAACCCTTCAAGCTGTTCTTGTTGTTGTTTTTTTGTTTGTATTTTTGTTTTTGTTTGTCTTTTTGTTTTTTTTTTTTGTTTTCTGAGTTTTCATCAATAGATTTTGGCTATATTTTGTAGCAGGTGGGAGGGAGAAGAAGGGGAGCTGATTGCCCATCATAACAAAATAAGTATCTTTAGGCTTTTGTAACGCTTCCTCTATGAGTATAAAGAAAGATTTATCAATGAGATAACCTCCATGGCAGGGCTCATTCTTTTCTGGAAATTTAAGCAAAGTCTTCCAGTTTTCTGTTAAAATCATTAGCTTTTGCAGACAGTGATTCATGCAAATTCAGCACAGTATTTTGACACTTAGTAGTCAATTGTTCCTTATATACTATTCACATCAGGAATGTGATATCTACCTTAGTGAAAAACATGCAATGTTAAATTTCCTTTCTTTCAAAGAGACATCCACATTTCACAGTTGCAGTTAGTTCATGTGATCAAGAATAGGGAGTGCAAAAAATCAAATTTCATCTGTGCTCACTGCCCACTTTGTTGTTGTCCAGGGGCACAAAAGTCTTTTTGTGACTGAACACAAAGAACTTAAAAGGCAGACCAGAAGGAAGAAGACAAAAACTGTAGTTAGATGGATCAGAATTTAATGATAAAGGACTGAAAGGGATATAAAATTCCGTGTCCAAACAGAGACATTTACAAAGATTCACACCTTGCAATAAACTTTCAATAGGTGGCATGGTTCTTACAGCTGGGAATTATGCTTTCCTGAAGTTTTGATTTATTTATTTATTTATACTTTTTATTTGTATCTGTCTTCACGAAACACTGTTGTTCCATACTTTAGGAAAAAAGGAGTATGAAAATCAAAGGGAAATCTTCTACTTAGCTTTGACAAAATGAAATAAAAGACTTCCTTTTCTTCGTACCCAGAAATCAGCCAGAAGTCAACAACTCTTCTCTTAATTGTTAAAGAGAAACTGATAATAACTGAGTTAGCTCACTCTTGATTCTCTTGATCTTTTCAAGAAACCTTCAATCTATGATCGAATGCAAGTGGAGTCCTGTCACTAAAACTGAACTTCTAATTTCTAATGTCCTTTGAAACAAAAAAGTCCATGATTACTGGATAAAGTCTATATCTTTTTTAGATTACAATTACATTTTATGTGTGTGAATTCAGTGGTGAAAAAGTATATGATTTGATAAAACATTAGATTAAGACTGATTAGGACTAATTATAACCAAGAGTTGATGGGAGAAATGATCAATTTTCTGTTAAGGGTCGTCTTATGAATTTTAAAGACACATAGCAAAAATGTATTAATTAACAAAATATGTTTCAGTAACACTTTTAGATCAGCTTATTCAAAGTGTACTCTATAGAAAATCAAGAAAGTAGAAGGGCATACCTTCTACTAGATAGGCAAGTATAATTGTCTTAAAGTCGTATTTCTTATTAAACAAGAGTCAAAACTTGCAAGATTAAGTAGGACATATTCTAAAACATCAGTAGAATCTGAACTTTGTGGGATCTTATGGGCCCTTGCTTAATTGTATAAACTCAAACTAATATTGTTTACTTAATATTTCTACTAGTAAAATATCTTTCATTTTGTTTTTATTGCAATTACATTTTAGTGGGGATGTTAGAAACACAGAAGTTTTTAATTTTAAAAGTTATTAATATGTTAAATATTAATAAGAATGATCTTATAAGTAAAAAATCTAACTCAGTAAGTATAAAGGGTTCATTCTGTGAAAAACAGTTAAAGACTAATTCAATTTGTAATGTGGGCTGAAATTATCTTAAGCATGTGTAGTAGTAAAATAGCAAGACCTTTAGAGAAAAGAAAACAGAATTTATATATAATAAAGGAACTGATAAAAGCTACTTTACAATTTAGAATTGGAATATTTCATACTGATCGAGAAAAGAAAACTTTTACCAGAATTCGTTTTTTTCCTGTGCAAGTGTGCAATATCTGAAAACCAATTTTGTAACAGCATTAAATATCCATTCTCATGAAACATGTCTTACACTTTCTCATTGGATTATTAAATGTTCACTGTTTTTGTGCTAGCTCATAATGCTAACACAGCATTTTCTTGAGATCAATGATAGCCCCTTCAACAGAAGTCTGCGTATTTCAAATGCCTTACTACCGGACAAATGTAGAGACAGTTGTTCTTTCTCCTAAACTATCAGAAACAGATAGAATTCATGAATAAAAAGGAACAGATTATTTGTTTGTTCCAATGATAGTTTTACATTTGACTTGATTAAATCAAGCTTTGCTCACAGGTAGAGGTTTTCCATTGGATTACATTTTACTCAAGAAATTAACCTCCAATACTTAAAGTTAGAGAAAAACAGAACACTTTCATTTTATTCAAGACAAAATTTATATCTAACTGTTTCAGAGAGAAATAAATAATATAATTCAGCACATAAAGAAAATAAAAATCTAATTCAAGGCTCTGACAAGGAAATTAACAGAAGGAAAATAATATTCAAGTTAATCCCATCAAGCATCACTGAGACGACCATATTTATAAACACATTACACAGAGCAATGTTAAACAAAACACAAATAAAAGTTCTTCATGTTTGGAAAGATACTACCCACTCTAAGTATAATAAAAAAAGAAATACACAAATGTTTAAAAAATATTAAAATTATTTTTTTGAACTAAGACTTTTCAGATCAAAGGAAATTACATTTCATAGAATCATAGAGTGGTTTAGGTTGGAAGAGACCTTAAAGATCATCTAGTTCCAATCACCCTTGTCATAGGCAGG
>VZRW01014019.1:0-87743 GCA_013398125.1 Aegotheles bennettii
TTTTTTATATTTTTATATATTTTTTTGGCTATGGATACCGAATTCTTTAGTCATCTAAGAGAGAAAATAGGTGTCTAATGGCTGCATGCAATATGCTTTGAGAAATACACGTGTGTATGAGTAGCAGAGAGCACAGAAGAGAAATTAGAATAATAATTATTATATTTCTTTAATTTTGGGTGGAATTTATTAGTGCTAAGCATCCACTAATTTTTAACAGAGCAGTGAGTTCAAAATAAAGGAAACATCCTGAAGAGTGAGAGACTAAACAGCCATGAGACCATGTTAGGAGCTATTAGAGTCTCCTCTAATTGCACTAGCCCAGATTTAATTTCTTCTGACAACTTGTGCTCTCCAAATGCACATTGCTCCCGTGCTTCCCCCTTTTCAGTTATCTCAGCTGCTAGGAGCAATGAAAGGCACCCTATAACTTACAGCATAAAGACAGCATTAGTTTTTACTCTCTCCTGGATTTTTTTGTCCACTTTTCATATCTTATGTCTAATGTGTAACTCAATTAGGAAGCCTCTTTCTTTTTTTGGAGACTGACAGCAAAATGTCAGTATTGTCTGAGAGGAAAAAGGTGATTTATGAGGTTTCCAGGATGCAGGGAACAGGTGACTTTTGCTTAAAGGAAAAATTATATTCCTTGCTTAAAAAAATAATCAAGTAAAAGTAATGCCACGAGGAGAATATATGTTATCTACTGTCATTCCAGAAAGAGTTTCCTACAGAACAACCATTACAAGTCATTGTAAGTCTCTTGGGAACAGCAGTCAAAAACATCAGCAGTTAATTACTAGAACTTCCTAAATCAACCTTCTTTGGCATGACATGAAGTGAATGAAAGCAATAAAAGCAAGGAAGTGCATTGTGCTTTGTCCTGTCCAACTCCTGCTCGAACAGGCGTAGGTCACAAGCACAAATGTAACCAGGCATGAATTGTTTTTTATTTTAATTCCTGGCCTTGAGTTAAATTAAATCAGCTTGCTGGAAAGGCCAAGGTGAAATGTAGGGCCAGGTCTTCAGACTGCATAAATCCTCTGACTTCAGTTGGGTTGTACCATTGCCACACCTTCAGAGCATAGTCCCTGCTCTACCAAATCATCAGAGTATGGCAAAAGTATGCCCTACAATGGCTGGTAAAATAAAAAGAGAAAAGGAGTAATCTGTTCTTATTGGGGTCTTCAAAGTACTAACTTTGAAGAATGTATGTTGGGGTGCTGCTGAATTCTATGATACACAACTCTGAGAGGTGGAATTTTTTCTTTGCCTTACCATGATTTGGGTCGATCTTGAGGGCAGCTGAAGGGTTGTGCAGAGTCTGTTGGAATGAGTCTGGAAGGAAGAGATTATACACCCTCCTGTTTGCTACTGGGTTTGGGAGAGGAAAAGTGTTTCATGTGGACCCTGCTTCAAAATCATTTTCATTGCTTTAAAACCAATCTGCAAAAATCTAGAATACCTGCTTGATAAAACAGAGTTACTGCTGGTCTTCACTGTTCTCTTTGTTCTTGCTCTTATATCTCACAGTGGGGTGGAGAAGATGTTTCACCAGGTGAGTCTTCCAGGGGAAAAGACTTAGGAGTAGGACGTGAACAGGGCAGAATTGCAGACATCACACATCTTTGACTCAGAGTGAATGAGAAGGAAACCCAGAGGAAAGTCTGGTGCCTTAATTGGAGGGAAGGACCCAAAGGGAAAGGCACACAATAACAAATGAGACAGAAGTCATATATCAGGAAGAGTTTTACAGGATCTCAAAACCTTCACAGGTGTGGGTGAGGAGAAGCTGGTGATTGATATAGGGTGGCTGAAAGGAAGAGAGCACAATGAGATGTTGGCCAGACAGGGTTCCCCAGACCTTAGGAGCTTAATGCAGCCTGGGCAATGGGAAGCAGCAGGGCATGATATTTTTGGAGCAATAAACTAGGCAGCAGGCAGGACGTTTCCCTAATCCATTAGAATATCTGATTAAGAGCTGATCACCATGAACACAAAGGTTTGCCAAGGAGTTGAGGAACTACAATAGGTGGAGGAACCCCAATAACATAATTAGTGCCAATGGAGTGCTCTGACTCAATTGCTCCTGGGAGGGTGATCAGCCCATGGTCAGGGCCGAGATCCATCAAGATGGCTTGGCTTGGCCAAAGAAACACTTCCCAAGTGGCCTTGAAAGCTTCAGGGTTTATTGCCTTCACCGGAACAGGGTTCATAGCGGGATGCAAGGGAGAAGCTTTTGAGGATAGTTTAAAATTTATTATGGGATGTTTTAATGGGAATTGTGAGAGTGTATGACTTACTTATTGTAGGATGTTTGGGGGAAGGACCAATCAGCATGGCTTGGGGAGGAGCAAGTGTGGGAAAACAGGCATGAGGGGATAAAAGCAGTTGAACATATGTAAACCAGAGCTGGCCATGCTCTGTGCTTACTCAGTCTGTCCTGTCTCCTTATTAAACTCCATTTCTCCCTCCATTAGGTAATCTCTCTAATTTCTTGCTTATTGAACAATTCAGATGATTTTCCCCCCCCCCATGTCTCGACAGATCTGATTTCTGTGCACTGGACCAATGGGTTTCTGATTTAATGTTTCCTAGTGTCTTTTCCATAATAGAGGTGAACAGTTATGAAATGCCATACCAGCATGTTGTGCCTCACATCCAATATTAATCACAAATCCAAAATTAAATGTCAGGTGCCTGAACTAGAATTTTATTATTGATTCTTAACTCCCTGGCACCCCAGTGAAACTCTGACTCAGCTTCTGCTTTGCTGTGCTTTTTAATGACATTTAATATACAGATAGATCCTCCTTACAAGAAAACTTTCAACATCTGGATAGATTCAAACAAAGAGAATTTGTATTATGGATTACTTTATTCTCTGATCAAAATTCAAAGTGAAGCCACTGCCCCTGTTCTTGCAGTAAAGGTACATCTACTCTCTTCTTTTATTCTTCTGTTCAGAAATATTTTATGCTTAGATGTTCTTGCCTGATGTTTACTAGTACATGACCTCTATTTTCGTCTGTGGTTTGTACTTTTCAATTTATTGCTAAGGATTTTGAAAATAAAGGACTTTTTTTTTTTTAAATGGACAAGCTAATAAACACATCTCAATCATGGTTTCCCAGAAGGCTCTTATAATCATGGCCAGTTGTGCTATATACATCTGCAAATCATACAAAAATTTTAAGTGAGAAAACAGAGAAAAACTGGAGAAACAAATCATGAAGATAGGGAAAATGATGGTTATCCAAAAGATTTTATCAGCTTCTTTGCCAAAACCATGGCTATCTTGTTTCTTCTAATTACTACTATGTTTAAAATAAGTGTCCCTTCAGGTTAAATTAAAATTGCATTATGTTTACTGCTGTGATAATCTGTTTTCTGTTGTATACCAAAAATGGAGCAAAATGAGGGAAACAGCTTTGTTTTTTGATCCCCTTATGAAAGAGATGTGTCTGTCTTGGGCTGTGGGGGTGTGTGTGAAGTGATGGTCTGGAGCACCCCTAACACAGACTGATACCTGAATAACACCATTTTGTTAAATGTTCTTTTCCTCTTGAGGTGGAAGCTGTCATTTTAAATTTATTCTGGAAATATTATGTGTGAACTCATCACCTTACACATATTTTAGGGTCAGAGGAACAGATGCCTCCTCCTGACCTGCCCTTTACAGCTACCTTAAGAGAACACAAACACTTCTGAAAGTGGAGCACAACATACAAGCCAAATTGTGAGGATGCTTCAGAGGATGCTTCAGGGGACCCTCTGCTTGCAGCTGTAACAGTATAGATCTTTTTTAATCCCTCTCCTATCCATACGTGCATCATAGCCAGTGGCAGCTGTGAGCAGACCATAGGCTGGTGGAAAAAAATATAAAAACAAATCACAAAATCAAGTGTCATATTCTGGTCTTTTTCTCCATGCTCTTTCTGAGCTTGCAAAGGGTTTAACTGCTCCTTCCAACATCAGGATCAGTGTCATTTACGCACGAGAAGCTCTTTATAATCTCAGGCCTCAGCAGGCTGTTTTCCAGCTGAGATTTTTGAGCGATCCCATTGCAGTGTGTAGGAAACGGCCTCTGGTGACATTATTCTGCTTTCAGTGCCAGTGCCAGCATGCGCCAAAATGATTGCTACTATAAGAAGTAAACTAAGCCATGCTACAGTTGCCCTTTGTGTAAATAAAGAGTGAGAACTGTGAATGCCCCCAACATTCTCCAGAGCTGAAGCATAAAACCGCTGCTTTATCCAAAATTAACAGCATGTGGCATCCCCATTGAAGATTGTGCATGTATTTCTGAATGTACTCATGTCACAAATGACACTACAGCTTATTATTAACTTGTTAATATTTGAAAAGGCCCAATTTATTAAGCTTGAGGAAGCAAGCAAGAGAAAAGACATCTGAAATGAACAGAGTCGCAATATGAAGACATAAGTAGATAACAGCAAGTGGTTGTGCTCGGATGGAGTGACAGCACACAAAATCAATCATTTTGCTCATTAAGCCCTCTGTACCTGAGAAGCTCAGGGAGGACAAACTCTTTTAACAATCCCTGAGCACAGTAAGTTACAAAACAGAACAGCTCCAAGCAAATTTTATTTGCCTACAGCACTGGAGCTCTAAGCTGAAGGTGAGGAAAAGAATAAATCTCAGGAACTCTTAAGCAGTTCCATGCTTCTGATTCAGAATGCCACTTAAAATAACCAGATGAACAAACCATGATGATCGGATTGTTTTCGCTCTGAAACTCACGGTAAATATGCAAAAGGAGTGACAAGTCTGTGTTGAATATTTAGGAAAATACTGATATTCATAAAAATGAAAAAGCAAAATTGAAAGTGATCAACAAAAACTTCATGGTTGCACTTCTGTAATTTGAAAATGAAAGAAAAAATTAATTACAACAACAATGCACATGACTGCAGTAAAGTCAAGGGAAATTCAGAGAAGACAGAACATAACTTCAAATCAAGGACATAGAGAGTACCACTGTCCAATTTACTTGTCTTTATATCTGTCCTCATATACTTAAGGATATTTGGGAAAATCTTTGTTGATTGAGTTTTATTTTTCCTTTCCAATTTCGTAACAACATGGAGTTGGAGAAGAAAACTGTCACCTTTGTACTCTAACATGAAGGATCTCATCACAAAATAAAAAAATTGTGTGAATTTGAGTGGATATTGCAAAACTAGAAGTGTATCATTTCTATGAGAATTACTCAGAGAAATTCTGATGTGCCTTTAAATATTTCTCAGTCGGTACCATGATGTCTTAAATGCCTCCTGTCGATATTGGCACATGTAGAGTAATTCATAGTAGAGACTGTGAATTAGTCCCACACATTTCTAATGCCCAAGTAATGAGGCTGATGCATCTCTGTATGGAATCAAATAAAACTCCATAATTGAGAATGGATTCTTTATTTAGTAGTTCCCAAAGCATAAAATAAATAAAATAGTGTGTAAGCCAACTAAAGTCAAAGATCTGTGTGCTAGTCCTTTGGGTTAGGCTAACTCAGCTGCATTCAGTTTTATAGCCACCTTGCACCATCAGTGTGAAGTTGAGGATCATGGTCATTGATGGTTCCCCACACAGATGATCATGTGGCCACTTTCAGATGGATGAATCGGGTGAGCAGTTATATATTCCTAGGCAAACACAGCCTTGATTTAAACAGAAAAAATCTGCTCATTTGATGTAAAAGACCTATGTCCATTTGACTAAAGAATAAGCTGCATCAGGATATTTTTTGTGTCACTTAATTAGAGTGAAAACTTTTGCAACAAGGAATAAATTGTTGCATCCATCCAGTTTTTACCAAAGAAGGAAAAATGTGGATTCATCACCTAGGTGAAGATAATCAGCCAGGACCTGACTAATAAAAGGCTGTTTACCAAGGTTCATAGGAAAAAAATAAAATATTAGGAATACTTGGAACTGGAACAGCCAAATCACTGATTCAACGAAAACAGGGATGTGAAAAAAGCAGTGCTCCTACCAAGGCAAACGTGCAGAAAAATTAGTCTGAGCCAGAGCAAGCAGGACCTTTCCCTGCCCAAGGAGGCACGAGAGAAACATTACTGCCTAAACGCTCACTTAACGTTCCCTGGGAAGCAATTTATAGAGCACACCGCACGCTCTCCTCCGCTCCTTTTAGGGAAGCCGTGTGGAGTGGATAATCCTGGAGCCTTCTCATGCCAAGGGGCAAAACAAATCATTACTCTGTATCTGCTGCATTTAATCAACTTCTCCCTAGGTTTATTCTGTAAGAATAAGAACTGGGAAGAGAACACAAATCTTTCACACATGGTTCTCGTTAATACTAGAATCCCCAAGATATCCCATCCCTTTTAAAGACATTTCTGGTAAATTAATAACATCTTTTAATGGTTTACACAATTTTAAAGCTGTCAAGTTAATAAGATCTATAGGGACTGTTGTTATAATGACAGGACTCCCCTACTTTCTACTTTGTGCTTAGACACAATGGACCAGATTAATCCCATTTTTATCTAAACTATCTAAACATCTAACTAAGTTATGGTATAGTTGCCTTATGCTTCCAATAATATCCAAAGATATATTATTTCCAAAAAAAAATATTCAGATTTCACATTCCCTTCTAATGATTGGACCATGTGAGCAGTAAGAACTTGTTACTTTTGCCAGATAACGGAGTTCAAGTGATTTGCTTCATGCTTTGATCCCAGTGTCCTGGGTTTTCCTCTACTAACTACCTAGGTGATCAAAAATGTTTTGCCACCTACAGCAGTGCCAGTGTTGTTGGAGCATTTTTTTTAAAGCACACTTATACCTGAGGAAATGTTAAATTATAAAATTTCAGTTGCATACTCTAAGGGAAATAATATTTCTCCTGCATGACAAATATCATAGAAGAGTCCATGCCAGCATTAACTCGCCAGTAAGAAAAAAACAAACCACCAAAACTGGACTTCTTGGATTTGATACTTCGTTTCAAACTCAAACATGTCAAAAAAAGTGATCTGATTTTCAGAAACATTTTTCCTGAACGTTTACCTACCTCTATATAAGCATCTCACTTGAGATATGTGAGAACGAAAATATGAAATCCTGCTCTGTAATTTTGAATCACTAAGGGTTAGTAGGTAAATAACGGTTAAAGTCGTAATGGTTACAAAAACTCAGGGTACAGCAAGCCCAGAAGATGCCTTGTAATTATTAATTTTCCATGTCTTTCTGCTGATATTGTATAATAACCAATATTCAGTAACCACAGTCTAAACTGTACATCATAGTATCTGGCACAAATAATTTTTATCCCTTACTGGCTCCACAACAATTCAGAAATGAAATAAAAATAATATTCTACTTTCTCTTCTCATAAATCTATGGTAACTTCTCATTAGGTTTTAATTTACATGTCAGAACAAAATATGGATGAGATCCAAGGTTGTACATATTCCCAGGCAACAGTTCAGTTTTATTAAAATTATTTACATCTGTTAAGATGCATATGAAAATTACCAAATTTCATTTTTTTTTTCTTTCCAAAATCTCTGGCACTACACCAAAGTGATGGAATTTAGAGTTCTGACCCTCAAGACTCCTGTCAGCAAACTGAGGATGTAATTTGCTTTGGGGTTATTATAGCTCTGAAAAGGCTGAGTTAGATTTAACCTGATATTATTTGAATGAGTTCGCAATCAAATACAAAACCAAAGAGTAATGGCTAATATTTTTTAACATAGCCATCTGAGGGTTTTTCTTCATCAGCATAGATCAGCATTATTGGAACACTGGAGGGCTTTTGAGATTATTTTATTTTTCATTTGCCTAATAAGCTTGCTTACAGTTGTTGAAGCTTTTTGCTCTATTTTTCCCGTAGAGAGTCTAGACACTGCTGAAAATATTAATTTTGCAGTGACATAAGATCTTACAGGGAGGCCTGAAGCTAAACAGAACATTGTGTGCAGAGAACATCTGTCTGTTCTCAACAGGTAAGTCTTGTCAAAGACCTGGAGGTTCAGCTCAGATGGGTCCTCAGAAGTTCTTATTAAGGTTTTAAACATAAATGTTCTGGAAATCAGCCTGGAACTAACATGGTTTAAGGACAAAACAAAACTTTCTGGAAGTTACTTCTAAGGTGATGGACATGCTCTCTGAATTTAAAATAGAACAAAGCTTGCTTAATTGTGTTGACTGGGTCTGAAATACCACGAATCCTACGCCTTCCGCACTATTCTGGCAGATTGATGTTCTGTCCTAGCCAAATCTCAGTTGCACCAAAGAAAGAAAACATGTAAGAGAAAGCATTATATTTCACAGAGCCTGTCAATTTTTCACTTGTCAAGAAAGATATAGATAAAAAACTTAATTGTTTTTTCATTTGTTCAATAGCAGTTTATTATCAAAAGGATAGAGCAGAAAGGAAAGTCTGGTTCTCTCCAGGACTGAATCTATACCTTGTGAATAAACTTTTGACAATGTTTCAGCTTAAGTTAAAGTGATTCAAATTCTATGCTCAAATTCTATGCAATATTTGGCTTCCAGAAAGAGGGAGAAAGTAAAAGTGGAAGATATGTTGGCAGACAAACCACAGACTGCACCTGGAAGCGCAGAAAGTTTCTTCTTGTGATTTCTGTCCGAAGAGTTTATGAAATTTCCTGCTATCAAGACCAGGTCACCTGTGAGTAATTGCAAGAATTTGCTGCTTAATGACTAAATCAAGAATTTTGAAAATTTCATCTGAGTGCTCATTTAGACAGATCAAAAATAATATTTAAAGAAAACAAAACAGCAAAATCAGAGCAGATTGTACTTGAGAAATGTAGCCCAACAGAGCTCTAGCAAACA
Organism: Aegotheles bennettii; assembly: GCA_013398125.1. NCBI lineage: Eukaryota > Metazoa > Chordata > Aves > Caprimulgiformes > Aegothelidae > Aegotheles > Aegotheles bennettii. The sequence goes on from VZRW01014019.1 coordinate 8,851, forward strand.
GTGCTATAGGCAAGCCTTCAGCCAGATTGTCTCTGACAAAACACTTTCCCAACAGTTCAGCAACTATGTGCTTTTCTGCCAAGGCACATGAAATAGTTCATTATAAATAAATGCCTTTATCTGTTGGCAAAGCTATTGAGAATGTAGGTGGGGTTACGGCACTGTGTCCTACAAGTCAGAAGGGTCCAAGCCCCCACGATAGGTGAGGCTGAGGTTGTGTGGATGCCCCTTCTTGTTCATCGGTGAGCCCTCCACCTTCAAACCTATCATCTTGCCCTCTCCTGGACTTTTTCCCCTTTGGAAGTCACCTCCAGCTATGTCTCTCCTGTAACCTAATCTGCTTTTCTGGTTACATGCCTCACAGTACATAAAAACATTTCATCAAAACACATTTCTAATTAATATGTTCTGGATTTGATCCCACCTTAGAGAAAAAGTCCAACTGATTTAAGTGGGAGGAGGATCAATCTTTGCTATGTTCTTTTCCGTTAAGAATGTACCAAGATCTTGTGAATCACAATCAAATAAAGCGATTTGTCTCTGACAGTCTCTCATGAGCCTTAAGAGGCTGTACAGTTCATTAAAAGCTCTTTGGAAAATGTTGCTCTTGGAGACAACAGAAGGCGCAAACATGATTAGCTGCAGATGAGCAATTTATTTTTAATAATCAGGAAACTAGAATCGAGCTTTGGAAATCTTTTGTGCTCTGTGACACCAGCAGTTCCTTCTCACTACACTTGGGAAGGATTATTTGAATGATGTTGCTTTCACAGTCGTGTGTTTCAAAGATGCCAACAGAGTGCACCATGGCCAAGCCAAACAATACACACCTCCACTGCTCTGTCAAGAGAGTCATGTTCTTTAATGACAGTTTCCTCTCACACACTGGTGTCACATATTGTGCTGATTTTCCAGAGCTGAAAAACCAGCAGAGAATGGCTGGTAGTGCACAAGAGCATCTGCTAGAGGAGTGGTGGTGTAGAGATCGCATGCTGCCTTCGGGTTGGTATTTTCCTTCAGGAAGGTATTCATGATCAGTGATTTGAATTAATAGAAGACAAATCAGAAAGTGAATTTTTGTTTTCTGGTAATACCTCCAGGCCCAGATCAACCTTGTAGCCCTTTGTCTTGGGCACTGTATGCTTAAACTGGGTCTATGCTGTTAAATTAAATACGATCAGGGCTGGATGTGCAGTCTTCCATAGTGATCAACTGTTAGCACCCTCTCTAAAACAGTTTCACTCCATGTCATCTTTCTCTTTCCCAGACAATGCTCAGAGAGGGTTCAAATAATATAAAGGTCAATGACTGTTCCCAGAAGGTGGTGTGGGTGAGGCCACACTTTTTTTCACATGGAAGAAAGTTTAGCCATATGGCCATGAGATGAATCACACCACTTGCCTTCAGGGCCAAGGAATAGGTCCTGGTCTGTTTGTCATGCTCCTGTTGATGTATCTTTTTCTAATAAGAGAAAGGGCTTGCCTTTTAATACTTGTAATCTCAACAGAAAAGAAAATCAAAAGGGAAAAATCAAAGCAATATTATTATTTTCCAGATGGTACAAAGAGATTAAAGACATGTTTACTTAGTGCAACAGAGCATTATGCAGACATTCTCAAGCTAGTACTGACCTGTGGTTGATACATGTTCTCCAGAAAAATGGATGGATATCTTTCTTGGCCCATCAAACTTTAGAAGTTGGTCCAAATTCCAAAATTCTCAAAGACCACTGAGAAAATACTCAATAAGAGTAGCAAAAGGAAAGTTGACAAGAGACATGAAAGGAGGGGACTTTACTATAATCCTTGTATTAAATCTGGAGTGTGACTATATTGGGTTTGGTTCCATGTAAAACCTCTGCTTCTACTTCAGTGACATTTTCTGATGGCATCTCCCTGCCTCAGAGCTACAAGTCCCTTCAAGTTTTGACAGAAGGACAATCAGACTGTAGCAGCATGCAAAATTCAATCACCATCTTCAGTTTTTATCTCCTTGAATAACAAATTTCTCATTCCCTTTTGAAGATTTTCAAGAGTTTAAGTCTTGATAGAACTGGAACATGAACTTTTTAATACGAGAGAGGACATTTCCTCTTAGCCTTTCTGAAGATTACATGTTTATGCTCATTATGTGCCAGTCCACCCCTTCTACAGAAAGACACCTCCAATCCAAATGTATCAAAGCATCCCAATTTAGCTTCCCTTTTCTATGGGTGGATGAGTTGGTTTCCAGCTTTCCAGGAGACACACAATGAAAGTATTCCATTGGCTCAGGAGGCAAATCTCATAATCTACAGGACCAGTTTGCACGTCTCACATGTTTTAGTCTCTGTCAATTAGTTTGAAACTTGGACCATGAACTGAAAAGTAACAGGAGTATCTGACCACCTCAATGGAAATCTCCTACCTTGTTTTTTGCAGGGTACAACAGGCCTCTTTAGATCTGGGTGCAACTTCTTATTAATATAATGATAATTTCATAGCTGTTCTTACATTGGTCCTAGCCACCTTCATGTGAATATCATGTTATGAGTGGAGAACTGAGACACAGACAGACTGCAGTGACTTTGTCAAAGTTAGAGAGGAAGTCTAGATGGGACCAGGAGACCTGGGTGGAATGCAGAAATTGAAGTCCATTGTGCTAACTACGTCTTTCCTCCAAAGGGATTTCTGACCTGGTCCTATAGTAGTTTTGATATGAACTTGGTTTACTTGATTTTTGCCCCTTTGTCTTGAACACTGGTAGTTTTTCCTAAAAAATTTCTGGCAGAAGACTTGTTCTATGTCTCGATTGTGGAATACTTGTGACTAAATTTATCTGCCTTTTAAGTTGTTTTTAAATTGCCTTTAGCGTGTGATGTTTCCTTATCTTGGACAAGAGAAAGGAAAAAGGAAGGAGTCTATTTCTGCCATCTCTTTCCTCCTGCATGAAATCCCCCTCCCCCTTCCCTTCTCCCTGCCTTCCAAACCTTTTGTTAATTTAAAATTAGCCCTTTGAGGTGTTCTTGGGAAAATCAGATTCCACACAGTGAGCAAGTCCCTGTGGAGAGGGCTGTTGCGGTAAACACGGGGCAGAACCTCAGTGAGTCACCTGGCTGGCGTTCGCCCACTGCGTGACGGAGAGCAGCGTAGGAAGACCATAAAGGAACATGCCACCACCATCAGGGAATCCACGCGGGATGCTTCAGCAAAATCATTTCCCATCCTATCTGGGCCTCCCAACAGCCATTCACTGCGAGCGTCAGTAATTAGTGGGCACTAGATGCCTGGCTCTGATCTCATTGCCATTGTTTGACCAAAGGAAGGATTCAAAACAAGGCTGGGGGCCAAAAATAAGTTCTGAAATGATTTTTTAATGTTCAGGTTCTCTTGCCCTCATGCTTTTTATTTATTTATTTTTATTTTTTTTTTAATTTTCCTTACAGCTAATTTTTAGTGACACCCACTGGCCAAGGCTCAATTGTAATAAATCCCTGGTAGCCCTGGTTGGCTTATAGAGAAGGAATTGGCTTGCAATGCATCAGAACAGTCTGGTATATCTATCTGCGCACACATGCTGTTCAGGCCAGCCACCCAGAAATGCTTGGAAGCACTGTTCCTTCCAAAAAATGCCTTTGTCCCAGCCTGTCCCAGAAAAGACATTGCAAGAGGGATGTGAGAGACAAGCCATCCTTTGTCTGCCTTTTGATGAATAAAAGAAAGCACGTGGAATGTTTTATTCAAACCACCTGTCATGTTTTTTCACAGATGCTGTGTGAAACAGGAAGAAAAAGAAATGCAAAATAATCTTTCTTGGCATCTTTATGATCTGTTTTGTTAATGTACAGTGGAACACATGGATGGAGGGTTTGTTTTGCAGCAGGAGGAGGATGAGAAATGATAGCAGTGTGTTTCAGGGGCTTTGCTTGGTGGAAGGTTTACAGGAGCTTCTGACAACTCTTTGAGGACAGAGGGAAAAGACTATGCACCCATGAACAGAGGGAACAAATATACCTAAGTCAGGGGTTGTATGTGGACAGCTTGGAAGATAAACTTCTTTCCCATTCTTTCTTTTCCCAGTTTCCACTATATGTAGATCAAACTTCTGATTTTAGGAATCCCAAACCTCACCTTGCTAATCCTGCAGTAGTATAGATCTTCAGTGCTTGCTGTGAAATGCTGATTGCTTAAATATTCTTCCAAACAAACAGCTCCCTTACATTAATAAACTCACGTTTGCAATGAATAATTGGAAAATTAACTCTAAATTCTTGCTGTGAGCTGTAGATGAGAACATCTCTTGTGATGGCACACATTTACACCCTATACACCCAGTGTCGCTCATACCTTCAACCAAGCCAGCTCTTATTCTGGAGGTAAAGCAGTCATGGTGGCACAAATCTCAGCATGGGGTAATAATTTTGCCAAGAGATGTTTTGGTCTGGTACATCAGACACCAACGCTTCTGTGCTGGAATTCACTGCTCATAGCAAACAAGGGATGGGAACAGGACATTTCTTTTATAGGCTGTAATAAATGTGTGAATTGTTTCTGAGCAAGTGCCCATTACTGTGACACTTGAAGTTTACAGCTCATGGTGGAAATAGAGATGTGTTTTTTGCTCCCTCTCCACCCCACCAAACAGAACACTTTTCTTCAGCTAAGTTTGAGTAATTTCTTGATGTTTTAGAATTTTGTGGGTTTTATGGCCTGGATACACTTATCGTGAAGTGAAAGAAACAAGAATTCAATGGTAGGTCTCATATTTCATCCATAATTCCAGAACAGGGCAATGGCACAGAACCAGGACATTTCATATTACATTTTCATTTTATGTTTTCATAGACATCTTTTACATTTACATTTTTAAAGCATCCATAGGTTAATTTTCAAAAAAATACTCCAAAACAAAACCAAAAAAAAGGGCAGATGTCATCTGTCAGAACTAAAATGATGAATAGTCTTTTGAATCAAAGATTTTATCAAAATGAATAAATAACAGTGTTTAGAAGTGGAACATATGTACATGACCAGGATGGTATTTTCTGATTTTTTTAAAAAATTCCTTCATTTCTAAAGAGTTTTTCACTAAAAAAATAAATTTTGCAACTTTAACATTTCAGAACATCAATCAAATTTATAGAAAACTATGCCTGAAATGAATGAATAATGAAGAAATAATGAAGAAATAAAGGGTAGTGAATCATCCTATGAAGTAACCAAACAGGTGAATGAACATAAAGAAGAAAACCAAAAGGCTTCATAAGCTGAGACCTTGCAGTGATGAGGATATATTAATGTATCACTCCTTCTTGGTTTTGGGTGACCTTTACAGACTTCTATATCTATGTGAATAACAAAGGACTCAAATTCAGGCAGAGTAAGAAAATACAGAACTCAACTGACAATGGCTGGCTTACACAATATTTCTATTATGTGGAATTTTATCCAAGAGAAAAACTTAACTCTACCCTAAAATAATTCTCCTTCTCCTTCCCACATCTGGTGGAAAGAGGACAAGTAATATCTCAGTGTTTCCTTTTCCTCAAAAGATTTTTCAGGGAAGAGCACTTTGCAGCCATTATTCTGATGATCTCGATATTGTGCCTGGTAAATGTTAAGACTGTTCAGGAATTTTAGAGGGAAGTTTTCTCAACTTCCTAAAGTTATGGTTCCTGAGCACTGAAATTTAGTGTCACAAGATTTTGCTGCCCCAAACTGTACAGCCCTGTCAAAGGCAACAGAGAATTCCGTTCATTTTATATTTGGAAACAACCAAACAAAAAACAACTTTCACCCCCCTTTCACATTTAGCTTAGACTAGTTTCCATAACATTTTCCTTTCAGGATGCTAAGGCCCAACACAGACCAGTAGATAACAGTTTTTCCTTAAAGTGCCCTAGAAGCTGTATTCTGGTCTCTCTAAGAGTCATGGCCCTGTATTGGGTCATTTAATGTGATGAATGTTGTGCTTTTGAGGCTCAAGATAAAACACAGACAGACTGCTGTTGTTATCTACATAGGAAAGATGAAGTTGTGGGCCATGGTTTGATTTCTAATGTCATAAAAGTCCCCGGCGGCCTTTAAACTTGCTCTTCATCACTGGTGTCTGGTCCTAGCTCATCCATCTTAATGAAGGCACCTTTCTCAGGTCACAGTCTCACCTTTGGTCATTCCTGGGTCTTGACAGCTATGTAAGCAGTCTTGTTGAGTTCTCTGACACCTTCTTGCTAGGTCCTGCCTCACTGGTTTGTACCTCTTGGAAATCTTTCCAAGCTATGGGAGCAGTGAAAGTGTGATAGTTCAGTGAACTGCAAGCCACCCACTTAGATACCTTCAGTATGCTCTGAATCATATCCAGGACTTGTCTTTAACAACTTCAATTTCAGTGTTTTTCTAAGGAGAATAGAGTTTAACCAGATTTTAGAGGATAACACGTTATCCAGCAATGTCCTGCACAGACTTCATTTTGAAGTTAAGTAAACCCAGGTGCACCCTGGAAGCTGGTTGCAACAGTGCATCGTCTTGGTCTCCTCCCAAAAAAACTTAGGGAGGAGGATCTCAACATTTCAGAGGGACCCTAGATATGCCAACTCCGTGCATGCCTCTGGTGCTATATATAACACGTTGTGAGCACACTGTCTTTGTTAAAGTGAACAAGCAGATGACACCTCAATTCCCTGGCTATCGTGATTCCTCAGAATGCTTTGCTATACATGAAGGAAGGGATGAGGAGAATGAAAGAAAAAAGACCAGGGCATTCCTAGGAGCATCTTGAGGACTGTCAGGAAAAATCAGATGGGACACGAAATCAAGCCCTCTAGCTACAAACAATATTTATTGCTTTCTTTTTGAAAAATCATTACAGATGTTTAACCAAATTGAAGAAACCTCACCAATAACTTGTGGAATGAAATAATGTATTCTATTAGTGAAGCTTGTTTGCTTTTTTTAGAGCCCCAGAGAGCATTTTAAAATGCTTTAAATTGCTTACCTTGACTTAAGCCAAGATTAAATAAGTTTTCCTTGGCCTCACTGGACATGTTCAGAAACGATGGGATGAGCATCAGCTAAAAATGCACGTGGTAGGTAAGTAGGATAACTTTTCATATAACTCATAAATCCTGGGGCAGATCCCTCCAGATTGTAATATTGTCTTGAAAATTATTAAAGACAAAGGGAATCTTTTGTTCTCTTGATGCTTTTAAGCTTCTCTTTGCAAACACTTTTCTGAAAAGATGATTTAAACTGATACTGTCACAGGAATTCCAGAGGAGTTAGCAAGTTCAATAGCTGCAAGGAGATGTGGATTTTAAAGCAAAAAGAGACTGATTTAATCATGTGGCTTGAATGCTTCCTAACACAGGCCAGCACATCTAAGCCAGTAATTCCTGTGGTGAGTTTAATAACATCTGGTTGAGATAACCCAAGTGTTTCTTAACTGGGTTTCATAAGAGGCCTCTTCATCTCAGCCTTCGTGTCTTATCAGTGCATGTTATTACATGAAATATTCCTGTTTTATCAATAGAATAATGGAAGGAATTTTCAGGGGTGTCTCAGAGAGGGAAGCCCTTTAACTTCAGCAGAGATTGATCTTAGACTTGAGCCATGTGAAGAGCTCTAATGTATGTTTATCTAAGGTTGTCTCTACAGTCACAGAGCTGAGGAAGTGGATGAAGAAGATCTCCTCTCAAGCCTTTCAAACTTGCCCGGGGTGCTCATTTTCCATCCCTTGGAAAACCTGGTGTTTGGTAGGAATATCAGCCTGGCTTGTGAAGCAGGAACACTTCGTTCCGAGCTGTTCAACACGCTGCTCCCTCTGTTTGCTTCACGTTATCAGCACACTGGCTTTGGTTTCAAGACACCCAAAATTAATCATTTTGCAGGCAAGCAGGCTGGCTGTAGAGGTTTACAGTGTTTTCTTCAAACAGTGGGTTTATTTCAGAGGCCAAGTAAAGAGTTGCCAAGCAGCTGCCAGAGCTGATGGATAGAAGGCAATTGCAGGAACGTCCAGAAATGTTTCATTGTTCTTTAGTTGTTTAAACAAATGAATACAGGATGAACTCCAGGTTGTTCTGGGTGTGGTCATTGCCCAAAAGGGGGGAGTTTGCAAATGTATGTGCTTTTTTTTACAGTAATTTTGTTATTATTTCCTGTGTTTCTGCATTGCTGGTTGCTGGAGAATCCCAAGAAAATAATAATTTTACTTTTTGGTTGTTGTTGTTGAATGATTCAAATTCAGAAATCAGTTTAAGAAAGGATTTTTATGAAATTGAGACCCAGTAGGTATAAAATACTTCACTACCACAAAAAAAAAGAGACTATTTCTATCACAAAACAGTAACTGCACTTGTAGTGGTGTGTTTTATATTTGAAGATTAAATGAGCCAACACATAAGGACACACCACGTGAGAACTTCATATAGATATCAGCACTTTCCACTCACAGACTATGGGTTGAATTGGTTTCACACCAGACTGGTTTCTGGAACAAGTACCCCTTCCAGTAGGTTGACTGAATTATAAAAGAAGTTGAAGGAAAAGTTGTAATTCTGCATGTGTAAACCTACATTAATTTCCTCCTGGAAATTAATTATTTAGTGAATACTAAAAATAATCATGACCAAGAATCACTGGAGTGCCAGGTATTTAAACATTACAAATATTACAAAAAAATGTTGTCAGCTCAAAAATTAGGCTTCTAAATCTGTTCAGAAACCACCTAACTGGCTGTGCTTTGAACGAAGGGTGTTGCACATCTGGAAAATCGAGACAGTATTCAAGTGCCTAAAAATGGCAGTTGGGTTATGGTTTAGATCTAAATGGCCAAACATTCCTTTTCCTCACTGAGGCAGCACCAGGCCTTTAGGCAGATTAAACATTGGAAGTAGTACTGATAAATTAAGGGATAACTTGCCTATAGGATATTTGCTACTAATAGTGATGGCTGGTGTCAGTTATCATAGTTTTAGCTGGACCAAGTATTACCTACACGGTACAATGAAGTCCCATGTAAGACAACTCATTCCCTGCTGTCTTAAATGGTATTTGCAAACATTTTCATGTGGTTCTGGTGTTGTTGAAAAAGAATGCAGTGGCTCCACAACCTGCAGTATGAAATAATATTCTTCATTCTGACCTTTATAGAAGATTATTTTTTTGGGAGGTTTGTTTTTTTTTTCGGTCTGGCTTATTCTGTGGAAAATAAGATATTAAAAAATCAGAGAAGGAAACAGTGAGTATGAAAAATGAGGTTCTCTAAAATATTTGCTGCGTTAGAGACAAGAGTTTCTTCTCCACCTCACACTTTGTGCTTCTGGGCCAGCTTGTTTTCTTGCATTGTCTTGTTCTGAAGATGCTTTAATCACAAGTAGGCACAGAAAAATCATTCAAATAAGGCAGAATCAAGTCTTGCCATAGGGAAAATGCTTCTTTCAGTGTATTGCTTTTCTGTAGAACAATGTGCATCCCTCAGTAGGCTGCATAATTCAGGGGAAGAGAATTTGTGCTCCTTGAAATCTGGGTTGGAAATTTCTATCTTCTATCAATATTAGAATGTGCTGCCAATGTTTCAAGTATTCCATACAGCTGTGTCACCTGGGTCACCATTTCCTTGATGGAAACACACTCTTTCAACTCTGTGGCTAAGGATCTCAAATTTCCTGGATCCTTATGAAAATTGATTGTAGGTGAGACACTAGGGAGGAAGATATTAATGTCACATAATTTTAAGCATCAAAGTTTGACACAAAAGCCAGCAGTTTGGGCTCCATATGCCCAAATGTGTGTATGGGCTCCTTACAAAGGAGAAGGATGAGTGTTTGGTGAGAGCCTCTGGAGGAGCTTCTAGGAGACAGATCACACACATAACTATTATTGTCTTCCCATAATAATCAGTCCCTAGGGACTACAGTGTAGAGATTTGCAGCCCAGCAAAGGCAAATCCTGAGGAACAGATTTAGTCTTTGGAAAGTTGATAACTTTCCAGACAGAACCATTTATCCTTCTGGCATAGGATTGGACCCAGTCTCACTGAAGCAAGTATTTGACAGAACTGTAGCTCCAAGATGTTTTTGAACAGGTTCTCTCCTATATTACAGAAGCAGAGGGAATCAATACAGCCTTATGGAGTATTTCTGACCTAAGCCAAGGATGTTACTTCTTATAAGGGCTGAGTAAATAAATACTAGACCTCTCTGTGTCTGGAGTAAATCCTTGTGGTTGGATGCACAAGGGTTGGTTATTCCTGTTGTGGTGCTGGGACTGGATATGTGCACTGTGAAACCTGGATATTAAGTTGTATAGAGGGAAGGAAGTTTTAGTGAGCAAAACCTTTCCTTGAATCATCCTGTGCTTAATGCAGCTGATCCTGTGCCTGTGATGGTGTCCTATAGAAACAGAATCATTGAAGTTGGGGGAGACCTTCAAGATCATCCAGTCCAACCTCTACCTAAGAGACCCAACACTTTCCCTTCTTTCTGCTTCCTCTGGCAAAAATATTTGGTCTTTCAAGCAACTGGTCTGTCTTTAGTTATAGGAGTGTCTTCCTTTGAGATTTATCCCCCTCCACATCTGCCTCAGTGACCATTGCAGTCCCACCTGGCCAGGAGACTTGTCTAACTTTCAGTGAAGCCAGGAGGACCCATTTCATGGCCTTCAGCGGCCAGCTTTGTTTAGCCTCTGAAGACCAAAAGACAAACATGAATAAAAATGCTGAGCTACTACTCCATTAGCAAAACAGAGTGAAGCATCAGGAAGACATTTATTTCACATTAAGGATAAAACACAGAGAAGCCAGAATCATTAAATCTGACAGGACATTAACAGCTAGAAATGATTCAGAGGAGGTTGTCAAAGAAATCCCCAGACTGAAATATAAATTATGCTGAAACAGTGCCTGTTCAGTGATAAGTTAATGCTTAGAAATGCAACATCTGTGCAGTTTCCTCAGACTGATAAGTCCTGAAGCAATTCCATATGAAATTACAGCTTCTACTGAGCCTTCTTTCGTCTGATGTCTGTCCCGCTCTTGGAATGATTTTTAATAAACGCACAGAAAAGAACTGGAAGTAAATCAGAAGGTGATTCAGAAGCAAAACCCACATGCAGTGGGTACACAAGCTTGTTTGTTTAGCAAAACCACTGCTCTTGGCTACCTGCTTGCAGACCAGTGCCTGGAGGTAGTGGGGTCAACAGGGGTGCACTGGAAAGAAAGTTTAGAAAAAATAAAAATATTGTTCCCCTGCCTCATCAGTTTTGATTGTCTTCAACTTTGATTTTCTGATTTTTCCTTGTGAATTTAGTAAGGAAATAATGAACAAAGTCTTTGTTAATGACAAGGCATAGGTCTTAACAACAGACCAGTATGAGTAGCATTGTCAGAGGTTACAGGGTATTAATCACTTCCACTCTTGGATCTATTTGGTACCAAGGTGACAGGTTGATTAGTCTGACCTGGTTTGGGAAATTACTGTAGAGATAGGAAAGGACTAATAAATGGTCCAGCTCCTTTCCAGTAGAGGTTTTCTCTCCAGTGCACACTTGTTGGTTTTGAAAAAGCTCATGTTCAGTAGTTCAAGAAATTATATGCTCATCACTTACCCAGGGGAGTTTTGTATAATAGATCTTGTTGGAGAGTTTCCCTTCCACTTTGATAATTTATCCTAGATGTTCTCTTCCTAAGGGTGTGCATATATATATATATTTATATTTATATACTTGTATATATATACATTTTACTAATTCTATTGCTGCATTTGTTGCTTTTTTAAGTGCAGGTCTACACTTCAGTGGCACTATTAATAGAAAATGCCCAAGACAGATAAATGAAATACTGTTTTCCAGTAGAAAGCTGTCAGCAAATTACAAATAAATGCTATAAAACTATGGTGATAGCAGAAAAGGAGATCTAAAACACCCTGAATTCTAATGACACCGGTTATTTCTTATGTAAAAACACAGCTGGCAATTGGCTTCATATTCTTCACAGATTTCACTTTAATATAAATGTCAGGAACTGTTTCATATCTGGGAACCGTAGATTAATGTACTTACCCATGTGATGATTCACATGAAATACCAAAGGGCTAAAGATGCAATGAGACTAGATTAGATTTAAAGCAAAAAAATGCTTGTTCTATGAGCTGTTTTATAAATAAATACTGGTTTGCACTGGCCATGTTTGTGTGTATTTCCCCTCTCTTATTTATTTTCCCTAATGAGCAGATTTTGTGATGTCGAGAAAGGTAGTTGAAGTTCAGTAAGGAAACTTTTCTACTCAGGCACCTATTTTAATAAATGTTTTAGAAATTTACCATGTCTGGAAAATCCATCTCTGGTACTTACTGTCTCTTCCCTTCTTTTAAATTTGGTTGAAATCAGCCAAGGTCTGTTTACATGAACAAAAACACGTGTACAGAAATGTATGCACATTCTCATATGGCATCAAAACCACACAGTTCTGGAGCCCACAGCATAGGAAGGACATGGAGCTATTGGAACGAGTCCAGAGGAGGCCACAAAGATGATCAGAGGGCTGGAACACCTCTGCTATGAAGACAGGCTGAGAGAGTTTAGGTTGTTTAGCCTAGAGAAGAAAAGGCTTCGGGGAGACCTTAGAGCACCTTCCAGTACCTGAAGGGGCTCCAGGAAAGCTGGAGAGGGACTTTTGACAAGGGCGTGGAATGATAGGAGGAGAGGCCACAGTTTTAAGGTGAAAGAGAAGAGATTTAGATTGGATATTAGGTAGAAATTCTTTACTGTGAGGGTGGTGAAACACTGGCCCAGGTTGCCCAGAAAACTTAGTAAATGATTCACAGGTAATAAAAAAGTTGTGTACAAGTTTGTACATCTTCCATCTTCCCTACCTGTCTCAGCTTTTTCAAATTTGAACCTCACTGTGTTATTTTCCTGTCTCTTTTCTTGTCACTGTTTAGAGTAGGTCCTTTTGAATTTGTTTTTTTGTGTTGGCAACCTTTCTCACATTAGACTTCCCCACAACTATAACTGCATTTAAAGGTTCCTGCATGCTTTTATCTCTCTGACTTTCTGGACTGAAATTTTAGCTCAGCTATTGTTGACAGTTCTGGCCAACAAGTTCTGGCCCCTCCTCTAGAGGGGAACAAAACTTTGTTGCCTTTATTTGTAGCCTGTTTTTCAGTACAGGAAATACCCCACTCCCTTGATCCTGATCAGGTTCATCCAGTGGTTTCAAAGAAAATATCAATGGCAATTTCTGCCTGGTGTGCTTGAGAAATTTTGCACTTTAGTTTTGATGTAAACTCTGAAGGTTTCTGTGTGGGGAGAGATTGGAAGGTTGTTTTTGTTGTTAAGCTGAGATAGCAATGTGTGGGTGGAAGGTGGTTTTATTTGATAGAGTGCTGGGAGATGGGGGGACTCTTAATCTTGACTCCAATATCCTGCATCTCTGCTCGGTGGAAAACACTTGCACCAAGTGAACAGCCAAAAGTCTCTGAGAGCGGCAAAGTGCTGGACAGTCTTGGTTAACATCCAAAGACAATGCCCAGAGCATATCTAAAAATCATCTTCTACATCTAAAAGCCAAGAAGAAAAAAGGTCTGAAAGCTGTAGCTGCAGAAATAAGTTTTGTGTTTCCATTATTAAGCTATCTAAACCATATGTAAATGGTGATATTTTAACCAGGGGAGCATTAATGGGTAATAATATTGCACTTTAATCTACCCAGTATACCTACATTGTGCACATCCCAGATCCAGCAGCTGGCTCAAACCACCCAGGGGGAATCTGCTCCTGCATCCCTCATATTAGGCACATGGATGTAAATTTAATTATTCATCTCAATAAACAGAAAAAGGTTAGGACTGATACAGACCACCTGATTTTCTTAGTTTGGGGTCAGAAAAGACATTTGTGATAATTTAGTACAACAGTTTAAAACACAAGGGAGGGGAACACATCTTTAATCTGCCAGCAAAGAGGGGCTTGCCTGCACACAGTCACCCTGTAATATAACCAGGAGTATGGACAGTTGGAGGGAGAGGAAGAAAGTGCTTCCTGGTAAGCATATTAACCAAGGAAAGATAAATATTTTTTTTCCCCCGCATTATTTTATTTCATGTAAAATGAAATCCAGACTGCATGAGGACATCGTCAGGCTCTTCACATGATACCAAAGGATGCTCAATATGGAAGCAGTCTAGATTAGCCTGATGAACCAGGCTGGCTGCTTAAGTTCAGTGCTAGAATACTTGATAACTGTAGGATTTCTAGAAATTTTAGGCAGTTTGAATGGAAATGTGAGTGGACAGGTTGAATTTTAATAGAAATACTATTTAATTTGAGTCAAATTTCACCTTTAGTAGCTTTTAAAATCTTACAAATTTAGAAGACTCCTCTCTGGGGTGTTTCTATCTCTCTTTTAAATTGGACATCTTGGTTTCAGAGCAGAGAGTATAAGAACTCAGCTAAAATCGATGGCTGAGAAAGGCTTTGACTGTTCTTTGTAGTTATTTTGAGGGAAGATGAAGGAGAGGAAGAGAAGAATTTTTTAAGGTAAAGCATGGCACAGGAATAGTGGCGATTATCTGAAAAGTAATAAGTATGTATTTTGAAGTTAGAAGCTCCCAGCCATGCTTCTACTGAAGTTCAGGATCAGCTTTGTAAGGGGAGAAACAGAGGAAGGGGAGAAAGAGCAAACTGCTTGTAAGATGGAGAATTATGTGTTTACTGAAGCAAGAACATGGTATGGGTTCTTTTGAACAGTGATGAATTGAATTTGATGATGGAAGATGTCATGCAGCTCACTTCACTTCCAAGAAACAGATGCTGACAAAACCACATGTCCTCTGCACAAGGGCTAGCTAAGATATTGTGAACACCTTTCATATCCAAGCAGAGGAAACACATGGAATGAAAATGTATCTCCCTGTTTTTCTCTAATATTTGTGCTTCAGGGTTGAGATGGTTTAGGAGATTAGGGACAGGATATGGAAGATTTCAGCAGGGAGCAGCTTTTGAAATCAGGCAGTAGTTCTTGGCAAATGAAGAGGCTATTTTATGTTCAATAAAATCACGTAGTTATCTCAGTCTAATTTATGGGGATACATATCTAAGACCATTCCTTCATGGCCCAATTTATTACATTCAGCAATATCAGAGCCCTGTTTTCAATCACTCATGAATTTGAAATAGTAGAGTCAAAACTGGAATCAGATTATAATTTATCCCAATGGAAAATCACACTACTCATCTCTATACTAGAGACTGGCCAGTGCCAAGGATGATGCTTTTAAGTCCAATTTAATATAGCTGTTTCTTTTAGGGTCTTTGTTTGGTGTGCCTGAGGGATTTCAAGCTGCATTAGACTTCATTGTCTTTAAAGGCCAAAAAAGACTCTAAGAACATTTATTCCTATTTCATGTGCTATACAAAGCCTTTGCTGTCATCATGGGAATTTTTTTAGTGCTTGATGATTATATTTCTACTCTTTGCTGTTTACTAGTAGGATACTAGTAGTATACTGCTAGTATACTTCTGTTGTTACATTAATGCAGCATTTGAGAAAAGGCAAAAGTAGAGAAATTTTGTCTGTATTTTCCAGTGTGGAGACAATCTGGGGTTTGTTGCTTTTGAACACTGGACACAATAGAATCACAGAATCATAGAATAGGAAGAGAAAGAATCTGGAAATAGTATCTCATGTCCATCCCACCCTTTGTCCCCCCATCTCCCTCTAATGCTCCACACTGACTACCTTAGTTAATAAACCTAAGCCAAGCATCAAGCCACTTGATCTTACTACCTGATATTCTTGTTACATAAAAGTAAATGAAAAAATGCAGAAGCCCTGTGGCTAAGCCAGCTAACGGAAATGGAAAAACACAGCAGCCTCCTATGATAGATGAGACATTATTATAGTGCAGTATAGCACAGCTTCTTCCCTAGAGTAGTTAGGACAAGCCTTTGAGGCAGGAACTAAGTAATCTACCCTCAGTTGCTGAAGCAACAAGAACCTCCAAATCAGATGTCTGCTCTGAAGATGTTCATCTATCATTTTTTTCACTGCTGATGCCAGCTTGGTCTTCTCACTGTGGCTCAAATGCTAAAATGGAGAATATTTCATGTCATCCTAGTGTCTATCCAGGTGAACTGAAAAGTAGTCCTGCTGAAAGAGAAGTTCCAGCTATGGATCATACCACCTCATCTCCTGTGACAATACTTTGTGGATCCAAGTGACTGAAATGTCCTGTGTTTGTACTAGCAAACTGAATGGGTCCAGGGCCAGGGGCACGTCTCCAGTAGACAACTATTTATATAATTAAGTTGTTACCATCATCCCTAGCATGGTGTGGTTGGCTCTCCAGACTTTCAGCTGGGAGAGGTAGACAAACAACTCTTCAGAAACACCAGAGAAGGATTTCAACCCACCAAGCTTCTTCACTGAAACACTGAAGCTGAGAACCTCCTTGCAAGCCCTATCCATAGGTGTGCGAATGGGATGCTGTGGTTCATTGTTTTCTCACCTGTGTTGGTGGAAGGCATCTAGCTAAATTTCTAGTGATATCTTGGTCTTGGTTTCCTTGCTGAATGTACAGAGAAGTTGAGCCTATGTGATTCTGGTTCTGTTCAAATGCTGTAGACACTTGTATAGGCAGTTGATTTTAGTGTGGTCCTACAGTTGCTTTTGAACATGGAAGGGAATGCAGAAAGTATGGAGCAGAAAGTTAAAAATATACTTTCTGTCATCACATGAAGTCGTGCTCAGTTGAACGAACCCTCACTACTACTGATGCATAGTGCAGTCCCAATAGTGTGTTTCCCAGCAGCATTGAATGAAAATGATAGAAAATAACAACAGATTTATCATGTTTTATTTTTCATGTTTACAATTTCTGTAGTAAAATCTGAACTGTATGATTATTAATGTGCATCAGTGCATGCCATTTGGCACTGATAACTCAACCCAAACCAATAGCTGCATCATCTACCTTCATGTCTTTTTTAAAAAAAGATTACTTAAAATTATTTTCCTTTTAAGAACAATATTCAGGCTTTAATTCTCTTTACTGAATAAATGTATTTATAGATCCTAGAAAACAACACTTGAATTCTTATTCATTTAATCACGTCTGTCTTGTGCACTTGTTAAATAGCATGCTGAAAATGTAAACAGAATTTCTGAATGCTTTTACAGAAAATGTGGGTGTGCAGAGCAGCGACCACTGACGACCTGGCTCTTGGATCACCCAGGAGATGCTCTGAGAGCTCAGTGGCCCCTATGTCCTTTACATCCCTAGACTTACTTTTACAAAAAATCCTTGACACAAGGACTGGTGTACTCTGACTTCCCAGCCAGAGGAGAGTTAGGAATGTGCCTCTGCCCACCCCATGCCTTCCCCTGCCTTCTTTTCCTTGTCTATACAAATTCCTAGTGGTTTGTCAAGCCATTTGTATTTTATTTTAAAGCACAAGGCTCAATCAGTCAGTGACCACCGGAATTCTACCAAATACCAGTTAAACCCCAGCCTGAATTATGTTCTTTTTTTCCTTCTTTGAAACCTTCAAAACAATGCAAGAAATCTGTTTTCACTCTGTATCCTCAACAAGGCCATGTATCACTGATTAATTTCTGTTTCTCATTTTCTGGACCCTTTTTTGCCTCTTTTCTCATATTCTATTTCCATGTATTGTTGAGACTATTTTGCGGTAACTTAACTTTTTATGGGTACTTTGTAAGAAATGCAGTAAAATAGAGTGTTTTTCAACCTGTGTCAGTTGTTATAGTAATATTTTTTTAAAAAATGGTGTGGCCCCCAGAGACCAAAAGTTGTCTTCCTAAATCCATTTCCTTGTGACCCTACACAGAGGAGTTCTGCTCTGCTAGGAGACATAAAGCAGAGGGTGGGTTTGCCACATAGCAAGGAAGGCCTTAGTATATTATTTTCATGGTGTGGTGTTGCCTTAAAGAAAGCTTTTATGTTATTTAATCTCTCTGAGTATAGGCTTTGCTGTAGACCATGGGCTTGCTGTGGTCAGTGGCAGAATAACCATGAATCTACAATTTGTAGGGTATTGGAGAATTGCACTGGGAAGGAGCATCTTGGAAGAATACTTTTAGGCTTGAATCAAAGGCCCAGGGCCAAGATATTCACACCGCAGGCAGGGTGAAGCTGACAATCACTTGGAAAAGAACCAGGCCTTGGAGTAAGTTGCTATATAATAGCCCATTCATTAATGCTCTGGTTTTCAGAGAATTGATTACAGCATCACAAATACATTGCAAGACGAGTAGTCCTCTAACTCCAGCTGCTTTCTCCAACAACAATGCTTTTTCTCTGTTATTCTTTCACAGTACACCACCATAGATATCTTCATTGTTTTCTTCTCTTGGATCATTTCCATTTATTGTACTGGGACAATCTGTGCCACTGAATAATATCACCTAGGGGTCCCGACATACTATTCTTACATTCTATATGTTCTCAGTTACGACAGAGTTGTTGTTTATTTACATTTGAGTAAACAGGTTCAAAATCAGACCCAGGGCAGTCAGCTTCACATTTTCAGGTGGTAAAGGAAAAATGCAGCTGTAAACTGTAAGTTCACCAAGTTTGTATCTAGCCGATTATTTTGTTCTAATTTTAACCTGTGGTAAGAAAAAAAATAAATAGACTGGATATTTTGAGTTTGCTGTGTTTTTGTTCTTATGAATAACTGGCATATTACTTTGCAAACGGCACTGTAAATCCATGATGGAAAACGTTACACAGAACCTCTCATTTCTCTTCAGAATAGATACAGCTCCTTATGGCAGAGAACACTTGGTTTAAAACTGATGCAACACTGAACTTAGGCACTTAGACTTATTGTGTTTATCAAATAATGAAAGATGCTAAGTGTGCAGAAAATAGCAACATCATAATCCTAAAATACAGACAGACAATCCACTGAAAGATTTTTTTGAATACTTAATACTTACTTAATTTTAATACTTAATTTTAATACTTACTTAAATAACATATTATGGCTGGAAAAATGTGTTGTGAACTATATTATTCTAAATGTAAAACATCTAGGTGGAGACAGATGGGGATGAATTCAGAGAAATAGCAAAGGCTATGAAAAGGCTAAGATTTAGGAAAAAAGAAATGCTATAAATAACCTAATCCAACAACAGTTGGGGGACTTAAGAACAATCTTAAAGTAATGAGCAGGATAAGTGCAACAGAGAAAAAGGAACTCAGCACTGTTAGTGCAGTGGAATATACCCAGGAGGATGGAACAAAATGGAAGAAAAAAGGCAATTTAAATGTAATGCGATAAAAACTTAACAATAGTGAGATCTGTCAGGCCCTGGAACAGTTTTCCAAGGGTAGTAAATAACTCTTCACAATTAAGATATCTAAATTCAGCTTGGATAGAGGAGTATAAAACTACTGTAGTAAGCAAGCATACAATCACTATACAACCATTACAATTAAAAGAGTCTCATAAATGTCTGAAGTGAATGTTTGCATCCACATATTATTTTTGAGAAGGTTCTTGGAACAAGAAATAAATTGAACCTTTCAATATGGCTCTTTCACTTTTGTATATAATTGGAATCGTCTGTGAAATTTGGCTGTTGAATAAAACCTAACATATACTGATTATGCTTTCCTTGGGAGGTCTCCAAACCTTCTGCCTTAAAAAAAAAAGTGGCAAATATTTAGTATTTTTCTTCTAAATGTGTTTATTCCAGCTTGAAACTGTTCCTCCTCAAGAAATATAATGGGACGCAGACACCATACTATGAAACAGGTTGTCTAGAATTTACGGTGTTCCTAACAAGTGCATAGATTTTTGACATAGGTAATATGTTTTTCAACATATCAGTTTGGTTTTTTGGCAGACTTTTTTTGAGTGTTTGATTCAAGATGTGAACAACTCATAATTTCTTAGCTGGTCTTGGGAGGTTATATAGGGTTACCAATAACAGAACAATGTATTCCTAGGGGTAAAAAAGAGGCTTTGTGGAGGCATATTTCAATCACAATACTGCATTCTTAGGTCTTTCCTCAGAATCTGAGCTTGTCTGGTATCCCAGGCTTGTATCACATGAAATGAGTTTGTGGGAAATCATATCACTTGGTCTTCTGGCACCTTTGAAATGTGAAGCCAAATAAAATACTGAGATGTTGATGTTACTATCACACAGATTTGAACTATCTCTTGGAGATTTGAACCATCATCCCTCATGGAGCAGGTTATAGCTGTGAAAATAGGAACATGCCTTGACTTCTCTCTTACGTAGCTGTACTGGATGGCTGTCTCACAATTCAACACAAGCTGTTTGTTCTCATGCATTTTACAGGCTTCACAGAGAAGGCTGGTTTCAAATAGGGAGGTTGTGGAGTCTCCATCCTTGGAGATACTCAAAAGTCATCTGGACATGGTCTTCAGCAACCAGCTCTAGGTGACTCTGCTTGAGCAGGCAGGTTCGACCAGAGGACCTCCAAATTTCCCTTTTAACCTCAAACATTCTGAGACTCTGTGAAGAGGTCATTAAAGAACTACAAAGACATACATATAAATAGTTTTTTGGTGTGTAAAACAACCTGGGAAAAAGTCTAAGATGAGATCACTTGAAAATGAAACAAATAGATAAAGCAGTGTGTCCTCACTGCCTGCTTAGAGGTTTGTATCATCTCATTAATACTGAATGAAAAGAAGATAAATAGGCTCCATGAAAGGCTCTGAGATTGAAAACAAGTGGTTTATTTCATATAATAGAAAAGGAGTGAGGCGAGGGATGAGGGGAGAAAGATGACATATCAATATAACTCCCACACAAGGAAAGTTGGAGGAAAATTCAAGAAGTGTAGTAGCAAGGTAAGGTTGCATAGTTAAGATCTGAGACAAAAGGTACAAGATGATAAAAGCCCAGATGAGACCTGCCCTTCTATGGATGGACAGAAGAAGTAATTTCCAATAATATACAACAATATATTGACTGAAATAAAGTGGGATGGGTAATGACATGACAATCTTTCCCAATAGCAAGGAAATTTTCAAAACTATGAAACTTTGCAGCTTATCTCTAGTTCCTCAATGGGAAGTGAAGAGAAGAAGGGACACGGAGCAGGATGAGAGTTCAGAGTGGACAGGTCTGTACACCACCAGCACTGGGGTGGCAGCTGGAAAATGAAACTACACAGGGTTAAGAAGTAGAAGGGGAAACATGAGGTAAGTGGTGATGTGAGTCATTCTGACACACCATTAATTATGTTTCCAACCCTGGAATGAGATTGTGTCGGTTCTGTGTGTTTGTCAAGGTGGAAAGTGCTAGCACAAGCCTCTGTGTGTGTCAGAGAGGCTTCCAAAGGAAATTAGGTGAAGCTAAAGTGATTCCTTATGGCTGAGTTACATTTCATCCTCTTCTGGTCCAAGAAACAGTATCGGACAAGTGTTCACTGAGTGTGATGTAGAGTTTGGGATCCACCTTGCCGTCTGAAAATAAAGGAACAGGTTCCTCTCTAGGGAGAAGCTGGTACTTCCAGGGAATTATTTGCATCATGTCTTTTGGACACTGTACTGGGACAGGCTGCATTACCATCTGACCAAGTTGATTTTTATCTATTGTCAGCAAAGGGGGCCCACACAACTTTCCTACACATCATTTAAGCTAGTAAACTCTTTACCATTGGATAGCTGAGATATCTTGGCAGATAGCACAGGGAGAAAGCACGAGGAGACCCCATATTTCTGGCATAGGTGACAGGGCCAGGCAAGAGACTGCAATGCATAAAATGGTGACAGATACTTGCGTTTAGGCAGAGGAATTGCACCATGTGCTGGTTTCCTGACTGACTCCCCGGAGTCCACTGACTGTGCTGTCTAACCTCATTGGGCAATACGAAATTTCCATGCAGTGTGTGCCTGATATAAACCTGCTAAACCCGATATAAACCTACCCCTATAGCCACTTAAACTGGGATTACCTCACAGTGACTGATGTAAAGGGGTTCTTTGTTTTATTTTATAATAATTTTACAATGATAATTATGTTTAATATTTTGCTTCACTCCTAACCTGCAGTATTGTTTAATTCTCAGAGATCACAAATACAACAAAAGTCTTGCACAGGCTTCATGTCCTTTAACACATACACAACTGAAGCATGAGGCAGATCAAAAAGTTTTTAAACCAGAATCAAAGTCAGTGTTAGAAATTTTTCAGTTTTCTCCTTTTCACCTCTGGATGTACAAGTGCTCTTGGGTAAGACTTCCCGGTCTGCTAGTGATGGAAAACATATGTGCAGAAAATACACTGGAGGGACAGTTCAAGAACATGTTATTCTAGGAGAAACACTTTATGTGATTCTGCCAAAGATATCAAGACTTTAGGTAATTGGCAGTGTATGTGCTCTCTGGGCAATTCAGTACCCACCACTGTGCAATTTTATCATTTAGGACTCTGCATTATGTGCTATTCTCCCCTTCTTTCACGAATTTTATAGTTAGAGTGAATGACTCTGGATATTTGTGCTAGAAAAGTCAATGCAAATCAATGTTTAGAAGTTCTGCAGTCCCTGAGACCCCACCTCGCAAGTGCCCTGATTCCTGTCTTTACCATGAGTGAAACCCGTAACACTGGAATTGCTGGGAACATCAAAGTGTACCTTAAAAACCCAAAACAATAAATAAAACCTTTGAAGAGAACAGCCTGTAAGAACCTGGCACAGGAAAAGTTACAGATATGGATACAAAGGAGAGAACAGAGAAATTGTTTAGCTTAAACTCAGTATACATCAGGCAGAACTAAAAAGACATCCAGAACAGGGTGGGAAAGACAGATTATCCTTGTACTAAAGTAATAAATATTATATATTAAAAAATGGAAAGACCAGATAGAATGTTGTTCCATAAGCCAACAGCAGTACAATTATCTGTTCCTCTGATAAGAAAATGAAGGACCTTGCATCCAGTTTTTCAGAGATCTTTCAAGTTCTCAGGGCTTCAGAAAAACACCTAAGAGAGAAAAAGCTAAAGATAACCTTAGGAACCACCCCATGAGAATATATCCATGTGAGTTCAATTTTCTGGTATCTACAACAAAGGTAGAATAATAAATAATCAATAGGACAGGAACGACTAAATATCCACAGTCCAGTCAAACTTGTTTTAATAAAGTCAATCTGAGGGTAAAATGTCTGGGAGAAAAGACTGCAGGTTCTATGTGTGGGAGGGGAGAAATGTATCTGACGAGTGGCAAATGAAGCATTGATAACTGTCTCAAGATGAACTATTAAATAAAAAAAGACTAATGTAACTTTTGGATGTATGTGGAGAACATTTAGTAGAAGACAGGAAGTGACTTTGCCTCTATAAACTACAGCATTTAAATTATTTTTTAAATGATGTATCCAGCTCTGGTGTACACATTTCAGAAAAGACATCTAAACAATGGAGAGATTTCAAAGGAGAACTGCAAATCCAATCCAGGGCAAGAAAACAAATCTTTCACTATGAAGCCTAAGATGTTAAATTTTTTTCAGCTTGTTACAAGGAAAGCTAAGGCACAATGTCATCTGATGGGAACAATGCCTGGTTCACAACTTTAAGCTGTCCCAATGACTCTACCTGGAACTATCACCACCATCTCTTTGGGAAGGCTGGAGAAATCTTCTGGGAGGCTTCATATGTGGCTCTCTGATAGCTGAAAACAGGAAAAGAAAATAAACCCTAGCATGCTCACACTTGGAAGCATTTGACTTCATCTTTTGGGATAAGATGAGGCACCAGAAATTTTTATCCAAATCTTATATCTTACTGGATGTTCAGGATGTCCAGATAGCAGGGGATATCCTAGAGATAACCATCTACATTACTTCTTCCTGTGTCCACAATATGTCCCTAACACCCCTTGCTTTTTAGGAGTAGAAGATATCAAATGTAAACAAAATAATACAAACTGCCAATCCTTCAGAAAACGGTATCTGAAATATTATTAAGAACTTGTATTTCTTTGGGGTGAAATTGTTGATTTTGTATATTTACTGCCCATTTCAGCCCCATTTCAGGCTCCTCACATTTCACAGAGAGAGGGGAAGAAAGAGTGAGGGCTACATTTGGTATAACTAGCATTTTAAACAACTTGAATCACAGTCTGTGTCAGTCCCAGCCCCTGCCATAGTGTGTCAGCTGGGCAAAGGGGAACTCTTTTCAGCCATTGCAATTCGGTGACCATAAACCCCAAAATGGTTATAACAATTTGATGACCTCTACATGACTTCTGAATGAGGGAGACCCAAGACATGATTGACCATATATCTATATGGCACTAAAAGTACTATAGGCTGGAAGATATGTTTGGTATTCCCAGAAGGCCAGTGAGCTCTTGATTTTGAGGGCAGCTATTTAGCAAGACCTGCTGAGCTTCAGCTAGTGTTTGCATTTCAGACAATTTTTGCAACAACATTACCAGCCAAAACTGCCTGAATATGCAAGCAACAAATTCCAGCTGTTCCTCTTTTATTTCCCTTGAGGTTCCCTCTCTCAGATAAATTGACATTTTTCCTTCCACTGTATTCAATCCTAGCATAATTCTAATATGAAACATACACAGTTGAGCCAAACCCTGCAATGACCATTTGCTTGATTATTAGCTTTCCCTTCCAAGCTCCTCACTTGTCTGGATCTATGGTGGTGGATGACCAAAGACAACAGAATCACACCCTAAACCAGATCTGCAGCTGCTTTGCTAATAGAAATGTCACTGCTCTGTGGCAGTGGCAACCGTCCCTTTGTATGGAGTCCAGCTGTGCCTTAGGAAGCTTGGGAAACTTTGAATTCCAGAAAAGTCGATATAAGAAGATCCCATAGCTACTATTTACATTCATGCTGTTGGCCCTCTAGTCCAAGCTACATGCTTACTCAAACCTGCCAAATTCTATTATTTGTGTCATCTTTCAGAACACAGGAAATCACACAGTCTCACTCTTCTTTTCCTTCCACCATTGTCACTATAAGTAATCATAAGAAAGTGAATTAATTACTGGGGCAAACTTAATTTATTGAACACTGTTTAGCTTCTGTTGCTCACCTGTGTTACAAATGACCAGCTGAGCAGAGACACATCCTTCTAGGACCTACTTCTGAAATCCCTGGTCATTATGCATATTTCCATCCCAGTTTTCCATCCCTTTTCCCACAGCTTGGAGCAAATTAGAGGGCAGGGTGCTAAATATTTGCCTCTGAAATCCCTTGGAAGCTGAGAGTCAAACCCTGAGTAGTTCTGCTGAATGCCACCAGTCTGCAGGGCTTCTCCTCTTTCTTTCAGGCCGACTGAAGGGACTTGGTAGGAGATTCCTATCTCCCCTCCTGCCCAACAGGGCAAAAAGGAGATGCAGAGCCACTACATGTGGAGAAAGTCAACCTCCATCTGATTCCTTGATGGTCTTATCCAAACCTCATGCCAGTCAACTGTTCCTCTCTCACATTGATGGGAGATACACGTTGACAGTCTTCTCCCTTTTCTCCTTGTCCTGGACCTAGTAGATAAACTATCCCATATTATGACAGAAATCTTGTTGAAGTGAGACTTGTTTTGTGAGGGAAAGTACTGCTATTTGAAACGAACCTGATAGCTGTCTGATTTTTTCAGTTTTTTCCTTGGTCAGAGAGTCTTAGCCATTGGGTGTCATCCCACCTCCAATTTTTCCACCCTCCCTGAAGACACACAAATCTTCCTGCCATGCAATCCATGCGACCAACTGGGAATGCAGAGCAGGGATGAATCTCTAAAGCCTACAAAGTCCTGCAATTCACTCAAAAGCAGCTCATTTAAGCCACTGTCCCTATTAACAAGTATTCAGATTTGAAATATTTATGCTTGCTGCTGACTTGATTTTACTCAGGTTTTGCCTTACAATCCTTGTTTCTCAGAATCTCTTCTTTCCTTTAAAGCAATCTTGTGGCATATGGCAAAGTTTTCGTTTTTAATTCACTTTCTGAGAATTTAACAGATCAATGCAATACTTACAGGGCTATATGCTGTAATTGGCAAAAAAGTAATGAGCACAAACAAAGAGAGCATTTCAACCATTCATAGGAATTCTGATAGCCTCGCTGGAAGAAAAAGCTTGGAAAACTGCGTGATATAAACACACACATTTTCATAGCAGAATATAAATACTTAGACTGGAATTACTGAGAGCCCTGCAGACCCTGTGGGGGGTATAATTATCCCAGCCTTCATTGAATTAAAGCAATGAATGCACAAGCTAAGGGTGTGGACCAGCTCTCTTTATGCCACATTAGCCATAGTGGGTTCCTCTCTGGCTGTCTTTTACTGTCCACTAAAGGGAAGTTTCTACCCAGCTAGCTGAGACACACCACCACACAATGGGCACAGTCGTGATCTATTTCTGTCCAAGCCAAAGGGTTTATTTTAAGTCGCTGCTTTGTGAGCACGTTTGAGTCTCCTCCAAACGCAGACTTTGACCCCAATTTACCTGTGGGATGGGGACTGTCCAGTGCAGGGGTGGCATTAGATACAGGCACGTCTCAAACCACTGCCCCAAGCTCTAGAAAAGCTCATTTTATATCTGGATCACTGTTTTATGCCCTGATGTAACATGAATGAATCAATGTGAACAAACTCAGTGTCAGATAGTGAGGTGTTAGCGTGTCCTTAGAGAGTACAACTCTGCATGCACTTAACATTTAAGTCTTATTTCATTATTCCATCAGGAAGAGATGGAAAAATAGGAGGGAATGTGATAGGGACCATTCATTACCGGTGACATGAGAACAGAACCACAACCACAAAACCGAGAGATGACTTTGGGAAAGACCAAAACTTTCAATGCTTCCTAGATCTCAGCTTTGCTTCTCTGAAGGAAAGCTGGGACCTAATATAATATATAGATTTTTTTTTTTCCAGTTGTGTTTTTTTCCTACTTCTGCAGCAGCTTAGCTCACTTGTTTTTTTAGCAAACTTCCTAGATAGATTCCAAGGCTCTACACACTGATATTTTTCTGCAAGGAAGGAAAATGGTGGTCCTTATAAATATTCATATAGTGAGTGTGAACTTATTTAGAATTACTACTGCAAGGAATAACTAATATGTCCCAATCTGTTTTTATTTAATTTTATTTTTTTTTACAGTCAGATGCGATCCCAAGTGATAATGGTGGTGAGAATTTTGCAATGATCATTACCATGCAGGGAGATAGTTGAAGGTTACTCACAGTATTTATTTCACTTTTAATTAATTGGCTCCAATGCTGATGACTTTGTTTGGGTCCCCATGTTCTCATTTAGAGATAAAACACACCACAATGAAGAGCAATTTTCACATGTGATACTGCCTTCTAATGAACAGGATTTTCAAACCTGGAAAGAGAGAGATCTGCTTGGTAAAAATGAGGAAGAAAGAAGGAAAGGACAAGAGATGAAAGAGAAAGGGAGATGTGCTTAACCAGTGAAATGGCCACATATGGACTCAATATTGGTGATCCCAAGGAAGACAAAGTGAAGTGCTCTGAAAAAGGCTGACCTATGTTTATGGCAAGTTATGGTACCCATAGAGGCACAGGGATGAAACTGTGCCTTCAAAGGTGCACAAATGCCCATGGTTATTATCTCTGAGTATTTAGAAATGGGAAGACAGGTTATACCTTCAATAAAAAGAGAGATAAGGCAGTTGATAGAAGACCTTTATCACCAATGACGATTTAGGAGACAATGTCAGTGAACACAGAGAAGGAACAGTGTGTGCAGTGCTGTGTTTTTGCTATGTTAGAAACAACCCCACCTCCACTCGAGTGTAAAGAAATACTCGAACTTAAGAATATGGACAACTCACTGCTTGGATGAAGTTTCTCTGTCTGAGATCTTCACTGAAAGTGAAATTAATCTCAGCTAGCTTAAGCCATCTAGAAGTTAGGTAATGAGTGTAAACTGATCATCTGAGGACCCTCTATAGCTAATGGAGGAATACAGGCACTTTCTGAAAGTGATATGAGTAATCTTGGTAAATGGCAGAGGAAAGGTGGATCTTCTTTAGGGTGGAGGTGACTGCATTTCCTTTAAATCCACCCTCCTGATGAAAAGCAGCATTTAGAATCTTCAATCCTTTCATATACAGATCACAGGGGATTTGCAGGATGCCAGAGATGCAACAAATGGCTGTGCCTGAATGTAATCCATATGATATTCAGTGTGGAAAAGGACAAAACTTAGCTAAAGGTCTTGCAGATATTTTGCCTACATGTTCCTGGTCCACAGTCTGCAAAGTAACTGCAAAATGGGGCTCCTGAGGTTCAGCAGAATTATGGGTGTGTGTGCTGGTTAATCATGTGGCTAAATATAGTGTTTCCTGCTGAAATACAACTACCAGGAAACTGATTCAGTCTGTAGTAGTTCATGTCCACAAGACTATAATCCATTCCCAGTTGTAACTTGTGTTTTTGTTACAACCAGAGTAGACAATATTGACAGATATTCTTGCTGCTTCCAAAGTGCCAACCTCCTCTACGCTTGTATAGAAGGTCTTGCTAATAATTTTCATCACAAATAAGTATAGTAGTTTTACTTATTTTAGTTTACTTTGAAGTAAAGT
Organism: Aegotheles bennettii; assembly: GCA_013398125.1. NCBI lineage: Eukaryota > Metazoa > Chordata > Aves > Caprimulgiformes > Aegothelidae > Aegotheles > Aegotheles bennettii. The sequence continues at coordinate 37,414 of VZRW01014019.1, forward strand.
TCTGGTCAACAAGGTCCATGATGTCTCTGGTGTCATACCTCCAAAGTGGATGTATAAACAGATTAGATGTGTCAAGTGCCAAAAGTGCTTGTTTCTTTCTGTAAGGAAAAAAAGTGCAACTAACATAATGGCAGCTCTGTGAAATCAAATGAGATGAATGTCTCTATTGCAAAGGATTTTTTTTTGCTTTAAGGGCTATGCATACATAAGTTGTAACAGATATGTTCTCTCTTGACCTTAATCAAACTGAGTTTTTTGTTCCTGTAAACAAGGGAGGACAATACCAACCAGGATTATGAAACTATAGTAAGTGCAAGACTTGGAAAACTACACCTGAGAGATAGTTAACAATGGTTCATCATCAAAATTAAGGATGTTATTGAGACAGAGGTTCTGCTAGGATCTTGTTCTAGTGTGTTATTTTCAATTGTTTTACGTCTTGAGTGATGGAGTCGTGAACAGGTGTTGAAGTTGCAGGCGTTATTGAGTTGGAAAGGGACAGCAGTACTCTGGATGTACAAGATCAGAATTTAAGATGAACCTTGTGAGTTTTGAAACTGGTCTGAAGTACAAAGGAGGTCATCCTGGAGACAAAATTCAGTGTTATAATCATACAAACATCAGATAAAGAGCTGCATTTACAGAAGTCAAGAAGACCAAAATAGGAAAGTTTGTAAGAGAGTTGATTAGTCTAGAAAAAATAACACAACTAATATTTTAAATCTCACACATTTTTCAGAGGAATTAAATAAATGTTTTTCCAAGGTGCATGTTGTTGGAACATTTGGGAAGTTTGGATGTTAGGAAACTTTGCTAACACTGGAAGCACTGGAATTGACTATCAAAAGAGACACAAGAATCACCATCCTTGAGGAAAGTCCTTAAGACAGCCTAGATCAACTGCTGTTAGGAGGATTTTAAGTGTAATTGGAGATGCAGGAAGGACTAAGTAACGTCCCAAGATGATCCATTTACTATGAAGCTTTGTCACAGCATCCTGTAAGACATAAAAGTACTCTGTGTATGGTTACTTTTTTATTATTGCTTTATTTCTGCAGCCTGTGTTAAGATGGTGAGTTACTTTGCTGCTGTAATATAATCTCACGGATTTGACAAGTCCAGCTGACACTTAGCAGACTGTTGTTGTGAGATAAACTTGACAAAGTTTGCCCCAAGGCTTTTTCCTGGTTGGGAAATAGGTTGCAAGTTTCACCTCAAGGTCTCCCTTTTATTTTCATATCAACTCAACATCCAGTGCCCTATAACACTTGGCAGTTAAAAGACATTCACTATTATAAAGAAGTCTCTGATGTTGAATCAGCACCTCGGATTGTGCCAAAGACAAGCTGTGAGCCTGAGCAGTTGAGCTGTGGTGAAGCAGAGCATAGAGCACGCAGCAATGATGAAATCTGGGTAATGAAACTTAGGAAAATTACATCAAAAAGCCTCCTTCAAAGCAAATGGCAAAGCAACCAAATAATCAGCATTATTCCAGTGGAACTTTGTAATTTATGGCAATAGAAGATTGGACCTGATTTCTCCTGCACGTTAAAAAACCAAGCAAATGCTGATCCATACTGAAAACTTTCCTATAGCAATAACAATGGTTTATTCACCTCCTGTGTTTGTAATGAACTACCAAGGCTTTCATTAGCACAGTCATTGGTTTGTCATGCCCAGTATTCCTGGCAGACTTGTTATTTTATGTAACACAATGTGCAGGGCAAAAAAAAAAAGAAGGAAAAAAAATTGGTCAACCTCCCAATGATGCACTGGGCACAGGAAACTCAAAAGGACAATTGTTGCTAAATATATTAGCTTAGAAAAAAGTATTAATTGGAGTTTAACCCTCGGTGTGATGACATTTTCTAGGATTGCCAGAGAAATCAACCATTTCACACAATAACTTTGTTAAAGTAACACATACTTGCAAAGATTTTTTTTTTGAGAAAGACATAAAATTTTCTCCCATTTTGTGGGATTCATACCCCCTTTCTCATAAAAATGGCTTGCTCCTAAAGTGTGCTGACATTTGTTTGGTCAACATCCATTGCTACTCTAAGAGGGACGTTGGTTGGTATACTAATGCTGCTGCAAGTTGCCTGCTGCTAAGCAGCAAAGCATGTGGTTTTTCTCTCCAGCATAAGTTTGGGGAGAATAAAAGTCTATTTTGGCAGATGCCTGCAGACAAAAAATATTCCTGATGAGAGTCAAGGTTTTTGTACCCTTTCTTTCACACTACATGCTGTGTGTCAGGAGAGGAGGCAGTGGTAAAGACTTCATGATCCATATAATGCTCTTCCCTTTGGAGAGATGCTGCTGTCAACTTGGTAGTACCAGAGAATCAGTGAAAGAAAAGATCAGGTTCCTGTTGTGGGCTGGTTTAGCAGTTGTCTGGGAAATTTCCTTTTGTGTCCTAGTTGGAAGACAATTATCTTTATTGTTTTGTGTCCCACAAGTGTCAAGAAAAGGGTAATAGCAGTCCTTTCACTGACATGGTTGGCAGCTGTACAGCTCTCATGGCCATAGAATTGGGATTTTCAGAGAAAGGTAAGTGCTGACTCTGGAGCTAGGCAGACTAGGCAGCCTAAATAGTTGTGTAAATGGAGGCAACGGAGTGTAGATGTCTAAAATGAAGGACTGCTATCACATCCTGAAGACGCACACACTATACATTCACTAAGAGGCAGACAAAGGACATCAGCTCAGTCAGAGACATTTTCATGTCAGATACCTACAATTATGGGAGACAAATGCCACCCACATGGCTTTGTTGTACTCGTGATGAAAAATCGTGCTGTACTAACACATTTACCACCGCATTATATATGTTTTCAGGAAGTACAGCAGTCTTTTACTCTCAGAGGTGAGAACAACTTGAAATGAAAATTGAAGCAAACTCTCTGAGGACATTAGTGTGATTTTCTCTTCAGCTGCCTCCAATACCTACGTCAAAATAAAACATTTTTTTAATAATCATCTCCATGTATCTGAACTAAATTGGTCATTGGTATAAATTGATTTGCCTCTGTTGATATTGAATTTCATTCATTTATTTGTACAGTCACAGATTTTGTCTCATTGTAAATTCACTGATCAACTTTTCTCTTCTATTGTCTTATTATGGCCAGGAGAGAAGGAATAAAAGAAAAAGAGAAATGAAGAGCAGAAACAGGGAATTGCTGTAATAAGGAGGCTCACATAGCCAGATATAATGAAAATTAAAAAAAAAAAAAAAAGAAAATCCTTCAAAAGATTGTCATGTTAACTATGTGAACATGGAGAAATGTGAAAATCTTTTTATTCCTAAGAAAAGGAAAAAATGGATCAGTCTTTAGAACCTATTTTGATTTCACTGAATCATGAAATACCCAAATGAAAATTAATCATGTGAACTTTATGCCTTTGAATTTGATCACTATAGGGTGACACACCATCTTGGCCCCTGGCACAGCAGGTGATTCATATGATTAATAAATAACTGCTGATCCTCCCGGACGAGTTTCTGAGAATTCAGGTCCAGTCTCACAAAGGGGTTTAAGTGTCCAGCTCTGTAAGAGGGTGTTACAGGCTATGAGTTTACTGTGCAGGGAACAATGTCAGCTGAGTAATTACTGAGAGATTTTTTGGCAGTTGGCAAGTGGGTACTTAGATAGCAAATGCTAAAGAGGGATGTATCTGAAATCTTCTGCCTTTCCCGGATTTATAAACGCTAAGGATTCAGTCTAAAACCCACCCCTCCTCTGAACTGCAACTTTCTGTATGGACAGCACTGAACAGAATACATGGGAAAGCATTTTCATTCTAGCTGGCAGTGCCAGACTTCTTTCCATTTTTGAGATGCTGAGGCAGGAATACAGGGGTCCTTTATCTCTTCCCTGCTACGTGGTTTTGCTCTTCTCCGTGATGGTGAGAAAGTCAGTGATGCCTCAGAGGGGTGAAAGTCTATGGGCAGAAAGATGGAATTACTGTTGTCTCTGACATGGTGAACAATATGGTTTTCCTAGCAATCACCCATTGCCTGATGAAGAACTTGTCCAGCAGGGTCAGATGGTAATTAATTCTTCTGAAGAGAAGAATAATTGAAGTTTGCTGAATTTCCCCTGGTTCCTCCAATCATTTGTCCGCTGGACCATACATTCCCTCTGCCCTTCAACTTTGACTGTTCCTTCACCTAAGTGGAAAATTCCCAGAGAAGTCATGTTAGCCAAGACCAAATTTGGAGTCACTGATATTTTTTCTTGTTCAAATAGTGGAGACATCCTGAACAATCTGACATGTGGGAGCACAGAACAAACCCTACCGCTTAACCAACAAGTACATTTGTTTTCTGACTGAACTGTTAAATGAGGATTGTGCTACAGCCCTTCAAAACCTGATTTGTTTCAGACAAAAAAATGAGTTGGCCCTGGGATCTTGGCAGTTAAATATCCAGTACTGTGAGCTTGATTTTTCACTCAACTGTCTCTAGTGTAACTAAATTAGAGAGTTGTTGAGAGTACACTTGTTTAAATCATCTGTGAAAAATCAACCCTCAGCTCAAAAGCTACTTTTTCCCTCTTGTTCCCATCAGATATGTTCATCATTGCCAGTCCTAAACACTTACAGAAGGTTGCTAGTCATCTCTATTTCTAGATAAATAATTTCAGAAAAAACCAACCCCCACCTTCAAGTGTGATTTGGCACATAAGCTAAAGCCATGCCTAGAAACGCTGTCTGCAGGAATCCGGCTCAGCTGATATGCAGGGCACTGGATTTTGCCCTTTTTTGGTTCATGGTGGTTTATGGGGACTAGATTACACCTGTGTTGTGGAGGACATTTCTGAAGAGGTCAAACCAACATGTAGCTGGTCCACTCACACCTTCTCTCTGCTCTTTCCTTATTACCCTTATACTGTTGATTTGATTTGTCCAGTCTGCCAATTCTTTCTACTTCAGAATATTTATTCTTTTGTTGTCATCTCCTTGTGTTTCCCTGCTTGGTTGTTCTGCACACAGGACAAGGATGTCTGTGCTGTTCCTCGTTGAGCAGCACTAAAGGTGTGGGGGCCTTGTGTATCATCACTATGCAAGAAATTAATAACATCACAGCAGAGCTGATCATGATTTTGTCTACATCAGACTGTAGATGGGTAAGACTGGCTAATAGCTCCACATATCTCTTCTAGATGTGTATTTTCCCTGTTTATATGTAATAGTTTTTAATTTATTTCAGCTGATTTTTTTTGTCTGCATGAAAACTTTACTGATTTGTTTCCTTCTGGTGGTATCTAGTCCCAATATATGAAACAAGAGGTGGAGAATATTTATGAAGAGACAAATAGAGAGTCCCAGCATGAAAATATAAGCACATTAACAAACTCTCCAGGGCAGTGACCAACCTTCTGCTCTCAAGGAGAATTTAATCTGCATGTTGTTCACATATGTCAAGGCTATTCCACTGGTCAGACTAAAGGTTTTGATTGCCTGGTACTTTGTCACTGGCCAGTCAGGGATACCTAGGGGAGACTGTAATAAGCAGGGAACGATTTTGCAGTACTTCTCCAGCCTATCTTCCTGACTTCAAGAGTTTTTCCTTTGAGGGATTCCTTCTCACCTTATCAGTACTGGTACAGAGGTTGTTTGGTCATCCAGATCCTAATTGTAGGAAGAAGTGAATAAAGAGGGAATTTCCTGTGGTCACAGCTGAATATCTAGGCACCTCCATCCCACAGGTGCCAATTTGGAACACATGGAAACTCTTGTAAGCTATTCATAAAGCTCTGCTTTCCCTCATTCTCTGAAGTGTGTGATATATGCCATCTGGCTAGGGCATCTGCTTGGTAGGGCCAGAGAAGCTGGTCATTTATGGTCTTCAAATCTCTGAGGCTGTTTGCATAAATAAAATGTTTCACTGAGCCGAGTAAAACAGGCATCATAGAATAATCATAGAACCACAGAATCATAGAATGGGTTAGGTTGGAAGGGACCTTAAAGAACATCTAGTTCCACTCCCCCTGCCATGGGCAGGGACACCTCCCACCACACCAGGTTGCTCCAAGCCCCATCCAACCTGGACTTGAACGCTGCCAGGGAGGGGCAGCCACAGCTTCTCTGGGCAACCTGGGCCAGTGTCTCACCACCCTCACAGGAAAGAATTTCTTCCTAATATCCAATCAAAATCTCCCCTCTTTCAGATTGAAACCATTTCCCCCTTGTTCTATCACTCCATGCCCTTATAAAAAGTCCCTGTCCAGCTTTCCTGTAGTCCCTTCAGGTACTGGAAGGCTGCTCTAAGGTCTCCCCAGAGCCTTCTCTTCTCCAGGCTGAATCTTATATCAACTGTATCTTATATTAAAATTCCAGCACATACCATGTTGCTTTTTGATTTGCCTGTCACATGATTCCTCATTGAAGTCCCACTGTAATTAGAAAGGTAAAAACAATAATTAATTTGTTCCCATTTCTTTGCTTTTTCCTTTTTTCACCTGCACAGTGCTGTTGTGTAAGCGTATGAAGAAACAGAAGGAAATAAAATTGGTTATATGGAAAATCAAGAACATCTGATGTCTCGAAAGAATAAGGACTTGGTGATGACAGCCTGCAGACATCTGGATTTTTGTTTAAACAGACATCAGCTTTGCATCTTTTGAAAGCTGAATATATTTTAAAAAACCCTTCTTGACTGTCTAATGCTATCCAGATGCCTATTTGATTTTATCTCCATACTGATACATTGTCCGAGTGAAAAAACCTTGAATTAATTTAAGTGCAATTTAGAAGTTGACACCAGTGCATTAAAGCAAGAAGAGGGAGAGAAAGAGAGGAGGCAGAGAAGGCGGCTGATTTAAAATACCCATCTTTCAAGACTTGTGCCTGGGGAGTTAGTTTGTGACTCTGGATCAGATTTTGCATGGTTTGAAGTCAGACTTGACTGATTTAAAGGTGAAGGTACTACCAGTCATTAAAGCATGCAGAGATCTGATAACACGGGTTAATCTGCAGCATGTATACAAGTCCTGCTGTGATAAAACCAGAGGCTGTTAGACCTTGTGCTCTGAAAGACACTCCGGCACTGCCCAGAGATTCATTTTGTCTGCAAAATCAAGCATGTAATTTCCCTTCTCCCCCGCTCTCCCCTTCTGTCTCTGCCTCCGGCCAGCCCTGTGGCTCAGAACCAGCAGCCAGTCTCCCTGGTGACAGCCAGGACAGCTGACCTTCAGCAGGGTGCTGTGAGATAGGATTTCAATGCAGGGCATGGGCTAGCAAGAAATAAATAGAGCTTTTTTTCCTGCTGGTCAGAAGAAGTGTGAGAGAGCAAGCCTGGGGATACCCTGAGACACCTCTGTGCTTGAAAGAATAAAAGGAAAGAAATTAAATAAATAAATAAATAAATAAATAGAAAAAAACCCACCCCAAACCCCTCAAATCATCTGCCCCCCAGCATCTAAATTACATCCATATAAAGCTTTCAGGTTATTGGCAGTGTTATGCCAGATTTACACAGCGGTCACAGAGATTAAAAGTGATCCCTAGCACTCATCAGTTAACACGGGCTGGTGTGAGCCTGTGTAAATACGCGTGTTTGCCCGTACAGCCGTCAGGCTTGGCACCAGAAACAAGTCCAAGTCTCCACAGAGCCAGCAGAAGAGACATTTCTACCGGTTTTCAAGTGAAACAGAGGTACTTAAGTCTCTAGAATGTGGATTTAGTTGACAGTTTTATTTGCTACTTTCAGGTGTCATCTGTGAAGCTGATCGTGAATAACTCACCAGCCTGCACCAGATAACTTTGCTTTTTGTTTCAGTCCAGCTCAAGACAGAAATCCTGTAAAATCTTTCACCCCGGTTCGTGTGCCGAATGATGATACAGGAGTTAAAGAAGTGAGGGTAAAATTCCTGAGGCTCTCCTAAAGACTTTTCAAAGAATTTAAAAAAGCCTCTTAAAAACGGCAGCGGAGATCGAACGCTGCTAAGGGAGGGGAAAAGGAAAAAAAAAAAGGAAGAAAAAACTTTGGCAGGCATGCAGTGTCTTACATCAATCTAGCAGTCAGCATCTATGTAGATGTTCTTTCCTCCTTTTGTGCAACACCCCTTCCCTCCTACAGACCACCCAAAGCCCTATAAATAATCCCAGAACTGTATTTTTTCTCCAGATTTCTCTTCAGACCTCAAAGGAAAAATATCAGGCGAAGGAAGGGAGAGAGGGAGAAGGGAAAGTGAGGAGGGGAGAGAGAAAGAGAGGAAAGATGGCTAGTGAATTCAAAAAGAAAATGTTCTGGAGGGCAGTGGTGGCTGAGTTCCTTGCCATGAGCCTTTTTATTTTTATCAGCATTGGCTCGGCTCTGGGTTTTAACTTCCCAGTGGTGGGCAATAAAACATCCACAAGGTCTCAGGACAACGTGAAGGTTTCGCTGGCTTTTGGGTTATCCATCGCTACCATGGCACAAAGCGTGGGCCACATCAGTGGTGCACACCTGAACCCAGCTGTGACCCTGGGCCTCCTGCTGAGCTGCCAGATCAGCATCTTCAAGGCACTCATGTACATCATTGCCCAGTGCCTGGGAGCAGTGGTGGCCACAGCTATTCTGTCGGGAGTCACCTCCTCTCTCCCAAAAAACCTCCTGGGGCTCAACTCCGTAAGTAGAAACTTTAAATTCCGTTTTCTTTTTTTTTTTTTTAAGCAGAAATATAACACCTGTAATCTACTAAAGATGGTGGGAGGGGGGGGGGGGGGATGTGTGGTGGTGATGGTGGTGATGATGGTGACCTCAGGCAGCCAATTGCTTATTGTAGAAGGGAATTTAGCCCTGACAGGTATCAGGATGGATATATGTCATTGGGTCAGTCCTTTCCTCCCCAACCTAATTTTTGGAGCTTTAGGACATTATGGTCGTGATCAGTATTGCTTTATGTTCAATTTTGTACACCAAAGTGCTGAAAGGTGCCTTTTGACACCATTTTAACATTGAAATCATTGGCAGTTGCATGACTGAGTAGCTTTTGTGATTCTGAGGGTCTCAGGTAACATGCTGATTAATGTGCTTATATCAATGTTGTTTCACTTCTGTGAATGTGGTTCATTTTCAATACCTAACTAATGGTTTGTGTAACCTGATGAAGACTGCAATGCAAACCTATGGGAACAGTGAGTGTAGACTGGAGAAAGATGTGAGGCAGCTACGTTTTTTTTTAATGTATTTTTCAGCCTTCTCCCAGACAGGTGTTCACAGCTAATGACCATGATGCTGCATAAAAACTGCCTGGCCACAATTCCTCCTTCTCAAAATGTTGTCATTTTACTGTAGTTGTTGTACCATAGCCTGAGAAAAATGGATAGATTTATAACTTTCAAACTTGAAATCATGCCACTGTCAGAGGCATTGCCACATCCACTGCAGTACACAGAGCACTACAGATGGAAATTGCCTTCTAGTCACTTATTTCACCTGACTCTGTTAAGGACAAATATTTCACATCTCTTCTATGGCCCCTTTCTTGCAGAATATTCCTGACTGCACTTTGAAACTTGAGCTGATTTGAATTCTTATGCCCACTTGAATCCACTGAGATATTTGGGACATAAAGCTGCAAATGCAGCATCTCCTCAGAAATCATTTGGGCAAAGGGGGAAGAAAGGATCAAAAAAATTATATTTACAAATGAAGTAACGTGATTTTGCATGTTGTGGTATTACAGTTAATTCAGAAAATTGGGCAGTTTTGATATTAAAAAGGTGATTCCTGAGCAGTTTATTATCAGGCACCCTTGTGTTACTCTGTGCTGACATCCCCTGAGCCTGGTACCTGCAGGTATTCCATCATGCCACCGCCTCGGAAATTTTGATGGGTTAATCCAAAAAATTTTGGGGAAGAGGAGCGAATCATTTTATTAACTCCAGAAGGCTCTGGCTGTGTGTGTGATACATGATCTTTTCCTCTGAAACCACTGGCAGAGGGAATGCTCAACCGCATGGGACAGGGTATCCGCTCAAGTGGTTTCCTCGAGAGGTCCAACTGCCATTAAGCACGGGAGGTCTGGCTTCAGTAGCACTCTCATTTGGTCTTCCCCTTTTGCTTGCCACAAAATGCTGACAGCTGGCTCCTTCCTATCCAAAAGCCCTGAAACTGTTTGTAAAGGGGGTGTAGATGATCACCCCCAACTCTTCTTGCTACTTAGTCAGTAACTGTTCAAGCTACAAAGATATAATTCAGAGCTCTGCACAAGGACATCTCAGAGGAGAAGATCCTGTGTGGATAGATGGAAAGATCAGGAAAATCAGGAAAGATCAGTGGAGTCACTGATTCTGGTGAGCTTACGAGACTAGTTCATCAATCTCAAAAGCTGCATGTTAGGGTGGAAGCCTTGTTTCCCCCTTAGGAACACCTCTGGAATACAAATACATTCTTGTCAAGCCCATAAAATACAGTGTAGGGAAAACCAGATAGTGTAAGTCTCCATCATGCCAACTTTACAGATCTGGCAACACTTTCTGTGCACAAGTTACTGGGTAAAATGGTTCCTAAACACTGTGAAAAGCCCTGATCTCAGTGCTTGTCATTGAAAAATACTCAAAATTTTGATTTTTTTATTTTGTCTTTCACATTCAGTTACAAATATTCTGTCTAGATGAGCCATAGAGAGACGTCCCAGGGGATGGGGAAGGCAACATCTGTTCTTCTCCCTTGAATGAAAGGACTAGTGAGGAAAGCAAATCCATTCATTTCCCACTGACAAGCTGAGACTGTCTCGGGAGGGGAGGTGAGGGTTGAGGGGAGAGCTGGGTCTGAGCCCAACACAGAAGAGAAGGGCAGGACGGCTGTCCTTGTGCAGAGCTGATCACAACGGGGCATGTCCTGAAACCACAGCCTGGCACCAAGAGTGCAGGAACAAGACAATAAGGAAAAACTACAGAGATTGCTTTTATGTTGTGCTTATTAGCCTGAGGGCAAGGAGGGAAGGGACAGAGCTGGCATCCCTGCCAGCTTCTTTGTCTTCCTGCCCTTCCTGTCAAAAATGAGGTACAAATTCACTATTGAGAAAAAGAATAGAAAGAAGGGGAGTTTGTTTGACCAGGCTGGGAGGAGGGCTTGGACGTGCATGACTGTGTCCTCTGTTCTGACTCTTTTGCTCTTGGAGGGGTGTTCCTTTACAGGAAAATTGTGGTGGGAGCAGTTGAAGGGAATCAGTGGCTATCCAGTGTCCCCACTGGTTGCTGAGTGGGATTGCCTGAACTTAGATTTGTCCTGCCCAAATGTAGGTCCTGCACTCGGGGGGCAAGTGAAGAACTCATTTCCATAGGTTCCTCTCTAGTTCACAGAGGAGAGACAAAGAGGTACTTCATCCCTTAGATCATTTGAATTGTCCTCCAAAGGCAACCAGATCTTCCTTGTCATGACGAGGCTCCATGCTTGGGAGCCTCTATTAAATATGCAAAATAAAGTGGGATGAATCTGTGCCTTTCTCATTGCCCACAGGGAAAAAGGGAAACACAAGCAAACAGAATACAAAAACCAGCCATGAAAGGTGCAAGGCTGAAGAGAAGGAAGGGGGAATGAAAAAGCAGGATGCTCCTTTAATATGCTCAATATTAAGGTCTGTTTTATACTAAGAGACAAGTAAAACAGTCACACATGAAGAGTTTGATCCAAACTTTACTGAAGTAAATGGAAATATTTATAGTTACTTCGGCTGGTTCCAAATAAGACATTCTGGACAGTATTCAGAGAGGTATTTAGATTACTGAATCCTTTTAAGACACTTAACTTCCCATATATTTTAGTAGTAGTGTGGGTGCCAAAGTAAAACCTTCGAGAATTGGAAAAGCTGAAAAAGGAGTATGCAGTGTGTTTGTTGTCCTAAAAAATTAAATATTTTTCCTTACATCATCTTGCATCTTTTTTTGGCAACTGGATTACTACATGCTGCAGATTTCCATTAGGTAAAACAGTAAGAATAGAGAATGCCTAATCCAAAATGCGCTCATCTGCCAGCATAGCTGGCTATTGTCTAGTGAGGACAGATCTGTAGTTTGGATAATGGAAGAAACTATTCATCATGGGCAGTTAATGACCAACAAAGAGCTCAAGCAGGAAAGGCGGGTGAGAGGAGACTTCTGTACTCTAAGGTAACACAATATTTGTGGTTCAGCAATGATTATCTTGAGAACTTTTATCAACCTTTTAAAAACAAGCTGACAAAAGTTTTTTAGCTCAGGGTTGTTTTTTTTTAATGTATTTTTTTTTGTGTGTGAAAATAACCAAAGTTTGTGAAAATGCAGACACTGCTTTGCAATTCCATCATTTCTATATTTTGGCATACTGATTAGAGCGCCAGGAAATGTGCCCCCTAAGTCTTGGGGCTACAATTTCAAAACTATTTGAAAACTCTGCCTTGAAGTTTATAAAAAAGATTTTTTTTAAAAGTTACAAGTGGATCAAAAATTGTAGGCAAGGAAAACAGACCTGAAGGTAGTGTTGCTCGGGGCAGATAAAGAGAAAAGAAAAACAACTAAGAATAACAAATAGAAGCACTCAAATTTAAAAAACATTCAGTGGACTGATAAATGTTGTTTGTGTAACAGAAGAACTTTCTGGAAAAGTCAGAAAAAATCTGTGGTCAGTGGATTCAGAGGTTTGGAACATTTTCTTAAGACAGGCAATTTGATCAGCTGTGGGAGAAGAGTGGGTGCACATAAGGATGTGATACCCTTTGGTGATAAACACCCAGTGGCCAACTCCAAATCCTTTCTCAAAGGCAGGGAGAAAGGACCCCTCTGCTGTCCTTGTTTCTTCAGCACAGGGCAGTATCTGCTACTTTCCACCTGCACCACCTCACACTACGGAAAGAGTCAGTCCCCTTTCCATACCTTATACCACTTAGCTGGATTGTGGATTAGCAGCTTTGAACCCTTATATTGGAGATGGCACATGTCTCCCAGCTCCAACTTTATTGTACCACTTGGGAAAGATGAAGGCTGGACAACTTCTTGTCTCCAGGAGACTGAAGCATACGGTGGGATGTATGATGCGTGGGTACCTAACCACTGCAGATGTATCATCTCATCTGTAGGACATCAATGCTGGTGATTTTTCTCCCAACAAATTTCCAAGTCACAGAGACCTCTAGTGCAAAAATAAAATTGGCCATGCACTGGGAGTTCCCTTTCATAAAGTTGAGGTTTGCCACACCTTTTAAAGCTGTGTGTGGGCCAGCACTTATATTTTTGTCCTGATAATTCTCATGGACTCTCTCCCATCCTTTAGAAAGTTGCCTCAGAGGGGATTACAGAGAGAAATCACCAGATCCCCATGTTTGGTCCAAACCAGTGCACCAGAGGCGACCCTCTGGCTGTGGGGAGTGGGACTTGCATGGCTGGCCTTGATGACTCAGTGTTTATCTTGTGATTTCCCTCTGTCTTTGTGCCCTCACCCTATGAGTCTGTTCTCCTCCAACCTCAAATTAAACAAAGTTGTGTTGAGTTGGAAGAACTTCCAAAATAAACCCAGAACTTGAGAGTGTGAGTGGACAATTGAGTAAGTGATGCTGCTTTTCCTCTGAGTCAGTATGGAAAATTGCAGTTCCAGAGGTGCTGCTGGATGGATGAAATATGCAGCCGAGTTCCTGACCTCTACACTTACTAAAAAACCTAGGATGCCTTTTCTCAATGCAGATTATATGCTGTGCCTTCCTCAAGTTTCAATACAGTGAACTTCATTCTCTTTGTCACAGCCCTTTGCCCTCCACCCTATGGGTTTTCAACCCAATGTAGGCTTCTCCTTGTCTATGCTGGGACACCTGTGTGCTTAAGCCCTCAAGCTTCAACAAGGGACCAGAAGTTGCTGTGTTTTTCAAGGGAGCAAAATGGTTCCTGTACAAGAGATTATCTGAGGATTTTTATGTCTCAACAAAGAGGCCCACAACAATAGCTCATTATTCAATTTCAGCCTTGCAGCAGCAGTCTTTTATGGCATGCCAGCATTGTATCGGATCGCATCAGGCTGGGGAGGTGGAACACCGGAAAGGCACCTGCTCAAAACTGGCCATAGTCTTGGCTGCTTTCTCCTATGTTCACACACTGACAGCAGAAACATCTGGGCTGAGATATAAACCTGATGGTTATCATCCATCCTCGGGAGCATTTAGGGATAACAGGGTTTATAGCTCTAATCCTTATCTCAGTTCTCAAAAGTTGTTTCTTATTCCCATTTCTACAAAGATTTGCTTACTGCTTCTATAATGATATCGCCGTATCCCAAGCTTTTGGCAGAGAGCATGCAAGGATGCAGCAGCATGGCCATTTCGGGCACAAGGTGAGGCCCTAGTGATCATCCACCTGCAGGACAGTCTTTTGGTGCTAGAACAGAATGGTTCGAAGTGGGTTTTGAACCATAAACTAAGTACACTGTTTGAAAAATGCTCTGCAAGCCTCAGATTCAAGGTTCTCTTTATTTATTTCTACTTAGAAACAATAGAAATTGATTAAAGGTGTGCACAGAGGGTTGAAAAATAATGAGTTTTAATAGACCTAAAACCATTATTAATTTGGTAGTTCGGTTAATATTGTGATTGAAATGGAGCTGTGCTGGGATTTTTAGAGAACGGTAATTTTTCTGTGTTTGGCCAGCTGTCAAACTAAGTAGGATTATGTATGAAATATAAGGAAATTCATCTTGCCACCACCCTTCCTGCCTGGTGAATAAGCAGTTAAAACTGTTTTCCTTTCCTTAGCATTCTATGGATAATATCATATGTATTTTGTACGTATGTATATACACATCTCCACACATACTCACATGCCAGAGACGGATAGATTGACAGAAAGATTCTTCAGATGAGGTAAACCCAAATTTCAAATCCTAATTTAAACTAACTAGAAATAAATCAAAAAATCTATTAGTGGGTGCCTATTCTAAATCAAGACCTGACATGGCCAGAACCATGAATGGAAATTTCCACAGCAAACATGAGAATGAATACTATGGGTATCTTCTGGTGAAACTGATGCAATGTTACAAACAACATATAAGTCACTGTAGCAGGGTCTAAGTACTTCAGCAGATAATGTGAACTTTCAGGTGATTCAAGATATCATTTCTTAAATTAGAGAATGCTAAAAAATACGACTATATGGGCTGTGTACAGCTATATGTAAGATAGGCATTTTCAAAGCAGGGATAATAAACCACATCACGACTACTAAAGGATGAAAAAATAGCCCTTGAAAAATTTCCTGTTTGTCTCAAGAGGAAATTGACTGTTTTCTTTACAGCAGTTGTACATTTTTTGCTTATTTGTCCATTCTCTAGTTAATTCAGAGAATTCAATAACAGAGAGATCTTTACCTGGTATCAAAATTGAAAAAGTCACAGAAATCTTCATGCTTAGAAAAATCTTCATTCCAGAGTTAAGGAAACCATTCCAAAATATTGTGCTGGTGTTCATAGATAGCAAACTATATTATGTTATGTGTCTGCATTTCTCAGCTTCTGTATTTCGCTGTCTTTAAACTGTTGTCTCTTTATTACAAATATGCAGAGGCAGATGCACCCTTTTCACTGTGGGCTGATACCTGGCACAATGAAACATCATGGTCTGTGGCTGTGCTCCTTGGTACCTCCAGAATAATATTAGTACCCATGTCATGCAGCAAGTGAACATCTCCTGGAGGTTTTTCTGGCCTGACTGGGAGTATTATGCACTTGTGTATTTATTAATGTGCAACTTGATGGTACAGTACTGATCTTTCTGACATCCAGAGCCAAAGCTAATGCTGGTGTTTTACTGCTGCAGCTCCACTGAAGTCAATGAGATCTGAGGTTAAGGCACAGCATTCACCTGTTAAATCATACACACAGGGCCTGACAGGCATCCTGGAGGAAACCATAAACAGCAGGAGGGCAAATATATCCCCTGAAATCTCTGCAGGGGGGTTCTCTTTTAGCATTTATGGGCTGGAAAGAAGTGAGGAAATCTTCTGTGTACTTTCCTGTTAGAGTCCTGTGCATCCCCCTGTGCAACTAGAGAGGTACCACAGAAAACTGAACTTTTCCAGGTTCTTGACACTAGTTCTGTGCAGTTGAAGTCAATAAACACTTTCAAAGCAGAATTGTGGCACATGTTTCCTTACATGTATATACACAACTTCTCTTGAAGTTAATGATAAATTTATTTGGACTCAGAAATTAATAAAGTCAGGTTTGGCCCCTTTTCCTTCCTTTGTTAAACTTCCTTCTTGATGAACAAGGTGAAGAAATGAAGGAGCTCGAATTGTTCCCCTAATTCCTGAAAACCATTGCATGTATTCAGAGATGTTTTTTAACTCCCTAGAAATGCCAAATCTCCATTACTCTGCACAGGACTTGACTATATGAACTGCCTCAGACTTGGAAAGTTTGAAAACTTCACAGGTTTTCTGGAGTGTTTATCTAGAAGTATAAAATATCTCTTTGATGCAGATGCCAACAAATATACAGCGAGGTTTCAGCAAATCCAGCTAGTTATTCCAGTAACAACACAGAGAGGAAGAAGCTATTTGGCTCAAAATTCAAATGTGCCCAGAATTCCCCACTGAAAGACCATCTCCTTCTGGGCTGACAATACAGGAGATCATAAATAACTCCGTGGTATAAATGAGTGCTTCAAAAATGTTACTGAAAATGAACTATTTACTTGGGTTTTGGTGGGTAAAGGAAAAAAAAACCCAAAACCAAGTCACCATTCCTCATTCTGTGAATAGAAGTTGTTTATTTCTCAACAGCAAGATTTTTTTGTTTAAAAAAAGCTTTTCCTAAGCAGCTTTCCCAGAGGCACATCAAAAAGTGAAAATGTAAACAAGACAAATGGTCTATAACTAGCTGTGCTAAATAGAAATTCTATAGAGGAATTGATTTTTACTCTCTGTCACTGGCCTCACATGTAAACTTTATGTGTGTTCTGGTTTAATATAAAAGAAACTGTCACTCTTCTCTTTCTGTCATACCAGACTGCTGCAACACAAAGCCCTGGCTAGTTTCTTGTCAGCCTGAAGACGGGGTGGGAGGAGGGAGGTTAGTCTTGTTCCTGGAGGGTGTCTGCTGTCCAAAGAATGGAAAATATGATTTCTGCTTTGGGAATTGAATGAGTCCCCTCTAGAGCTCTTAAGGCTGTATTTATAGGAAGGATAATCTAGCAGAGGACAATATGTTTTGTCCCTAGGTTCTGCTGGATACTTCTATTGTTTATCTAGGATACAATCCAAAGCTAATTCTTTGTCTCATAAGCAGCTTCTTCTGTGTGCTCCCGTCGTATAATTTTAAGTGAAACTCTTTAAATCTTTGCCTTATTAAAGAAATGAGACTTTTGTACTCTGAATCCCTAACACTCTAGTAATGGGTATAGAAACATTAGTTTCAGAGTGATACTGTTAAATAACAAGGAGAAAAGAGAATATCTGTAGTTAAATAACCAGGGATAAAGTCTACGAACACATTTTGACTGTGAGTTAAAGGAAGATTTATAGCTATGGAGAACTGGGACAGACTTTCAGGAGAAGCGAGGTATGTTATCAAGATGGAAGTTATCAAGTTATTTTCACGTCAGAGTTGGCGCTGAAAGAATGAGTCAGACAAAATGACAGGCCAGAGAGTGGAAGACGGTTTTGAGGGAAGTACGGAGATTAATTCCTGAGAATACCTTTAAAGAACATTGTACTAAAGAACGTTGCCCAGCTAAACACTTAAATGATAGTTAGTTGGTATAAAGAAGCATAATTAATATTTCCAGCATGGGGATGAAGAAGAGGGCATGAACCATTTAAACCAATATGAAGTAATATGAAGAGTTTTCCTTATTAAGGAAGAAAAAGGAAAATCAAAGAAGTGAAATTTTAAGGTACAGGAAGAAGATGCAGTAAGAAAGGGAGAATTTGCTTGAATAAAATGCTAAAAATATTCCTTTAAGAAAAATTTCTGCCATGACAGAGATAACAATTTGGAATGCTGAAAACAGTAATGCCTGGTGCAAGTTGCTAGTTGTTTATTTGAATTCAACACACAAGGAAAGAGGTTTCTTTGATACAAAGTTATTATCGTAGCATAGCTCCTTAAAATGCTAGATTTTGTGTGAACATAGTTCTAATCCCAGCATGAATATTAATAACACTGTAATAAAAGGTTTATAGTCAGTTCACAACATTCTTCTTACTATGTCTCAGACATGTTGTTTCTGGGGTTCTGCAAAAGTTGCCTTACCTAGGGAATGGCTGGGATACACCAAGAGAAGTCCCAGGCATCAGTGATGTTATACTTGTGACTAAACTGCTGTGGCTTAACTTTTCTCTCTCTAAAAAACATCATCCATCATGGCTTGCAGTGAAGTGTTTCATAAGAATGGAGAAAGTTGATATTCCCCTACTGAAAAACAGACTTCTGCATTTCCAGAGGCCTATCATTTTTCAGGAACAATGAGAAACTAATCCCTGTTATATGAAAGTAAGCTAGGACCCTAGGAGATAAATATCCATGGCTAAGGGTTTGTTGGATGAGATGGAGCATAGCACCATATGATGAAACTACCTTGCATAACAAACTGCCTTATCCATATAATGGGAAACAGGTTCTAACTTGATGTGCTTTTACTCCTAATGAGAAAAATATGAAGTCACTAGGGAAGTACAGAGTTGGGTTTACCTTGGGCCAGTTTAATTTCCTGTCCTCATTTCTCTTCTGAAGGCAGACAAATAATAAATATCTTGCTCTTAAAAAAAAAAAAAAAGCAAAACAAACAAAAAAAACCCAAAAATCAAACCAAACCACACAAAAGAAAAGAAAACATACCATTAATTTGCCCAAATTATTGCTTGAAGCTGCGGATGTTAGTCAGCTAAACATGGCAGCTAAGGGCACTTCTGAGAAACAAGCTTCCATAGTTCTCATCTCCTATCTGATGTGGAGAAATGGAAGCGATGCAATTGCTACCCAGTTCCTAAGACCAAAAAGCAGGTGCTGGTCTCAGGTAGTTACTCTCATGGTCATGACTAGATAATGATTTTCCATTAATTTTACCCTCAGGTTTAATGATCCTCATTTGAATGTATTACGTGTCTCTTGACTCACCACTATGGATTATATCTATGCAGAGCCTTCACAGGGACTGATCCACCAACGGTGGCTTCACAATTTGCATATGTCACCAGCTGTTTCTAGACATTAATTCAGCTGAACCAGAGCAGCGTTGAGGCAATTCTGTCCCAGACCTTCCCACATCAAGAACTTTTCAAAAAAATCAAGGTCTCTTATATGATAGTTCAGCTTGGAAGGGACCTTAGGAGGTCTCTAGTCCAACCTCTTGCTCAGAGTTAGCACTGAATTCACACCAGGTTGCTCAGGAGAAGCAGTAGCATTACCAGATAAAGCTAATCTTCTAATGGGGAACCAGCATTGTACCTCATCCCATGTCCAGTAATGTAAAGCAGAGGGCTTCAGCATGCCCTCAGTGGTTCCTGAGGTTCCAACCAGTTACAGCTCAGGAGCTTTCTGAATGAAATGTGATTTCTATAAATTTATTGAATTCCAGTGTATTTTTCTTCCACAAACTGGTTCAGATTTACAGTGAGCTCAGGGGAAAATATTAATGGTGGGATTCAGCTCACAGAAGGATACACTTCACTTGGGGTGTCTACATGTAGGTTTCTGCTTGCCATCTGGGTGCTATCACAGACAAGGGAGAATTATTCAGCGTAAGGTAATGCAGTCAAGACTGATTCAGCTGATCAGATATATGTGTCTACATGTAACTCTTGGATCTTGCCAATGATGTAACCCATTTCTTGGATGTGTCTCTGGTGTTTTTCCTGTCAAAATAGTGACTTAGAAATGAAGTTTTGTGGAACAATTCATGTGAACCAAAAAAGGAGAAGTCTGTATTGACTGTATTGACTCCTGTGATGTGGGAAACTGTGTGGGAGATGAATGTGGGCTTGTGTGTTTCATTTCAATCCCTGAGAGCACATTTGGTTCCTTAAAACACTGAATCCACTCTTCAAGCCTTGAAAGTCTGAAGGATGTAAAGCTCAGGGAGTTACTATGCTGTTCCCTGTCCTCTGACACTCTTTCTGTTACCTTAATGAACATCACCTTAAATGCAGAGCAGGTAAGAGTTATTTGACTGAAATGAGAAGAGGTCAAAGATTTCCTGGCAGACACATTCAGGTCAATGCAGTGTCAGCCCAAATATGCTGCCCACATACTTTGTTGTGACCACTGGTAACAAGCACACCAAGGCAGGGAGGACAATCACTGCAGTGTGGATACAGGTACGAGATCCTGTAGTCAGGTATTCTACAAAAATTCAGGTCTCCTTAAAAAAATGGGTAAGAAATGGAAAATACAATGAAAGGGTAGCCAGCTCATGTTGGTTATGCCTACCTGGTTCTGTCAAGAGCTTAAAACAGTAGATTCAAGAGGTGAAAAATGTTTCATATCTCATTGTTAGCTGGTTAACCCTTGCAAATCCACTGTGACCAAGGATTATATAAATATAAATACACACACATATATATGTACATTTTAACTTGATACTAGGAAACACACCTTCCTACCACCTTTGTTATGCTTTGACTGGGATGTGGTTAGAGTGTTGAAGACTCAAACTATTCCATGAGTTGCTGGACCCTGGATGGTCCCAGCTGCTGCCATAGTGTCATTATAGCTCTGACAAGTAGGAAAATAACAAACGTCTGTGATACTACACTGGCATACTGCAGATTCACAGACCAGAGAAAAGCAGAACATCCAAGGTTTGTCTTGGTTTGCCTCATTTTGGAGCTTGGCTCAGAGTCCTTGCTCTCACAGTGGAATCTTATGTCCCTGGCAGGCTGCGTAAAATTACATGCTAGAGGAAAGCAAGAGGTTTCCTATGATATTTCCAGGCTTTCTTTGATTCCACACAGCCCATCAGTAAGTGTTGATTAGCAGGGAGAATGACCTCAAGTCACGTCAGCTGTAGGATGTGTTTTCCTGGAGGGAAAGGAAGAATATGATTTCCGCCGCTCAAAGATAAGGATTATCACAGGTTTTAAGAGCACGACTTTGCTCTTATTTTTCTTTTACAAAAGCCCTTCAAACGAAGGGAGGGATTAATGGTAGGTCAGTGTTTAATCTTTTAAAATGCCAAGGCTTTGTCAAATGCTAACATCAATCCATCAGACGTCAGATCAGGTTTGTCTGGTATTTAACAGTTACATGGTGATAGAAGAGAATTTAGTTTCTTATCCACTTTTGGGCATCTGCATATCACTCACTTATTTGCCAATTTATTTGCTTTTTAAGTTTGACCATTTGGCCTTCCAAATATGAGATAGGATTTTCCAGAGAGTCTATAGTCCAGATTCTTAAAGAGATATTATTATTTTTCATGTCAATAGGATGCATTTGAAGACTAATTTGTTGAGAGTCATAAATCCCACTGTCTCTGCATTGAAAAAAAGTGGTTATTTTTTAAAGAGGATGACAAGAGTAATAGGTTATTAATTTATTGGTATATCAGGCATTCAGCATGAACTTCTGGATCATGCAGTTTTCACTGCCGGCTCATCTGTATATATTTATGTCAGACTTGTATTTCTCACGTGTAAGTCCTATTAAAGCTGAAGGTTTCATTAACTGATTTCAGTTTCTACTGTATAGATGCCGAAGGAACAAAAATATCCATGATTTCCAGAACCAGAATTCCCTTCTCTCTGTGGAGAAACTGCTTCTGACTCAAAGGATATCACTTCTGCATATTAAAGAACAAAATATAAAAATATATTATTAATAGTTCAGAATGGCAGGTCTTAGAAAACAGCACATTTTCACTGTTTTTAATGTAACTAATCACATTTGTGCTGGCTGAAGACTCAGATGATTTTTTTTCCAGTGCTTAGGAATTTGATATTGTACTGCTTAGTTACAGAGAAGAAGCAAGAAATGTGAATAGTGAGGTGGAAATTGAAAGAGTACAGCTAAACATTTTTAAGTTTTAAGGTTATTCAAATATTAGTTTTTGGGAAATTAGGGTGTAAAACCACTCTTCTGGACTGGTCACAATAACATTTAGTTACATTTTTGCCATGTATTACACAGCAATTTCTAATGCAGAGGCTATGACAGATGGAATAACCTACTGCTAACACTATTCTTGACCATAAGTTTTGTAGAGTTTGCTTCCTACTCTGAGTCACTCACATTCTCAGTTTCTCTGGCCTGTGTCCAAGCTCATGTTTCATCCTACACATGCAATGTATTTATTTCTGCTTAACACCAAGTTATTCAGCTTAGATACGGGCTTGTCTTGTCTTAACTAAGATAGCAATGAATATAGCAATTAGAAGCAGAATTCAAAACTTGTTATAGCATTGAATGGTTTAGCTCCATGTTTTCTTGTTAAGCACAAGTTTTTAACAGTAATCCTGAAATACGACAGCATTTCTACAGTATAATGCTCATTTATGGGAATTACCATGGTTTCAATATTTTCTACAACATTTATATTAATAAGGAAATCTACTGATTTCGTGATTAAGAATGATTAATAATACACATGGAATATCTACATCTGCCAGTGTGAATTCTTCTAGAGAATCTGCTTTACTTCAGTAGGAAATTGAAATACTTTCCTCATCAATCCTTTAGGATTCCTGAATTGTGGATGGGTTTTTTATGGCTCCCAAAGAAGCTGAGTAGTATTCAGTTTGATCTCTAGGACACCTAATGTCTATATGTCAGTTAAGTGTCTAAGCTCTTGTTGTACTTAAATGAGATCTAGTGAATAAAAAATTAAATAAATAAATAAATACATAAATAAATAAAAAGACAGAGCTATTCAGTTGTCTCTCAAATGATCACCATCAGATGCATGGATCTCATCTCCATTGATTACATTCATTACCTGTCCAAGTTAGAGATACGTTGCCTAAACATTGACATCTAGAGACCTTTTACATACCTTTGGTGTTCTGTCGGACTGGTGTCACATCTACACACATGATCATTGTGGATGTCTCAGGGTATTTCAAACAGCATTAGAGGTAAGTTTTCAGGCAATTGAATCCCAGTGTAGGTTTCTTAATATTAATTTGGAAATCTGTCCATGGGGCCAGCATTTTGCGGGACATTGTCCACGTTAACTTCTTGTTTTGAAGAGTTCATATTGTATTACAGCAAATAAGTAGTGTTGGGAGAAGAGAAGATTAATGTGGCTTGTCAATAACAGAGAGAGGTACTTTCAAGCTACCCAGAACTATGCACCCTTCTTACTGTCTGTTTGTCCCTTGCTTCTCCTGCCCCATCTGCTTAGCAATAGTTGATAAAGGCAAGCTGAGTGATGTTTAATATGACCTCAGCATCCTCATTCTCAGAAGCAATGAATAAACGTCTCAAGGCATCACTGTTCACTTCTATGGGTAAAATTTACTGAAGGCAAATCTGTGGCTCATTGGTTTCTCAGACACAGACCAGTTACCAGTTAAGTTCTCATTGTATCTCGTGGTTGAGCATTCATCTTGACTGGATGCAGCAACCATGCAACCACATTGTATTGCCAACAAATCTGATTACACCTAGATATTAGTACAGCAGTGAGTGTTTCAAAACTGATTCCTGTTAACTTTTTTTTCTTATTTTTTTTTTTCTGTTAAGCAAAAACAACCTGTGGAGAGAAATGGCTGTGCAGGTCTGTGTTTTTCTACTGAGAAACGAGATCCTGTGAAACTTTGTCATGCTCGTTGAAGTCAGGTAGGAATATCAAGTGATATTTTCCTTCTTGTCTCCATGCAGCTTTCAGATGGAATCAATGCAGGCCAAGGACTAGGTATTGAAATCATTGCTACCTTCCAGCTGGTGTTGTGTGTCCTTGCCACCACAGACCGGAGAAGGAATGATGTCTCAGGATCAGCACCTTTGGCCATTGGTCTCTCTGTTGCCTTGGGACATCTTCTTGCTGTAAGTTTTACCTCTCGCAGTTGATATCTGTAATGTCTCACCTCAGAATGGGCCACTGAAGGCAGGATGATGATGGATAGATGATAGTTTCTTCCTTCTCCTTCCTCTTCAAACGCTGATCTTGTTTCTCCACAACACATTGCCCTTCTTCCTTGGGCTGTGCAGCTGTGGCAATAAGTGATGAGGTTGCACATCTGTAAGGGGTCACTGCAGTAGAACCTGTTTCCCTGGTGGGACAGGACAGACACATGCCAAACAGTCTTTCCCCCTTTTTCAGAGAAAGAGTGGGTGGGATGAATGAAGCTGTTGTGAGCATCTGAACCATGCTGCAGGCTGCCACTTACCCTTCTGTGTAATGAAGATGCCACAAGTGCATCAATGCCTCACCACTGGTTCTCTTTCCCCCTCCTAGATTGATTACACCGGTTGTGGAATTAACCCAGCCAGATCTTTTGGCTCAGCACTGATTGCCAACAATTTTGAAAATCACTGGGTAAGTTGAATAAATTTGCTTATCTTACAAGAAGCTCTGCATATATATAATCTACAAGACCAGAAACATTTAAACACATATCATAGAATCATAGAATGGTTTGGGTGGGAAGGGACCTTAAAGATCATCTAGTTACAACCCCCTTGCCTTGGGTAGAGACATTTTCCACCAGACCAGGTTGCTCCAAGCCGCATCCAACCTGGCTTTGAACACTTCCAAGGAGGGGGCATCCACAGCTTCTCTGGTCAACCTGTGTCAATGTCTCACTACCCTGACTGGAAAAAAATTTTTCCTATTATTTTCTATATCACTAGCACCAAGCCAGTGAGATGCCATTTCTATTTCATTTAACAATAAAAATCTCCTTTTGCTCCTGACCAGCCTCAGGAGATCACAAAGTCCTCAAGCTGAGTGTGTATTTCAAAGCAATACAGTAGATTTTCTTTGGTTATTTCTCTTTATGTTTATTTAAAAAATTTTAATATTTAAAGCTCCATTGCATGGAATCCTGTATTGGATATTCAGTGTTCAAACCGAATTTGTAAAGTGCTACTGCTTAATCTGGTAAAACTTAATTTAGGAAGGTATAGAAGGAGGTTTATAAACTGAAATGAGTCATCCAATATTTGGAAGCTAATAAAATATTCATCTTCTTAAAGTTAACTGTCTGCTTATGTGCTTTCATGGATAAGTACTCTGGAAACACTGTCAATTTTAGATAATTCCCTGTGGTTAAATGTGGTTAAAATGAGGAACTTCGCAAAAATTTATGTATTTCACTAAAGCTCAATAAAGAAGGCTAATATAAAAGCCCTAAATGAACATGTGTTCTTGAATGTTGTAAGTGTAGCTTGTTCCAACTCTCCTACTTATGATTTTGGCAGCCAGTTGCAAAGGCATTTATGGAAATTTAGTGTTAGTACAATGGGTTGTGAAAATTTCCGATATGGATGCCATTTTAATCTAAAGAGTAAAACACAAAAGGACACTGGGGAAATTTTGTCATTATCACCCACTTAAACACTTCTAATAGGATACTAAGGTAATGTAACTAAGCTAATAGCTCGCATTTTCAGAATTTCATAGAAAATTTATTTCCCTTTGCACAGAGAGAAGGAAATAGATGTAATAGTTCATATTAAACCACCACTATTGATGAAAAAAACATATTTTCAGATTCAGAAACTATTTGGCTAGGGAAATCCCTCAAAATCATCTTTAATTTCTAAAAAAATCAACCTATCTACTAAAATACTTTTATTACATCTCCCTCCAAATTTACCTCAAGTGATTATACTAGTGCAATCATAGTAATATCACTAGCTAAATAGCAACTAGTGGTAAATTAAGCCCCTAGTTAGGTCCTCACTAGGTATTGCTTTCTGATTCATGTATCACTGGAAGTTAGTAGGAAAATGGAATATAATGCCCTCACTGCTTTTAGAAATTGTACCCCCCTGTCAAGTTTATCTGGAGTATCAGAGATGTTTTACCAGTAAGTACTTAATTTTAAATATCAGAACTTCAAAACGTAGTCACAATTATTATTTTCTGCATCTATTGCCCATTCATGGTGAGAAATTCCTGGTTTCTTGACATGTGGTTAAGTAAATATTCAGGTGATAAACTGTAATTTTAATGTTTTCACTATAAATTTGGTGGTCAAAATTGTCAGAGGAGATTTTCAGAACAGATTCAAATGGAGTAGTACCTGATGTATTAACTGATCTTGGAACTGTGTTTCAGATCTTCTGGGTTGGCCCAATCATTGGAGGAGCAAGTGCTGCCCTGATTTACGACTTCATTCTGGCTCCCAGGAGCAGCGACCTGACTGACCGCATGAAGGTGTGGACCAGCGGCCAAGTAGAAGAGTACGATCTGGAAGGAGATGATATGAACTCCCGAGTTGAAATGAAGCCAAAATAAAAAAGGACAAGGGAAAAAAAAGCACATCAGTTTCTGAAGATTTTATCAGTGTTATAGACTCTTTGTAAACCAGCAACCAGTACTTTGTTTTTTTTAATTCAATATGGTTTTCCATTTTTTCCCCCCAATCTTAACAGTATTTTTATATTTGGGGTTTTTCAATTACGCAGTCTTCAGGCCAACAAGTCACTAGACCCTTTTGTGTGAGCTAAATAAATTTAGCTGAAATGTAACCCCTCCCACCACCAAAATTTCTGGTGTATTTAATATAGGTGGCTCTCCCAGCACATCACTCAGTAATGATAAGTAGTTCAAATGACCAGTCTGTTTGCTGAAAGTATAGATACCGAGGACAGACAACTATCTGTACCAGTGATTGGGGGGCTCATACTGGAAAAAGTATTTATACCAACATTCAAGGCTGGTATTTAATGCCAGCAGTGCATGTGAAAAACTATCTCAAATTATTGCCCAAAAACATCTTTTGGAAGGAAAGGCCACTAAATATTGCTTGTTATGTAGAAATAACCATAATTTTCTAAATGATTGGTAATCTCTGAGAAAGAGGAACAGAAAAGTTAAGACAAGAATTTCCAGAGTCTCAAAAACCTTTTAGATTTTCTAGTGTCTCATTTTCCCAGCTCATTGGGAATGGAGAGAATATATGACAAAAAATGTATCCATATGTTAATTCCTGGGAAGTATTAACTAGAAGTCAAATTGAAGAGTAGCAATAAAAACAGCAACAAAACCAATATGGTGCCAATATGTAAACAGAATCTGATTGTTCCCATGACTACTCTGCTTATTGTTCATCTACCTAATTTAACTGTATGTTGTAAAACAAACCAGGAAAATAAGAGGCCCCTTTCTTTCTGACCCCGTTCTAATAGCCAGTGGTGCAACATTCATGGACAATAAACAGATATACACAGAGTATATTTTCTAATGAGGGACAAATACATACCTGTGTGTAAGTCCATTTTGGGGGTCGTTGCTTTGTTTTTATATATATATATATATAAATGTTTATATGTATGTTTTATACAGAAAGCCTAGTATACTCTTTTGTAAGAAAATACGAGATCAAGACAAGTGGGAAGAATTGCAGCAGTGCTTAGCAAAATAAATGACACTGGAAATATAAAGAAAATTAACACTCTAAATGATGTGAAAGACTATTTTCTGTTTTCATTTTTCTATGTGTGCTACTTATGGTTTCCTGAGTTACCCGAAACATTAGTCTTACCTACTAACTATAGAATATAGTTAAAGCAGATACATGCTGATATACTTGTTCTGCACTAAACAGTTTTACATAAGAAATAAGACCCAGAGGAATCAACATAAAAAGCTGCACACTTTATCATTCAGAAAAACACCCCAGAAGTAATATGATGGATGACTCCTCTTAGAGATACAGTGTGGACATGGGAATTGTGAGAGGGTTGACATGGGAATCCATACAGGTTGGATCATATCATCAAGTTGAGCAGATGTACAATGAAAAAAGTAAATAAAAAGGAAAATCACTAGCAAAATAAAACAGAATGCATTTTATCTTTCTTGTCTACATTTGATGTGCTATCCCGTGTATTGTCTATGTAAATACAGCATGATTGGATTTGGGGTGGTTTAAAAATAAACAAAATCAGTTGTGCTAACACATGGAATGTTCATGATTCTTGATTTTTCATTTGTCCTGCAACATAATGCAATTTCATTTTCTATACCACACTTCAGGTGCCAACCTGTAAGACAAACAATTTCAGCTTTTCCACTCTTGACTGCTCCCTTAATTTGATGCTGTCTTTTGAGGATGGGAAGCTTCTTTGTAAGACAGGCAGAGCAGGCCCTCACCTGGAAGTAAGCTCTATGTAAATCATATTCAGAAATGAAGCAGATTACCAGAACCCTGTGCTCGCCTTCTAAAATGTTTTTTCAACTTTATTTGCTGGCCCTGGTCCCTTCACTCAAAATTAACCCTTTTTTTGTGTGTCAGAATCTATGAGCCAGAATAGTTGCAGAAATCACCCACAGAAAATAGTTTGTTTTGACAAGCTTGAGGTGACTTAACACACATACAGTGATGGAGAAAATATGACATTAACAATTTGTTCTTTAGTCTACACCTTATAAATAGAAAAATCTTGGCCCATTTTCTACAATTCAAAGTTCAAAACTTTGAAGACAAGCAATACTGTCTTTCCATCTGGTGTACAATACAGCTAACTCAAGTTAGGTTCTCTAGCTGGTGCTTATGATCACCACAGTCAAAATAGGTGAAATATGTAGAATAACTGTTTCACCTTCAACTAGTGAAGAAATAAAACCAGGCCAGAGTAAATGAAGTGTCAGTGTATTTATTCACAGTGATACTGTTGAAAGGATTTACAGTAAAGCTCTTGAAAATATAGTGAAAATTAATTTCAAGTAGAATTCCAGGATTATATCCCTCCCGCCCCCCCTGTTCTTCTTAAAGAAGGAAAAGCTTAATGGCACATTTAAAGTGCTTTTGTAGTACTTAGATCCTGAACTTAGAACAACAGTTTCTAAACAATGCAAGGCCACAGCTGCGAATGGTCTCCCCACTCCTGGAACAAATGGGTTTGCTTTGTGCTAGACAAGCACACTTCAAAGTTAACAGCATCTCATTAAGATATTTGGAAGATACCCAGCAAAGGAATTAAAGGCATGAAGTGGCAAGTACCAAAACCCACTAACAAATGTCAAGTGGACGAATGTGTTTACATGTCATCACCTAGAAACTCAACGAAATCTTCCCGACATCAAGAGGAAGCTTAGAGCACAGCTATTTGAAACAGCTCCCATGATGTATGCACTAATAGTTCCTATGGACAAATAGACCAAGTCTGTGGCTTGGTGATTCCTGGGGACAAACCTCTATTTATCACACATTCTAACAGGAAAAGATGATAAATTGCAGATGTCCATGACCACCTGTCAGGTTCTCAGTAGCCACTTTATCAGGTGCCCCACAGCATACCAAATACCCACAGAGAGCAGCTACACAGGTGCTAGTAAATGAAAAAGCACAGGGGAGTGTTTCCAAGTACAGAAACACAGGTGTCAGTGCCTGTACGGGCCATCCCAACTAACGTTCTCCCAAGATTTTCCTGTGCAAAGTTGAACAATGCAAAGACGAACCACTTTGTCTGAGAGCCAGTTGTCACCCCAGGGATAGACAGCATCAGCAGTGAAGCTGTGCTCACCGTGATTTAGACAGCTGACAAAGAACCACCTGGTTTTGGCATGCACCAGCGCAAGACAACTTAGAAGAAGCCTGATCAACATGCTTTGAATTTGTCCTCTCCATTGAATCTATAGACAATCTAAGGTGACATGGGTCCTAACTTTAGTCATCTATCTTTAGAAGTAAATACATACTCTGCCTTCCCATTGTAACCGTGGCAATTTAATTTTAGATTTCATTTTGCTCGACTCTACATGGACTTTTAACACGTGCAAAGAAAGAAAGGCAATTGAAACATAACCCAGGAAGTTTCCATTGTCTTTCTATATCCACCAGCTGCACCAGTCACAATTCAGAGCTTAATGTTTTTAAAAATTAAAATAACACAATAACACTAATAAAGAGTTTCTCATAGTATTTCAATGTTTTCCCTCCTCTTACACAGCTGAAGTTTGAATGTGCCAAGGGTCACACAATAAAATTATATTCAGAATATGACTGTTATGACTCAGATGAAGCCTGGGCTCTAGTAAACATCTGGGTTAAGAATGGTTCTGGGTTTCATTTTACTCAAGCTCGATGCCCTTGAAAGGACCATTTTTTTTGTATATAAGTTGTGTGATATTACAGAAATTACTTGCCCCAGAATTCCTTCTGGGAACAAAAGCATTCAAAAGGATTTATCTCCTTTTTACCTTGGTTGAACTATACACCTTCTACATATTATAGGGTATACAGCCTTGAGCCATGCTGGTTTGAACAGAAGGTCTTCAACTTTTTCAATCAGTGTGTTATGAGACTTATAGATTTTGATAAAAAAGAACCCCAGAAACTCAATACACTCCCCTTTTCATGATCTCCTGAACTTCCTGATCTGTTGTGCTCTAAAATTTGCAGTCAATTGCCCTCATTGTGCCATTTCCTCTGTTTTGTTTCTATTCTTGTCTTAGAGCGGGAATTAAGCGGCTTGTGGAAAATGACCAACATGGTGATACTATTTTCCCATTTTTGCAACCTTTCTAGAATTTTCTCTCCCATTTCTCTTCATTTCCTTTACACTTCATTTTCAAGGTCCTGAGAAGGACTTACAGTTAAGGGTGATCTCTTCATTTCATCTCTTCTCCCGTTAGCTTGTGGTCAGTTCCCTTTCTCAAGGGTGTATCCTTACTCCTAGACAAAAACCTAGAGGGACCGTCTATTAATTTATTACTTTTTTTTCCCCATTGAAAACAAACAAAACAATGTTCCCTGGAAGCATGGGAGCCAAACAGCAACTCTTGGCAAAAAGTGGCTGTTAAGTGCAATTGCTGGAAACAGCCATACTTTTTCTTTTTTTTCCTGAAAAGTAAATGAAGTACTTGCAGGTAGCAATCTATCCCAGAGACGGATGTGACTGTAAAAACAACAAGCTGCAGCACACACTTGGTTTCCATTAAGGTTCTCCAACTTGTTTCACCATTTCGCATTACTGCTTAATCAAGAAGAACCTGGCATGGATTAAAGAGAAGGGAAAATGGTAGACCTGCCCTATTTTATAGCTTATCAGTGCTGTGTGAGAAGAGAGGTCGCTTGCAATGTGAATGTATTTTCTGTATCAGAGCCAGATCTGATTTACTCAAAAAATGTTTTAGGATTGTTCAAGGGGTGAAAGAAGAGCTAAATTACATTCCTATCTGGCTTTACAGTGTTTTGTATTGTCATGGTAGTGTAAAATGCTTTGTATGATACAAGGGCATGGACACTAGCACTTTCATGTCTGCTGTAAGAGATCTGATCTCCACTCTGGATGATCACTATCCAGGTGGATGGGAGTGAATTTCAAATACTTATTTCCACCTGTGAGAGCCAGAAAGATCTATGATATGCCAATGCCAATGATACCTCTGTGTCCAAGCAGCAGTAACCTGTCTGCTGCTGGTGGAGAAGCCTGGGAAGTCCTGCCAGAAGTGTCCATTACGCAGTGAGACTCTGGATTTTGTAGGTCTTATTCCTTACTGATCCATGTTAGTCCAATTCTGTTAATTTTCAACGATTTTTTCTTTGTATGGGTTGTTGATGAAACAGACATGAACTGACAGATTTATTTGCCACAGGTGGGTTATTTTGGCTCTAGGGTAAATTTTGTTTTCATTTTTGTCATTGCTGCAGCTGACAGATTTACATCTTTCTGCATTACCCTTTGTCCATTGAATGCAGAGAAAATGTTTTATGAATCTAGGTTCACATTTCCATTTACATGGCTTGTAGGTGAGAGGCTGGAAGGAATGTGAAAGTTATACTTCACTAATGAAAAAAATAATAATACAGAAAACACCTGCTCTTGTGATTGCCGAGAAAACTGTTATTATATGCTGCTGGGGGTGTTAGCCAAAGATGGCCAGAGCACATTGTACTTGGAAGAAAAACTTTTTATCTGAGCTGTTCCTTAAAATGAAATGAAAAATAACTAAACAAATAAAAAAACCCCAAAATACACTCCAGATGTGACAGAGACCTGAATTGTGTTGGAACCACCTGCATCATGAGGAGCTTTCTAGACCCAGGCAGTCCCTGAGGAACTGCCCATCACAAGGGCAGTGTTGGCCACTCAGGACTGCCCCAGATGCACCCTTCCTCCTAGAGGTCTACACCTGTTCATCTAGACTACATCTACCCTAACAATCTAAGACCAATACATGCTTCCTAGCATTGCCCTGATACTGCCCAGACTCTTAATTGCTATCAGACTGGCTTGAGTCTGTCCCATGCAGTGCAGATCAGAAGGTAGGACGTATCTAGGTTCTTTCAAACATGCAGTTTGGATGAAGTCACCTTGGACTAGGAGGAGGACAGTTTAGATGTTCAGCTGCAAATCATATCACACGACTTGCTCTTGGGCCTAGCAGACAAGAACTGGACATTTACTAATGCAAATGTATCCTGAAATAACTGAATGTGTCTTGGTGACACAGAATTTCTCTTAGTTGTCACCTATCTCTCTCCAGTGGATACATGGGAACGAGCTTTAGAAAACTAAAATAAAACAAGGTGAATAACACCTTTAGTAAGAGTCTTGGTCCTCTTGATATGAATCAAGTGCAATCTGGGAATGACTATTTTTAGAGACTTTAGAGAATATACTGACTTCTGACTCCTGTCTGAGCTTCTGCAGGAGTGAAGCTGTGGATCTGTTTGGAACTTGATCTTTACGCTTTGAGGGACCTGAAAGACAACCAAGGCTCTGTGTGGACACTTGAGTGATTTAGCCACTTCAGATTTACATGTTTGAGTTCTGTTTATTTCCTTTTTAAGTACTTTTGCTTGTCACATGAGGACATTTCACATGACTTTTAAAGCACTTTGCACTTCTATTGCATCTGACCTTTTGTCGAAACATTTGGAGTGGTTAATTATTATGCTAAGGTTTTCACTGTATGAACAATAACCTCTTTCTTTCCTTAAAGGATTGTTTGTCCAATTAGTCAGTTTTGTCCAATATTGTTAAGAAACTTTGACTTTGGTTTCTTAGTAAATAATAGCTGTTTCCTGTGGCCATTCAAACATTGAAATCATTGTTAAATTTTAATAATGACCTCAGAAAAACCATAGGGCTTCCCCAGTACACATTTATTTCAAATGTAGACCAGCAGAAATGGTTTAAATGATACCCAGTCCTATGGGCTTAGCTTACTAAATTCACTTGAATGCTTTGCATGCATAAAGAAAATGCAATGGATATGGAAGAGCTGCAAGGTCTGCAGATTTAATTAATTGGCAATGTATAGGATTTAGTGATAACTGAGGTATGGAAAACACAGTTGGATCACACACTGTTGTAGGCACACTGTGTCAAGATAGATTCTCAGACTAGCATATGACTTTCATGTGACTCAGTAAAAACTGTGTATGAGTAGGTGTATAAACTTTTGTGCATGTGGTCTCACATATGGAAAAGTGTGTATGTGAGCCAGAGTTATATAAAATTACCAATGAACCTGTGAGAAACACACTTTTCAACTCCTGTTATCCCAGTGAAGATGTCACACAGGTCTTGGGTGAGTTTTGGTGAAGACTCAGATTGTAGTTGATATCATATTCATAGACATGATTTGGACAGATCTCTTCCACTGCTTGGGGTTTTTGGGGGGTTTGTATTTATTTTAAAAATTATTGTGCTTTTATGGGGGAGGGAAACATTATCTTTTCACACTGTGTTCTGCAGATGTTTTGAATCAGATTAGTATTTTTAATAATACTGAGATGCAGTGCAATTCTGATATTCCAGAGAAGTTGTGTTCTGACTTGCAAGCCAACCCATCTAAATTTAGGTGTTGGCAAGGTAGGAATTCACACATGAGGTAATTTTCTAAACTCCCATTTAAGTCACTGCAGATCTATTAAATTCAGGTAGTGAAACATGAAGCTCTATTCGGATGTCAAAATCAGGGTTAGCTGAATAACTGGACACTTCCCTGACAATATTGATGAGACCTTGATTGACTCTTATTAGAGACCTACCTCTCTTGTATATGCTTATACATAGAAATGCAAACAGAACACCAAGAGAGTACTTATAGTTTTAAATAAAATATGAAAAAATAATAAAATTTTCAACAAAAATAAAAGCATTTGCAATACTTGAAATTGATCTTTACACTCGTTTTAATCTTATAACTCAATTTAGTGTCTAAATGGCAAATTTATAGATTATAAAAAATAAGTATATATCCTTGCCAACATGAATGTCAAGGAACAGAGAAAAAATTCAATGTAGTCTTGTCAGGAAAACCTGTCTGGTGAGAAAGAAGGACTTTATATTCAAATGTGTCAACTGTCTCCCAATCACATCCAGATTTAGATAGAAATTGTTTGCTTGTACTGTAATAGAAATCCAGGACAACACTTATATTTTAGTATATGGCTTTCTGATTAATCTGTCCCTTAGGCTGATGGAAGCAGTTTGACTGCTCTGTAAAGATTTTCAAGACCTCAGTCTTTCATGAGACATGGGACAGGACAACCAAGGCAGACTTGGGCATTCCCTGGGGGTGTTTGGAGCCAAAACCTGCTCTAATGGAGATGTAAATAGGAAGGGCAGCCTATGGGCTGCTAGGATACAGAGAAACCTTGAACTTGGGTATAAAAATTATTGTTTCTAACAGGAGGGCAAATGAACTTTCTGAATAGACAACTTTGTCCATGTCTGTGGTCTTCAACACCCACCTAAAGCCAAGAAATATTTTTCTAAAGGTACAGAAACGTTCCATTTTTCCCACATCTTCCTTACCCAGACTCAGCTGGTAGTTCACTCACAACCCTGTGGGTTGCCAATTGAAGCATGAAGCCTCACAGCCTCTCCAGAGTTGAGATTTCATAGGAATGGAGCTTCCATTAAACATGTTCATTTGCACAGGATCAGTCCTGCCTCCTTTCCTGCTGCACTTCAATCCCTCAGGATCCCAGGGATGCTAACAGGGGGCCTGGTTGCTTTGTGCAGTTCTGTTTAAGGCAATCCCCAGAGGAGTGGTAGCTAAAGAAAACTGTTTGCAACCTGGGGTTTTAAAAATAGAAGCAGATGGCTGGAACGTTGCAACCAGCTGGGCTGCAGTTAGTAAAAGCTCGTGAAAGATTTTAAGGTCAGCCCTGCACTGTGGGAACAAACAGACTGTGGTGTGTTTGAACTGGAGATTGAAATATGAGCCACAGCAGGAACTCTTCTCTGATTCTTTTCAGACACTTAGAAAGGTTGTTCTGCTTTGTTCCCTTCAGGCAAGCAGACAAGATAGGACTGAGTCTGCTGCACTATGAAGAACATCCCTTGTAAAAATGTTGCATCCCTTTTGTACCTCTTCTTTTTTCCCATATCCCACAATATTTCCATCTTTTTTTCTTTCGTATCTCCATCATTAACATTTACCCCAATATGGTTTGTCTCTCCTCTGCTTCATACTGGAATATGTCATTGGACCAGTCCCATTTTTGCTTAGTGCATGGCCCTGATGATGATGTATTTTAAACCTTTGTCACTGCCTTAATAGGAATTTGTTCTCTCAGCTCTGCAGCATCTTTCCTTGTTGACTTTTAGAGCACATGTTCTTCATCCATCAGCACACCACACAAATAGGAACAGGGCTGCTCAGCTCCCACTCTTCTCACAAGGCTTCTGGCATCTCCTGTATTTCAGGACATAGCATCTCCCTTGCACAATCTATATGCTCTGTTTTTACTCCATCCTGCATCAAACACCCTTCTGAATTTGAATCAAAATTAAAAAAATCTCAGATCATGACTGAGACCAGTAATACTGGTATACCAGCATACTCCTGCTTGGAGAGGGACTTGAGCATAGAGTTGGATTTAAACCGGAACTGCTGAAAGGAGACATTTGGGAGTAGGGAACATTAGGAATCAAACACTGGGGTAGAAACCAAAAAGGATAAGGATGATTAGCACTTCAAGAGAGTTGGCCTGAAATACTGCCTGCCTCCACGGACCAGCCTGGTTAACTTAATTACTAGGCAGTTAGTGAACAACATGGTTTTGAGAAACATATAGTTTATACCGTTCTTCCAAGCTCTTTTTTTAAATGTTTCTTCATTCACTGGATGTGGTGGACCTCCAGGTTCCCAACTCAAAGTTCTCACTAATCACCTCCACAAATGATACAAGAAGTAACAGCAGGTGCTGAGGAGTCATGGAGAGTGAAAGTTGGACGCAACAGGGGAGACAAGCAGCAGATGAAAGAGGAGAGTCTAAATGTGGCTTTTGTTGAGGTATGAAAGAGCAGCATCTGGGACTAACTGGGTTGTAAGGCAGCACAAATTGTCTTGAATCCATTCTGGTCTTGTTAAGTTCATTTATGCTTTGATACAAATAGCGTATGCTGTCCTTTGAGGAACATCAGTTATTACCATATAAATGGAAGATGATTTCACTTTATATTTACCCTTGCTAATTTCTTGGGAACACAGTATAACTGTGTGCTATAATAGGGATAATTCAGTAAGAAAAATTCCCCCTACTCCCTTCCTCCTGAAAAATAAATAATAAAAATTTGGCTTATAAGCTCTAGATAATTACTGAAGGTACAATGTGCAGAAGAGATGGGCAGAAAAGATGGCTAAGAGGAAGAAAGTGGACAGAAAACCTGTTTCAGGGGCAGGAGACAGAAGGCAGAAGTTCATCTATTGGTTCCTAAGCTGTTCCAGGATACATGTGAGTATATGTATCTGCTGTCTGGGTTCTGGTTTGCTGTAAATATTATTTGATGGTGCTATGATTTATTTATCCTGGATCAGCCTTTCCTCTCATTTCCCCTGCTAAAAAGTCCAGTAGCATTCACAGATGTACAACTTTCCTGGGACCATAAATGATGCAGCCTTTCTTTCATTTCTATTACGTAGTTTATCTTGATTTTCTTTATATGTTATTTAACCACAGGAGAATGCAATTTTCCTTATATATATCAGGTTCGAAAAAGCTGCCCTAAAGCATTGAGAGGAGACCTTATTGCCCTCTACAACTACCTAAAAGGAGGTTGTAGTGAGGCTGGTGTTGTTCTCTTCTCCCAAATTGCTAATGACAGGACAGGAGGAAATGGCCTCAAGTTCCATCAGGGGAAGATTAGGTTGGAGATTAGGAAGAAGTTCTTTACTGAGAGGGTGGTTGGGCATTGGAATGGGCTGCCCAGGGAGGTGGTGGAGTCACCGTCCCTGGGGGTGTTCAAGAAACGGGTTGATGAGGCACTTGAGGCCATGGTCTAATGGTCTCATGGTCAGGAATATGATGGGATAAAGGTTGGACTTGATGACCCTGGAGGTCCCTTCCAACCATAATGATTCTATGATTCTATTGTATAGACCTGTTTTTTATTTGGGATATTTCTATAGCACATTGTAGCTGTCTCACAGCTGGCTGAAAATATCTAGATACCTTGCTTCTTTCTTGCTTTTACCCAGCCATCTATTAGAAATGGAAGTGCCTATGAAAATCAGACTGATTAACTGGTGGGAACATAACACAGACTTAAGTACCTGAGGACAAATCTTACATCTCATTCA
Organism: Aegotheles bennettii; assembly: GCA_013398125.1. Classification (NCBI taxonomy): domain Eukaryota; kingdom Metazoa; phylum Chordata; class Aves; order Caprimulgiformes; family Aegothelidae; genus Aegotheles; species Aegotheles bennettii. Next base: position 75,024 of record VZRW01014019.1, read on the forward strand.
ATGAGCAACAAACATTCAATGATATTGCAGTGATGAAAGACATGCAAGTGAACCTTTTGATGACAAAGGTCTGCAGAAAATTTGTGTAAACCATATCCCTAATTTTTCTGGGCAGGACTCAAATCCTGTGAGCCTTTTGCAGGTTGTTATCCATGCAATCTGTGCACAGCAGAAAAGCGCACCATACATTGGATACCTTACTCAGTCTGGCATTATGTCACTGTGGAACACACCTCCTCCTCTGAGCTAAAAGAGGGGCAGGAAATCTCAAACCAGCATTTGCTCCAGCAAATGTAATCTGCAATCATTTTCTCCTCAGATTAAGTCATTTCAAGGCTTTGTGAACATGGTACAGTTTTGCCAGATAGCTTAAAAATAGTCTTTGTCTGAAATGGGGCCAAGAGAGATGACGACTGCTAGACTAGGTTGCAGTTGTGACTGAAAGGTTGACAATGGTTGAGGTGAGAAAGGGAGTCTGGAAGAATGAGACCAACAGGGAAGCATTACTGCCCACGCAGATAAGTCATTTGATGGAAAAGCTTTGCCAGGCAAAGGCTGACTGTAGTGGGAAGTGCATTGTATTCAGACTTCACAGCTTCTGCGTGGCAGAGCCCTGTGAGACAGTTGCTCTCCTGCGTTATGGGGATTTATCATATTTCATTCCTTTGGGAGATTCTTGCAAAGCATCCTTTTTACTGCCTGGGAAAGAGGGATGAACAAAACATACTGTGGTTCAGCAGACAAGAAATGCCCTTTGAAGATGAACAGAAAGCAGCCTGAAGATACTGGGAGGGGATAAGATCAGTAGGGCTTGCCAAGGTAAATTGCCATGATGTTGGCCTAAGCGTATTGGACACAGTGAGGTTTCTCCCAGGACTTGTCCCTCCCCTTCCTGACTTTTGCCAAGGGCAAAGACTAATTTTTAATCTCCCAGTGTGACTGAGACAGCCTTGGGATGGAGATCCCCCTCCTCCCTTTCCCAAAGCTGGCTCCAACAAGGTGCAGACACCCTTTGATGACTTGACAAACTGCTTTCAGCATCATCCAAGTGCATTTCTGTGTTAGGCCCTGCTCCCTCTGAGAAGGAGGGCAGCCAATCTGCTTCTTTAGCCAATCTGCATCTTTACAAAGTGGCTCTGTGTTGTCCCTTTGGCATCCGGAGACACAGCTTGTTACCAACCAGTTTGAAGGGCTCTGTTCTTTTAAAAAAGAATAGATCCTGCAAACAAGCAGGATAAGAAGACAGTGAGACCAAAGTGACTCGCCAAGATATTCAGATGGGTGGGATGCCCAATGTGTTTTCTCCACCCCTACTTGCAGAGAGTCGGAACGTGGGGCTGCCTGCCTTTAATAAATATAACCAGGAGAGAAAGGAGCTGGGGAAGAAGGGGGTACCACCAGGGCTGTAGTTGAATAAAAACAAAAACCAACAATTTTTAAAATTTTATTTAAAAATTTGGAGAAACTCTTTTATATGGGCTCACTGCTGGTGCCTGGAAGCCTTCAGTTGCCTCACAGCCACCAAGAATGGGGACTGGTGTTTCAAACTGGATCAAGGTTTTTTTTTTACACCTCAAATAAACTTAAAGCCTTCGTATATCTTCCAGAGATTTTCTGGTGTCCTGTGTCACTGTCATATCTCAGTGCTTAAAATAGTGTGTGTGTGAGGATGTGTGTGCATGTATATATAGGAGTGACCACATATCTACAGATACAATTTCTTAGCCAAGGTCTAGGGTGCAGAGTGCCAGCTTGGTGTTAAGCCAATATTGTTGTGTTCTGGGAAAACACATAACGAGAGCTTACATTTGGGTTATGATAAGAGTTTAAATTAATCACAACAGAAGCCAAGTCATCCACAATTAAAGTTTAATGCAGACTGTGATAGCAATGAAGTTGCAGCATGTAGTTTTCAAAGAACATGAGCTAATGTCTAGAACAAGAATGGAGGAAGGGCCCTGGATTTTGCTTCTGGCCAAGACACCAATTCCATTTTAGGTCTTGGACAAACCATGTTAGGCAGTATTTGCTATCCTGAAGAAAAAAGAAGCAACATCCAAGTAAGAGCTAGTAAAAAAATACAAATGGAAGATTTTTGCAGAAATTCAGAGCACTCTAATGTCAAATCCTAACATGCACCCAAATGTGGATGTAGGAGACGAACACACAAGTTTGATTTTTCTTCCTCTGCGATGAGATTTTAAAATAAATTGGACTGAATTAGGAATTCAAATCACAACATTATTTTCTGGGGGCCTGTGCTCCTAATTCACTCTTATTTCTGAAAGCCTTGTCTGTGATATATCATTGCCTCAGTTTCCCTCCCTCTGACTTGGACAGAACTTCTATGCTGAAGCAGAGGGATGTGTCTGGAAATTAATTGCCTGTGTTTATATAGCAATTACAACACTAGCAGCAAGCTCTCTCTGAATATTTTAATATTAAAACTGCAAAAGTAACTTTTTATTACCTCACAATGGTGCTGTGAAGTTTAATTACTTACTCAGAAGTACTCTGAAGTATAGTTTTCAGATCAAGTTTATTGCCATTATTTTATTGACATAATTGTAATTCACAATATTGTGAAGTTATAGCCAGTATTTCTATTTTAGCACTAATCTATTCGGTTTTCAGAATTTAAACGTGGTCCTTGTTGCACTGTAGCTCTGAGGGTGTTTTTAACATTCTAAAAAGCTGTGGCAAAGATCAGGGCAATGCCTCAGCAAGATATACAGCATATAACATGATGTGTAAAGGATACTCTGGTGTCCCGCTTGATCTGAGTTTTCTTCATTCCTCTCCACATTGTGCAGAACAAATAAAAAAAAAGAAATCAGATATCCTATATAATTTTGTTTTTTCATTACTCCAAAAATGTTCCTTATAGTAGCTGCTGACAAAAGCCCACAACATCTTGCTTGCTGAAGCTGTATCAACTCTTCTCTTGAGAGCTATTATGAAGGAAGAAAACAGAAGAAACAATAAAAAGTTTCTTTGGAGATGTATGTAGCTGACTTACTCTAATTTTCTTGTTCAGAGTGGAAGGATAGAAAAGAAATAAACACCAATAAACATCACATATTTGAGTATTTAAGATGCCTGATTTTCTCTGATAAAACTGTGGTCAGGTACTTCTGCCCTCTTTGAGCCTTTTGAAGATTTTTTTTAATAACTCTCTTGTTTTCATGATGTTACAAGTGCTTCAGAGCAAATGAAGATACTTTGTTATTTTAAAATACAGTTTTCAACTCACTTGTGCCCTTTTACAACTATGCTGGCACTGCTCTGATTTCACTGATGGTTTACAATAAACCATGTTGTATAAACATTTTGCTCTCTCCCTTCGCAGCTATTCCTCTTCTGCCTTTTGTGAATTATTGCTCAAACTCTCTTCTTTGGTCACAATTCTGCCTAGTTGCCTGAGTCAAGCAGAATGAACTTCTGACCTTTTCAAATACCTGGAATATAGATTCAGTAGTAAGGGACTTACACACAAATAGACACATTCTTGTGAAACTGGCAGGGCTGCAAATTCGTCACCCAACAACTAGTAGTTGCCTGTGTATGTACTGTTAGTATGAATAAAATGAATGCATTGACAAGTGAGTAACCTCTACTCATAGCTGGCGAGAATGCAACTACCGGATTGGATCTTGAACAAAAGTCAATAAGCACAAGAACTTTTTACTCCATGTACAACTGAAGTTTGAGAACATTTTCTGCTTGAAAACCATTGAACTTCACTTGATAGTGAGAATTCACAAAATACTACTAATGAGATATTCTGAGATTTTCTCACTCGAAGGCTCTTCTCAGTGATGTCCAGTGATAGGATAAGGGGGAACGGGTCCAAGTCGGAACACAGGAGGTTCCGGGCAAACATAAGGAAGAACTTTTTCACTGTCAGAATGACAGAGCACTGAGCCAGGCTGCCCAGAGAGGCTGTGGAGTCTCCTTCTCTGGAGACATTCAAACCCCGCCTGGATGCGTTCCTGTGTGATGTACTCTAGGTTGTCCTGCTCTGACAGGGGGGTTGGACTAGATGATCTTTTGGGGTCCCTTCCAACCCCTGACATTCTGTGATTCTGTGATTCTGTGTGAAATGCCTTATGATAAAAAACCCCTAAACTCAGAAAACCAACCACCATCCCCACATTAAAACTGATCATGCATTTATTGCAAGGGGCAAGAAACTCAGCTCCAAAATAAAAACCCAAACCCTTCATCTAGAAGGTTTTAATAATTTATATTACACATTTTACCATCTGGAGGCAACTTCTTTCTCTGCTGATACTCACTAAGAATTTCAGTAACACCATGTGAATATTTGTGATCAGAGGCAAGCAGTGATATAATAACCATGGTGAGATGCCCACTGTCAACACCAAAGTCTACAGTTCTGGAGACATTAATTCCAGTTGAGACATTCAAGCACCCTGTGTGACAAATGAAGCTGTTCCTGACAATTTGCCCTCTTACTCTCATCCAAACTTCAGATCACGTAGTCACTTTGGTGTGAAAATTGCGCGTAGTTCTTGTGTAGGGACAAGGTGTCAAGACTGATTTCACTGCTTGGCACTTCCCATGAAATGAGACACGCACAGTGTCATTAACAGAAATGGTGAATCAGTCTGGAAGGCAGATTTCTGCTTTTTTCTTACTGTTCATATAAGGGGGAAATGTGTTTTCCTTTCCACTCATCAGGGCAAAGTAAAACATCTCACTGTAACTGCCAGCCATTCAAAATGCCGTTTATTGTTACTACACAATAAAAGCTGAATCTTAAATTACTGCATGCTCATGCTGATTACTGCACCCCATTGCTACGTGTCATGCAAGACACAGATAATTAAGGAAATTTTTGAGCCTTACTGTTCAACCTCCAAGAACACAGCAGAGGAGAATTGCTGTTGTCACATATTCTGCCGTCTCTATTTCTTACAACGCCAACTTCCCAGAAGTGGACTAGATTTATAAATGGTTTCCTGCTTCTGACAAAACTTCTTCAATAAGTTTACAACTCTGCTTTGTTTGCAGTTTATTTCTTCCTGTACAAGTCCCTGCCCCTGCCCTGGTATGGAAGTGGTGTTTTGCTAGTATGTGGGTACCCTGAGAGGGGAGTGAGAGAGGGAAATTACTACACTTTCCCTTTCTGATCAGCAAACAAATGAGAAGTTTGATGACTTTGGCTATTTCAGAGGTCAATTGGTCATGCTGTTCATTCCCAGTACTACGGTTCAGTCATTCTCTACCCTCTCTTTTTGTCTTTCTGAGGAACAAAGCTCGGAAAAGCACAAACTCAAGATAATGCCCACAGTTTAACTTCTTGCAGCCTTTTAATCACGTAGGAGAAAATAATGGGAGAGTCACATTCTTTACAACAAAAGACAAGTCATTGATCTGGAAATCTTGTAGTTCTACAAAAATCATTTCAGTGAGCAGGAGAGACCTGGGAGCTGCAGAAAAGCAGGAGGCTCAAGTCAGCTGATGGCCATGATGCTGCAGGTATGGCCAACTGGTCTGCAGATCTGTTGTCTACAAACCCCAGATGTGTTAGGGAATGAAATGAGAGAAATTCTTGTAGGTGTAGGATAGAAGCTGATTGGTTGATTCTTCCCAGGCAGAATCTATTCATCCATGCCTTTCCTGGAGGATTTAAGCTACTTCCCAAGTCCCTGCTGGCACAGCTACTGCTGACAACATGACATCAAAAGAAATTTAAAAACTGAGGCTATATCTCTCTTCATCTTTTTCAAGCATATGCTTCACTGTCAGTTTTTTAGACACTTCAGGTACTGCAGATTCAAGACTTTGCATGAATGAAGGTACTGATGTGCAGTACACCTTGAATCCTTGCATGAGCTCCTCTGTGTCTGTTGGGGAGAGCTGTACCTGCAGTTTGCATTCTGGAATAATGTCTTAAATTCTACAAGTTGTTTCTTACTCTCTTTAGCCCATATTTGGATGAAGGGCCATGGCCACTTTGAGATGTTAATGGAAGAGAAGCCTTTGACATAGTGTTGGCTTTTACACAACATTCAAAATAATTTTTAAAATTATTTTATATATTCTTTTTTGTCAAAATGTGTTTATAAACATTGCAAGTTTTCTATTAAATAACACAGAAGAAACAGAGGGAGCTCAGAGAAAGCCACTAGAATGAAGAAGCTGGTCAAGTAAGGTCTCAGACAGAAACCTCAAAGAATTGGGTGTGTGATTCCAGAGAGAAAGGGAGATTGGTGATTAACTGAGGATAGCAGAAAAAGATGTTACATAAGAGGCAAGCATCAGTTATTCCTTCTCAGCATTATGGGCAGAAAAAATGTGTTTACGAGACAGCAGGGAGGAATTAGATCCAATATTAGGAAAAACTTTGTAACTACAAGAAAAACTAGGCTGTGGAGTTGGTTGTCAAGGGAGGATGTGAATCACTATCAGTGCAGATCTTTGTAGTTAAACAGCCATCTGTCATAGAACTAAATCCTCATTGCTATAGTGTTAGATTAGTGTTAAAATACTTAGTTACCTCAGTTATTGTAGCTAGAGTGAGTCTTGCATAAGTGGTATTCTCAGTTATGGATAATTCAAGAGAAACCTGCCTTTTCTGTTTGTTTGGAGTTTTGGGTTTGGTTTTTTTTTTTATGGTTATGTCCTGTGCCTATGAAGGACTGTGTAATAAAACAACTGATACTTTTTGGTTTTCCTCCTATTTATCTACCATTGAAAGCCAACAAAATATGGCAAATATAGTGGGTTAGGTGATGAATATATCTTGTGGTAATTTCAGTAAACCTCCAAACTCTGTTTGTACTCCAATAAGCTGAGTAAGCTGTTATTCCCTTGGAAGGAAAAGAGGTGCAGGTATGCCTTGTTAGTCTAAACAACAGTGGAGAGAAATATCATGGTGAGGTGTCCCTTCTCTGTGTTGTCCAAATTGTCACAGTTTGGCACCATCTCAAGAGAGGAGATGTATGTGTGAGATGATAAAAAATGAGGATCTGCAAGGCTGATATAGCAATGAAGATGCTTCAAAGGGATTCATCAAGTGTGGGAGAACCTCTTTTTCAGAAGATTCATTTAGGTGTGACAGTTCAATTTTGTGGGAAAGACACAAGGCTCAAAACTTGTCTATGTGTAAATTTCTTGAGCTAGTTTCACAAGTATCACTATTTTGAGAGATGTCTCTTCCTTTCTTCTCTGTTTCAAGTGTGGATGTTTTATTCCTTACTCAGGGCTTTAGTCCAGAAAGATACACACTTCTGGAAGGTACCAGAAGCTTTGTGGAGTAAGTAAAAATAACAATGTTGACCAATTCTGATTTTTAAAGATAGTGCTAAAGAGTGGGAAAATAGAGAATTTCTAGGAAAAAAACATTCTCACAGATAAAACCCTTGAGTCTGTGTAAAGTTCTGGTTAAATGATGGAGATAGTCAGTGGTCAGACTCAGTATAACAATGAAATCATAGATATCCTGAACTCTCTGAAGAAGCTGGAATGGCTAAATCAGAGATTTTATTTATTGAATCAATACATATTTTTTTTCTACTGAAGATGGCTTCAGGATTCTAAATATGTAGTCTTCAAAATTAAAATAAAACCCTGAGCTTTCTGGAAAGGCAGCTTAAACCTGTACATAAAAAGACATTGAATCTGATGGCTAGTTGGAAAACAGTCAATCAGAATTTATTCTGCCAAAAAACTTGAAAATGTATCATAATTGTCTAGGTTTAGCCCATTTACACATTCATTTATACTTTCATGTGTATATAATTGTTGTTTTCCTTCAAAAGTTATTATGTCAGTACTTTCCTAAGGTCAACAAATTGTGTGAGCTGAGAATTATTTCTATAGTACCTAGATTTGTAAGGACAGACTACTTCCATGTTATTATGTCATTTCCTCAAATAAGGTTCTATGTTGCAAGATAGAGTAGCTAATTATGGTTCCCTTTTCTCTTTAGCCATTCCTGAATTACCACATTGTGTAATTACTCAGTTACTACTGTGTAATCAAAATAATAGCATGTTTCTTACTTTTCTCATCACTACTGTAACCAACACAACCAGAATCCCTACTTTTTGGCCCAGTATTTTACAGTGTTAAACCATCTGCAGAATAACCACAGGCGCAGGCTTGTGGTCTATGGGCCACCAAGAGTGAACATCTGACTTAAATCATCTTGTGCTGCTGCTAACATTGCATAGTCTACACCACGACCACCACTTGGTTGTCACTGACTTGGTTATTTGTCTGTGCTCAGGGCTAGCTTTTCTTTCAGTTTAAGCTCCCATTCTGCTAGGCACTGTATAAATATGACTAATAATTTCTACGTCTCTAGAGATTAAGATCTGAGAGCAAGCAGGGTCATTGAACTCACCCAAGGTTTGACCCTTCCTCTGGACATGAGTTGTTTTCCATTTATTCTAGAACAACATATCAAAAGTAGACTTTTAAGCCAGGGATAAGATCCAGACTGAGTTTTGGACACCTTATTTTCAGTGCCTAAATACATGTATGCAAGGTAAAAAATTTCTGGCCTAGCTGCTTAATTTACTTGTCCTAACATGATGTCTATTGACATTTGAGAAACCCCAGGGTACTGATAACACTCACATTGATAGATCTAGGGAACACCTGTGCTATTCCTGACCAGCTGGAATTTAAGCTAGAAAGTTGTCTGAGTCCACTGTGTAAGGGTTTAGGAGCAAGGTCAGTCAGTATATTGATCTGAGCTTCCACAACGTCTCTTAGAGTACTGAACCATGTTATCATGGCCAAAATGCAGAATTCCTCAACAACAGCACCGTCTTCTGAGTCCATTAGCAATATTGTCTCATTGAAACCTTCCAACCAAGATCCCCTTATACACCCTGCACCAAAGAGATTAGATGAATTCATATGAGAGGAGAACAACTCTGGGAGAGCTGTTTAAATAAGAACCAAAGGAGAAAGCCACTTAGACCCCACAGTAGTCATGGTAAATCAATTTATTTTGTGCTAGAACAAATGTTCTGTTTGGCTGAGACAAACTTTCACTTAAAAAGGAACTAAAATCTCTTCAATTGAAAATTTTCAGGGCCTTTTATATTGATTTTAGATGACAGTAGCTTTGGAAATGTGTGTTTATTGCATTTATCTATTGGTGACAAACCCAAATAACAGAAATCAAGAGAAATCAGTAAACAATTCAAGACAGAAGATCTCTCATGGACTATACCAGAAATGTGAAAATCATCTTCTCTAAGTGGAGATGCTTCAAGGAACACACTTATTGAGCTTTCATTAAAAATGAATTTTTAATAAAATTTGAATTCAATTTTTAGGTAATTTTTGTGGTATGATGGACAATCAATGGTCAACATTAGACAATAGTTAATCAGTGGACAAGTCAATCAAATGATCATTCATAATTATTTCAGAGGAGAATAGCGTTTCCACCTCAAATGCTAAAATAAGCTGATTAAAGCTAAATAATGTGTTAATTTTTCTCACTTATTTCTCACTTTCTCACAGGAAAACCTGAAGTTTTGTTTTATGATTTTGTTCCTAGATATTTTATTTTAAAATAATTATTTTAATTATAATTTCAATGTGGCTTTTGTTAGTGGCTTTTTTTATGTTTGGTTGATTGGTTTGGGAGTGGTTTTTTTCCTTTTTTTTTAATTCTTTTAATTTTGTTTTTTTCTCTGAAATAGAAAACCACCATCCTCTAAAATTTCTGTTGGCCCTATTAAAAAATATAAAAAACTTTGTCCAACTCTGGGTGATTGTAAAAAAGTCTGACATATACATTTTATGAAGTGTGCTTCTACTAACAAGGACTTTTGTAGATGACCTTAGCAGAATAAAAAAAGATCTTGTTAGTTTACTATACATATAATAACAACTCTACCATTGAATTGCAGCCTCAACTTTTCCTAACAAGCAAATGGGAGGGAAACCTTTTTATTTCTAAATAAGGAAATCAAGTCAAATGTCTCTGATTAAACCTCTGACCCTACCAAAGATGAAGACAATAATTGTGCATGATGCATCCACTCCAATCTATAGTTTTTCAGTAACAAGCTGCCATCAAAAAACCCTAAGCAGCCTCTTTTGATCATTTGTACACATCATGTGAATGAGTTTATGTTTTCCTATTTCTGCATGCAAAAACTTTTTTGTTTTGTTTTTTTTCACTCTTAAGAGAAACTTTAAATACAGCACTCAAATGATAAGACACATATCAGAAAACATCACCTGATGTTCCCTAGGTAACCGCAAGACATGGTTTCAGGTTTGTTTCAGCAATGCCTGTCCCCTCCTAAAACTGGTTCCAGCTCCTCTACCAGGGTCTGCCTTCTCTATCACATCAACAGCACATATAAGACATGGTGAGGTGGACTGGGGAACTGATTCTCCTGGTGGAAAAAAATGTTTATTTCTAGTCTGGATCGACTTCCTGCTCCAATTCCCCATTATGGCCACAAATAGCTCTGGTAGGGAGTAAGCAGCCCAAAGTAAGGGGGAAGGAAAGAAGTGCTGAACTTAGCACTGTCATCAAGTAACTGTGCCATAACCTTACTGTCAAGCTAGAAAATTTATCCAATGGAAACAAAATCAGTCAAACACATTGGTGCACACCCCTAGCACACACGTGCTTAAACAGATTTAACTTAATTTAAGGTGATCAAGAGTTAAAACTCCAAATTTTGTGCTTCAACAGCTTTAATTAAAATCCATCTGCTCATTTCATACACAGTGTAAGCAAAATGATCACCTTTTTACACTGTGTTGTAAAGAAAAATTAATTCTACTGCATAATTATGACTCTGCATATTTTTGATCTTCAGTATTTAAATGGTAATGCAAGGCCCCACTTATAAAACTTTTTGAAGCTCCAGCTTGTCTAAAGTTGCCTTGTTTCAAGCGTTCCCTTTTTCCTCTAAACATTTATCTGTCACGTCTGCACAACAAAAATGCCTATTCTTGGAGCTGTGGTTAAATGACTTAGACCCAGCCTTCCTCCCCCCTCCCCTCCCACAGCTTTCCTCTGAATTTCAATAGTTTTAAAGAATTATCATGGCAATAAGAGCCTTTGAGAGACATCAGTATACGGAAATTTCCCTTTTTTGTACAGTAGATTTGTTTTCAGTATTACAAACTTCATCATGACCATGGGTACCTGTGGGTCTGACCTTCATAGACCATGGCCCCATTTTCACTTTTGACCCTGATGACTGGATTAACAAGTTCAAGACAAAATGCCAACTATAACCCTTCTCTCAATGCTGAATTTTATTACCTCTTCCTGGGCATGATCCTTGGGAAATAGAAAGCTGTAGCAATGTCAACTCAGAAGCCTTGACTATTTAACCCAAATTGCTTTCCTTTAACTTTGGAAGCTCCTTGGGTTTTTATGACAACAAAATCAGTTGTTACTGTCTTTTTTAGGTAAAAAGTAAGACTGTGAAATATTCATTTATAGTATTAAGGTTTCCTCCAGCTTTCCATCGTCATAAGACAACTAGATATTATGTTCTTCATAAATTTTGGACTGTTTTGTCCTCATTAATGTTTCACACCATAGGTGACATTTAGCTCTAACTCCACCACCAAGCACCTTGTTCTCTAGGAGTCAGACAGTGTCCAGCCATGCATGTTGGTGGAAGAGACAATTTTGTCTCATCTGTTTACATGTAATAGCAGTAGCATGGTGGTTAAGGTAAAAGGAGATACAAACCTGGGGCTTGCTTAAGGCGAATCAGGTGTATGAAGAGAGGACAAGGTAATCTAAAACAATTACACCCTTGCTCTTGTTGCCTGGGGAAATCCAACTGTTCTTTTCAGTGAGGACATCAAGCTTTGGTAATATACTTTCATTATTTTTGTGCTTATTCGCAGTATCATAACCTCTACCAGCTAAATCAGATTGAGTCCAGATAATGCAGATTTCCACATACATTTAAAAAAATGGTTATAAAATCATAAAATAAAATAAATAAATTAAAATAAAATAATAAAATGCTACATTTCAACTGCATAAGATTAATCTCTTTGTAAATGTCCTTGCAGTTACAATAACGGAGGGGATTTTGCAGAGAGAAAACAAAGTCAAAGAAAAAACCCAAGAGTTTAAGATAAATCTTGGGTTGCTGTTCTATGTGTAGGGAGTAGAGTACAGAAACAGTGGTGGCAAGGCTGGGAGGAGGCAACAAGCTGTTGTGAAATCAGCCAGCTTATCTTACAAACTACATGAGTTGGTAGCACAAGCTGAAAGTATTCTGCAAAGAGCAGCAAGGGAATTCTTGAGAGAGCTGTGAAAATGTCAGGCTTTCACCTTTGGAAAGCCCACGGGGAGAAGCACATTTCCTCGGCTGCATATTCAATCTCTCCTCTGCAGCTCTGCCGTCCTAAAGGCAAGCTGCCACCACTAGAAACAGCTTGGCAGAGGAGCTGCATGCCACAGGGAGTGTGTTGATCACGGAGGTGACGAGTGGAGAGAAGACNTAAAACAATTACACCCTTGCTCTTGTTGCCTGGGGAAATCCAACTGTTCTTTTCAGTGAGGACATCAAGCTTTGGTAATATACTTTCATTATTTTTGTGCTTATTCGCAGTATCATAACCTCTACCAGCTAAATCAGATTGAGTCCAGATAATGCAGATTTCCACATACATTTAAAAAAATGGTTATAAAATCATAAAATAAAATAAAATAAATAAATTAAAATAATAAAA